>OZ024796.1:18458847-18499309 GCA_964017045.1 Omphiscola glabra | reverse complement strand
TGAGAGTTGATGCTTTTCTCAGTATAAGTTAAATGCACGGAAAGCTAAGAAAAAATGTAAATTGTATGCCCTTATATCTAAGTAGTCATGAATGGGAAAACAAAACGTATTCGCAGAGATATCCAACAAGATGTAAGCTGTGCGTCTCAGTCTAGAATATCTTGGAAAAAACGGCGGCACCCAGTTCTACATCGGTCAAAATATCATTTCATAAAAATAGATGAATAGTGTAAGATGTGTATGTTTTATCATGTCGATAGACTTTGGATTCTTAAAACTGGAGCAAAACATTAACGGTCACAAACTGAAGAAGATCTTATTGTTTGACCATGAAATCGATGAACTGCTCCGAACAGTTTGCAATTAATCTCCTTTTCAAATAATCAATCGTGAGACCAGGTGCAAGACTCCAATTCCCGCTCCAAGTTTTCCATATCCCGAAAACCCACATTTGATGTCCTTTGCAACCCCTGCCCCCCCCCCCCTTTCACCCACCCAAGTCAACTTAACCATGTTTTGTCAGTGGATCTGCAACTGTAGGTTCACTTCTGTCACGTGCCACATGGCTGAAGACGGGAAGATTGTTCGCATTCGAAGTCCTCATTAGTATGAGGGGGGAGAAAATTCCAGATAGTGAAAACAAAATGCCATGGAAACCCCGGCAATTCCCGGACGCCCATTTCCCCCGGCCCCTCATTTTCCCGGCCCCTTTCTGATTCCAACTAACTAACTAAACGAATAAACCACAACACGACCGCGCTTACAAGGCGGCCATGGCGTAGAGAATGTGGTAGGGACACGTTTAATGCTCGTACTGCTATCTCGAGACGGACAGTTAGTGGAAAGTGATGAGTGTCGGAGTCTAGGGACTAATTCATAAATGTCGATGATTGGGAGGAAATGGGGGTATCGCGGAGGAGAATCGGCCATTGCATGCTTAGAGGAGGAGTAGCGGGGTATTTATTGTACAAGTGGCGATGGAGGATTGTAGTGGAGGACTGGCGATGGGTAACTTTGTGGAGGAGGAATGGATATGGAGTGTGCAAAGAAGGGGTGTGGCAGTGGATCCGCCGATGTTATTAAAGACATACATTTATCGATTTCTTAGATAAACTCAACTGAATGCCTAATATTGAAATAATTATAATAATAAAATAAACGATATTGTTGAGAGTATAGCACAAATTTGTAGTATAAATCTTTGTCTCTTCTTAAAGGAAGGGAGGTCGCTAATAAATTTCGCATAATAAATGAAGGACTGCGTTCAAGCTGTGTGAAGAAAACAAATGCGAGTGTGGACACCAGATTTTGTACACATCGAAACAACGGCAACAAGTTATTGCCAGAGATCTCTTTTACGACAGCGATTTAAGTAATTCTAGAGAAAGAAATAGAGAGTAAGAGACAGAGAGACAGAACCAGCGACACAGAGAGAAGGATGTTAAGGTTGTTTATCCAAAATTTAAGAGCGTTTTTCATACATAATTTGGGTGTCATTAGGGGCTACATTTCACCATCTGTCACCAATAACATAACAGCAATATTGTCAGCAATTTTTGCTTGGAAATTGAATCCTGGACTGGAGGCACGCAACATTACCATACCATCATGGGAAAATCATATCCCAAAGTATATACCAAAGCATATCCTACAGCATATCCCATAGCATATCCCAAAGCACTTCCCAAAGCATGGTCAAAAGCTATCCCAAAGCATATCCAAAAGAATGTCCCAAAGCATATCCCAAAACATATCCCAAAGCATATCCCAAGACATTGCAAAGTATGTCCCAAAGAATGTCCCTAACATATCCCAAAGCATATCCCAAGACATATTGCAAAGTATGTCCCAAAGAATGTCCCTAACATATCCCAAAGCATGTTCTAAAGCACATCCCAAAGCATGTCCCAAAGCATGGCCTAAAAAGAAATCCCAAAGCACATCCCTCATCGTATCATAACTACTCCAATCCCCAAATTATTTCCAGTTATAACTAGGTTACTGGACCGAACTTTTATGCCCCCTCAAAGTTGCCGGACACCCCTGTTTAGAAATACCTTTTACAGACTCAGTCTATTCATTATATTCACACCCATTTTGTTTTCAACCCACATCGGCTTCCGCACCACACCACCTGATGTCACCGAGCGACCTGCGCGTCTAGCGAAGCTGCGTAAAACATCTATGTGGTTGAACAACTTTCCCTAATCCCAACGGCCAATAGTGACTGTGGGTAACACTTATACGACTAGTGTCCACCTCGTCCCACCAAAAGCCCCACCTCTGCCCAACCCAGAACTTGTGTATCTAATTGGATACTCCCACGTACTATCAGCATCGAGTTACGGATCTCCGGCCAAAAAACTTTCTGTGCGACCGGAGTTTTAACTTCCTAACCTCACTTAAGAACTTAATGCGAAGGGGAAATGATTTTTATTTTTCCTGGAGGATGTGGGGGGGGGGGGGGGGGGGGGGAAGGGGTGAAAGCAAGGATAGTTCTTCCAGCGGGCACATTTTTAAACGGGTGTAACAGATGTGACATTAGAAAGGGGGCTAGGGTGGTTAATTATATGTTTTTTTAAGATCATGTTTTTTGGAGGGCAGGGGTGGATGAGGAGGGGAAGAGTATGGACAGCAAAGTGTGACATTTAGCGACAGAGTAATAGTCAACAGTGAAGTACAGCACACTGTATTTTACTTTTCAATCTTATAAGATGATACCCCTACCCCACCCCCCAAAAAAAATCATCATCTCTTGGCTGGTACATGCGGGATTGTACTTGACTTGTTTTTAAATCTATTAAAATGTCAACAAACATTTTAAAAAAAATTTATATGAGATGTATGTGTGTGTCTGGTTGTGTCAATTGCATGTTAACCTTAAAATAGGTTTTACCTTCAATTACAGTTTTAATTTAAAAATATTTTGTGATCAAGTTTTCTCACTACTCTAAGGTATAAAAAATGTTTAACACAATTCTTTACATTTTAGCTACCCTTTTTAAACTATGAGAAATATTGGGAACTTTATATTTGTATAACTTTGGCTTTTAATTCCAGTCCGGGGCACAATACATTTTTAGCGCCCCCAATACCTTTTTAGCGCCCTCCCCCCATTTGAAAACCATACAATATTATAGTAAAATATACCATTTGGCGCCCCTTTGTGAGTAGAGCCCGGGACATGATGCCCCCTTGCCCCCTCACTACGCCACTGTGTATTTCCTTCTTGCCCAGCAGTGGTAAGTGCAGGCTCAGGACGTCACAAGTTGGCCGTGAAAAATCAAGGATGGAACTTGACATTAAAAAATGAGGAAAAAATGTAGTGCTGACTTTTTCTCTCCAGCTGTAAAGCTTTTTGAACATTTTACCATACGACACGAATGATACTTCCTTTAAAAAAAATGTTAAGCCTGCTTTTTGGATTTGGCTTTAAAAAACACGGTTTCCCTGGCATCTGTCATCAAATTCCGTTGCGCATTTTGGTACATGTAGATCAAATAAATAATTTAACTTCCAGGACTGGGGGAGGATCAGGCAAGCTGTGAAGGTCTTCAGTGAGTACAGAAGCTAAATTTGCACGAGTCGTATAAGTTTAAGTCAAATATTTTGTGTGTGTGTCAAATATAAGACGCGCATACAAAATAATTGCGAGCTTAAAAAATAAATTTTAAAATGAAAGAATAAGGTTGTTATGGTAATGTTTTTTTTTGGTATGCTAATGTTTGATTCGGACAGTAACGATCTGGGTGGGGCATGATGTGGTAGGGGAGCAGAAAGCAAGAGCGCTGAAGGCTCCCGAGAGAAAGGAGTGATCTAGGAGTGGTGCAGAGCCCTTTGTTGTTCTCTGCTTCCGTGTTTTTCCAACAGAAGAAGCTGAAGAAAACGCTAAAAGTGTCAATTAGAGACCACAGAACAGACTCGAGCAGAACGAGCAGCAAGAGCTAAATCTCAACAGCGGCACTGGAATGAAATGAATATTCATAAGCTCGAAAAATTTAAACGCCCGAGCGATCGCGAGAACAAAGCACTACAGATGCCAAAAGTCAGTGCTTAACCCAATAGTGACAATACCATCAGATCCGACAAGAGGCTGTAATCACTTCGAAGAGAACCGTGTTGTTGCACACAAGAGTGTTCCAATGACTGAAATCTGACAATTGTGTCGAGTGAGAAACTTCAAATCAAAGCGCCCGTCGGACAAAAAATCTACTCCAAAGGAGAAGTCAAGCCGTCAAAACTCATGGTTGAAAATGGAATCGAGCTGGTGTAACTTGAGTTCCTCCGCATACTAATTTGTAGTTGCTGCTCAAATGGAATGCTAATATCAACGCGGAAGTTGGTACGACTTTGAGCGCAATCAAATACATAAAACAAATACATTTTCCTAAGCGTCAAACAAGTACATCTTCAAATAATTAACCAAGTATATCTTCAAAAACATCAACCATGTACATATTCAAGTACATCAACCAAGTACATCTTCAAATACATCAACCAAGTACACATTTAAAAGGATTCTTTTGCGCCAACATCACCAAGAGATGAGACGGCCAGCAGGTCCTCCGATACAACTAAAGCGCTAACGACATTGGCGCCCCAAATGTTAGTGAACCAGGAGGAATGTGGCGATTTCTTGAATACGGAAAAGCACGATCGTCCGCACACGGTACAGAAACTGTCCATTCCCCTACCGAATTAACAGCATATTCCCTTCGATGTGGAACCTGACAATAAGAAGCTGTGCTGGCAGCACAAACTGGCCAAGAAATTTGAGTCATTGCTTGAGCTGAACAAAACGGTTGAAAGGCATAAAGTGGTCCTACGAAGATATCCAATACAATTACTTCTGTCAACAAGCATTCTAGAAACGACGACAAAGGGGATGAGGAAAAGAAAAGGGTCACACAGGTACACAGAGAACTTCAAAGATGAATAGTGATTTAACCTTCGACTGCCCTCCTTAATATTCGTTGTGCAACACGCTTTGAATTTATACGAGAGCTCAAACTGATAGGTTAATCCAACACTGAAAGAATCTGCATCGGTGCGAGGACTGCTGGAGTCAGATGAAGAGTGGGACCGCTGCTTACAAGAAGTCTACACCTATCTCATGTTGAAACCAATTGCGTGAAACGTTCGGTTTACATTTGTTGTTTCAATAAACCATCCCAACCAAGTGAGCTGTTGGACAAATAGTACACCGACCTTACTGCCGACTGCATGCAAAATTATGCCGATGACGTCAACATTACTATGGCACTTCGTGACCTCAACGCGATAATCAAACATCACGGATTGCTTTTTCGCACATATCGGTCTGCCAACCTTAACCGGCTTAGAACCAGAATCGCAGCTTTACGATCCCGTTGAAGAAGCACCCGAAGGCAACGAACTCGTTGGAATGTTCAACGATAAGCGAATAAGTGCATTACAAAATATTGTAAATACAACCGATGACGAAAATGTTAAGCACTGACGCTTTCACCGTCAACACTTATGGCTTTACTCCGCTGACGAGGACATTTCTTTCTGCCATTTGCAATAACTGGAATGGCTGCATGGCACTCTTTTTTTTTAAAAAGAATAGTTCACATTTGATTCCAGCTTCCATATCCGATGCTCAATACTTCCGTTTCCTCGCTGAGCCCAAATGTTGGGAACGCGGAAGTTCTCCGTCAAGCATCGCACAACCATCATCGATGAAATCACAATGCTGCCAAAGCATTGTATCCCGATGCATCCATTAGCTTCTTTGCGAGGTCAGGAACAATGGGAAGCTCTTTGGCGGGAAAAAAAGTTATGATGTGGGACTAGACTTCCGACAGACTCTTTTGGCAGTAATAAGTGGCACACAAGGTGATATCCTCTTCATACATCTCATATTGACGACACAGCGAGCACAATAATTATCTTTTTATTGTCTGAACTTAAAATCTAAATCCAGTCTCAGGAATATGCTACGAAGATACAATTGAGATTCCAAATAAATGATCGCTTCCAATGATCTGGTCGAATCTTTATTGGGATCGGATATTCATCAGATGTCTGTCAATGAGTTATCGAAAGGATTAAGTATAGCTTCGACAAAAGAAGAACGCTCAAAATGAACTACAGTATCATAGGGCTGCTGCCGGGGGAGTCCAGACTCCCCATATTCTGATGCTGAAGAGAGCTGTAAAAATTATGCTGCTGAGAAATCCCAACCCAATGAAGGGACTGTGCAACGGTCTTCGATTGACTGTTAGGGACGTTTAGCGCAACTCGATCACTGTAGAAATCATCCCATAATGCGATCTTGGTGACACTGTTTTCATCCCACGAATTGATTTGGCGCCTGGCGACACGTCCCTTCACTTTGCGACGATTACAAAACCCCATCATTCCGGATCATGCAATAACAATCGTCAAATCTCAGGGAAAGCCATTGGTTCATGTCACAATTTGAAAATAAAACTGAAGTTTTCTCGCATGGACAATTTTATGTCGCATTTTCGCAAGCAATTGAAAGTTTGAATTCAACCAAACCCCCCAACAAGGACAATTACTCCAAGAATGTATACCATTTTACCCGCCATGTTGTTATTAGGTATGTGTTCATTCTTTGAATGTATTGCTATTAAATGGCGTGCAAAGCTAACAAGCTTATGAGGGTTTTAATCCGAAAAACTCTATTAAAACGCCTATGCCAGCAAAAAGAACCATCTTGCTTATACTTGAAGTCGTGACTCGCCCTATTTGTGACCCGCTTTTCCCAGACGTTCGAGAAATCTTTCAAAACGGAAACTTTTCTGAAAATATATAAATTCTGTGCCTATGTGGTTTTCCCTGGGGTATCCCTCGTTTTATATAACAGTAATAACAGGCGGTGTAAATGTTTAACAGTAATCAACATAATCACATCTCCCGCTTTAAAACAGTTTCACTGATTTTATTGACTCAATTAACTCGCCTTAAATTCGTTGAGCTGATTAGCGGAGTCAATGACGGCAAACGCGTTGTAGATAAAGTAACGAAACATCTTATAGAAACGTGTTAACAAGCTACAACCAGATACACGTCGATGACAACCAGCTATATTTAAAATACAATGACCACAAGAGTTTGAAGCAAATAATTGCTTACAAACATAGACTTACACTTATGGAAGACAGACTATGCAACTCTCGAAAACTCTACCAACACACGTCCACTTACGCTTTTCTCATAAAAAACATATCATATCCCCTCGTGCCAATAAAAATCTACTTACACCCTTGACCATCAAACATCCATGTACCACTTTCCGAGACAAAACATCCAATTTTCCACTGTCCACCAACAAACATTACCATACCACCCTCCACAACAAACATTATCGTACCACCCTCCACAACAAACATTATCATACCACCCTCAACAACAAACATTATCGTACCACCCTCCACAACAAACATTATCATACCACCCTCCACCAAGAAACATTATCATAACCTTCCACCAAGAAACATTATCATACCCCAACAAACATTTCAAAAAACATTATCATACCACTCCCCACCAACAAACATTTACTACGCCCCTCCTTTAACACATTCGTTACACCCCAGTGCCCATTGAACGTCACAGAAAGCACTTTATATACATCTGTGTATGCCCCCCCCCCTCCCCTTTTTGCATATTTTGCACATCGCAACTTTAACTACCGACTCTTCCAAAACGTTCACATCACCCGAGTGTTTTTAATTAGAACCACTTCATGGAAGGACGTGGCAGCTCTTCTGCATTGAAGGCTTTTCTCAAAGCCCTTCCTCCTTAAGCAAGTAAATCAACTTTTGGTTCTATCCCAGTGGTTCTCAAAACAAACAATACCACATCACATATAATTCGAGTATTACATTTAGTTTGCTTGCCATATTTAAAAAAAAAAAGTATATAGTACGATCATTAGCACCCAAATTTCTTTTCATTGACTGTTCAGTTTATGTTTTTTTTTTGTTTTCGTTCAAATCTGAGCGATATAATTACGACGCCGCATGCATTCTTGCAGACCGTGCATTAAATATAACTGATTTTTTTCCTATCATAATCCCCATTTCCCCCCACAATATACGCACAAAGTATGAGTTCTTTGCAAATTGTGTTATGTGTTTTTATGAATTTTACTTTTTCCTTATGGGATGGGATTTTGATTGAGTAAGACAACGATGACATTTATTCCAAGTATAATCCGATTGTGCTATTTATAAAAACAAAACGCTTACTATTTAACGTAAATAAACAACGGAACTTTTTTTTTGGTTACAACTCATTTCACCGTGAGTCAACTAATAATACAATCGAGGAAATGAGCGTTACATATACGCTGTTCTTTTAAAGGCGATGAACAATGGCGAGATAAACGCCTTGAAAATATGCCACCGACACCGAATGCGACGGCATATCGCTTCTTTTAACACACGAGTACGAGTGACACCAGGAGCGCTGCGACATAAGAATAGTGTCGGATCTTTTCTCTTTGAGAGTGTGGTGGGGTAGAGATTTCCGGAATCCCCGCTCCGATACACCCTGGCTCCCACTGTTGACCTCGCTCAGTTTCCTGTCGCGCCGAGAGTAAATGGGCCACGTTTTCGGCCCTCTGATCTCTAGCCCGTACCGTACATTATCCGCTCAGAATAATTAAAACCTATGCAGTCTTTTGAAGTTCAAGGCCGTTCTCACGCGCTCTGCCAGGAGCTTTATAAACATTTGTTCTAGGCAAACCCCCTCCACATACTGACACTCACTCCCACATACATACACGCTCTCTCTCTCACACACACACACACACACTCATATACACACACACGCGCTACCCCAAACTGTTCCTGGCTTACAAGTCTTATCTTATAGCTACTTATACCTGAGGTCGTGTGCTACTTCAAAGTTACTACAATTATAGCTAGTTTATATGTTTAGAATGTTTCCTTCAATCTATTTGGCGCATTAACCGGAAGCATTGAAAGGGAAACGTGACTTAAGAACATTTAGTCATGTGCTGCTTTTTTCATCCAGAACACGAATTTCACAGCCACATTAGTTCATCCTATTATAAAGAGTCATTGTATGCCAGAAAATAACTTTCTCTTTTTCTATCTAGAATAATATAACGTAAAAATAAAATTAAAAAAAAACAACAAACAAACGATCGCAGGTCTTCTGATGTCGGTAGAGGGATTAGATCCACCTCTCTCTTCGTGATCCTCCAGAAACAAACTAAGTGTTGAAGCACATTTAAAAAGAACTACTTCCTGTTTAAACCTCTATCAAAACGAGGCTTGTTTACGTTAAATCAAGTGGATGAAAATCTTTATTGACTTTTCGACTGAGTACCCTCGCTCTCGGTAACTTGCTCTCCCCGTACAAGTATAAGATTTACAAACCAAAAAAGTTGTGTCATTTGTAATTAGCTTAAATATGTGACATCCAATTGTCTAAAACTGTTAGGTACGGTAGCCTTAATCTGTTTACGATGCCTTTGTCTTATAAGTGCACAAACTGAAATTTAGTCCGAGTTAGTGTTCCCTGTGACGGTATAAATGTATTTTATAGTTAATTACCTAACATTGGGTAAGTTAGCTATTGCCTAAAAATTGAAAAGAAATATTTGTAAAGCGTAAAATCTGAAAAGTATGTTACAAGGTATTACATAAAATTTGCCTAAAACTGTGTCAAATATTATTGCCTAAAAAAGGTGGATACATATTTTTTTTAAAAATGTGTTAGATGCCATTTTCCAAAATGTTTGTAAAAATATTTTGCCTGAAAGTGTATTTTCGTGTAAGATTGAGTTGTTACGAACATCTTTACTGGATTTCCGCGTTAGCTTAAAAATTTTTTCAACGACACCTCTGAGATTAGTTAATGCGGGATATGGAATATTAAGAGAGCACCCATTGCTGAAAAACATTGTGGCCACCAAATATTCTTAGTACATTCCCCACAGCCCAGGGAAGCTAACGCTATAAAAGCTAAAGTTGAATGCATTCCGGCTCAATTGGAAATGTCGTTACCTCAGAGCATAGAAAAAATGCCCTTAAATTGCATTCATTGCGGATCTTTTCCCCCCGAATCAGCAGAACAGTTCTTGCTGCGACCAGCATTGCGTTTGCATCATTGCCTTAAGCAATATTTTAATCTACCTCATTTTCACACTTGCTCTGGTGTGATGAAGCTGAAACTCGGGCAAAGACACACTCTTTTCTTCTTTATGACCCACTTCGTTTTCTCATTATTGTCTAATGGGTCATAACTATCAGGGGCAAACATTTAATTTACATGCTACACGAAAATATTTTCGCCAAAATATTCTGTACTTTTTTTTCTTTTTGATTTAAAAAAAATATCTGAATACGTGTCTGCGCGTGGGTTTCTTTTTAAAGCAACCTGGCGTTAAAAGAACGGAACAAAACAACACCTACGTTAAACTGTGAAAATAACTGAAATCAATGGCGTGGAAGGAGTATTTGACGCCCAGGGGCTAGTTCATTTTTATGCCACTTCCAACTCTGAAATCCATTATTTTAATGAAGAAAACACCATGAGTGCCTGTTTTTGGCGCTTAAGACTAGTCTGGAGCCCGGGGACTTCTGTCTCCCTTTACCCCCCACACCCGCCCTGGCAACGCCTCTGGTTTGAATTGCATCCGAATATAACAGTTGCGGCACATCGTTAGGGACCTTAGCCAACAAGTAGCAATCACAGTACCAGCTGACACTGATTACGAAAGGTGAACACCACGAGGAACCGAGAGAACACAGAAGGTCATCGGTCAGAGGCCAAAGATGGGTGACGTGCCCCAAAAGGTGGGGCTGTTATTCAAAGAGGAGAGAGAATGGCAGCCATGATAAGTAAAGAGAAAAAAATCCTGGGGAAATCCACTATGTAAGAAATGTTCCTACGACAGTGGTTCTAAATGTGCCGACAGTAGTTGTTTTTTTTTTTTAAATTTCTTTAAACAAAAAAAAAATGGAAATAGATTAACGAACGTGTTGCTCGATTATCAATTGAGACCCATTTTTTTTTGTTTTCCTTTTTTCTCCGCATCGATGCTTCGGCCTTTATAATAGCATTGCTATATCGGCCTTTAAAATAGCATTGCTATATCGGCCTTTAAAATAGTATTGCTATATCGGCCTTTAAAATAGCATTGCTATATCGGCCTTTAAAATAGCATTGCTATCGGCCTTTAAAATAGCATTGCTATATCGGCCTTTAAAATAGCATTGCTATATCGGCCTTTAAAATAGCATTGGTATATATCTCGTTTCTTAGCCATCCTTCCAACCTCCTTCCAACTATTGCAAGTTCTCTTAGATCCGAGGTCCCCTCAATAACAGTGACGTCCGATCTTGGTTTTCCTGACGTGTGCCTTATATGTTGTTAAGTGATTACTCATCGGTGATGATTAAGGAAACTAAATTACGGATAATAAAATCATTTTAAATCATTGGGCCGTCAACCGGTAATTAATTTAATTAATACAATGCCGCCAAATAGGGCTTATGGTTTAAAATCAATATTCATGCACCCTTAGAAATTAACATTGTATAGGTACACACATGGTTATATTGGTTATATTGGTTAATTAAACTTCATATCAACGAAATAAGACCATAACGGGCAGGATAATGTGATTTATCGAAGAAATAATAACATTTTTATAAACAAAATAGAATAGCAGATAAAATGTGCCGGGGGTTAATTACTTTTGGCGTAGGTGTGATGTTGAATGTTATTGAGAACCGTTGATTTGAAGAGTCGAAATGTGGGTGCCAGGGAATATCAAACCTGATCTTTTTCAATAATGTAGGTCACAACTGGGGGATATTTTTTTTTTCCAGGAAAGGCTATATAAATTTTTTATTTTTTTTAAATTTACAAAATTTAATATATATTTTTTTAATTAGGAAAGTGTCAAAATTGTATTTTGTACGGGGCTACATGAAGTATTAAAGAATATAAACGAAGCACAAAGTAACGAGAACAAATCTGATTCTTTAGTTTATTAGATGTGTAGAAGGTTGACAAGATTGAGGAAGTAATAAATAATATATATATACTTTTTTTCAATTTTGTGTGTAAAAAAGTCATCTGTGGCTGAAGGATTGTTCGGACAATATTTGTAGGGATAAGAAGAAAAGAGTAGAAAGAACGTATAAAGTTGAAGTTTTGCACGTTCAGCTGAATGGACGAATCCCCTCCAGCCCCTCCCCCCCTCCTTTTTTTTCCATATTATCTTTCATTGGGATTTCCCCAAGACAACGATCCACGCAAAACGGGTCTTGTACACTTGTACATTTGTGTACTTTTAGAAGCATCGCCTCAGCCAAAGTTATTTAATTTTACCACAAAATATAAATCTAATATTTGATTCACTTGTACTTTCCTGTTTGAAAACATGACGGTCTTAATAAGAAAATCTTATAACATACGTTTCCTTACCACTTGAAGCTTAAAAAAGTAGTTTGTAACGTCATTAATAGATACGTGGGCAGCTATTTCATTTGTGTAATATTAGCACTGAAACTTGGATGTTTTAAAGGAAATATTTGGTTATGTACATCTAAAGCCACCTTAGCTATGACATACATTAGAGATGATCATCTAGCAAATACTTTAATCTTTTGAACTCTTCTTGTCACAGGCTTATTACTTGGAGGAACTGTACACTTAGACGTACATCCATATGAGAACAGAAAGTTGTGTACAAAAAAAATCCACCAAATATGATAAGGTGTGCCACTGACGACATAATGTGTAATAATTTAAAAAAGAACAGTCACAATGCCCAATGTTGGCAAGGGATTCCTCTCTTATGGTTCAATTTCCTGGGAAAAGTATTGTATACAAAAATTATTTATGGATATACAACTTTTGAACATAAGTTGTTTTCTTCTCTCCAAGAAAGCATATTATGGATTATTTCGTAACCATGGACAAGAATCCGAGGTACAATTAAATACGTTTTAATACTCGCTGGCTAGTAGCACGCCATGCTGTGTAATGAAAACGTGCTGATGTGCATACTAGTGCATAGTTCTTTGAAAACAAAATCCCATAAATCCTTATCGTAGTATTGGGATAGTGTGCTTTATAAGTAGTGAGATATCGGTCATTTATGAAGGATTTGTAGGATGCTTTTTGAGGATTGTGTTCCTGAGATTGTGTAGGTTGGATGAAACGCAAATCAGGAAATTGGAAATACCTGGATCCGGAGAGCCACCTTCGTGTTTTTCCTTAAATAAGCTATATAATTTTTTTAAAAAGAGTTTGTGCTGCAGCTAGGTTGGCCATGAACGTTAGATGTAAGTTTGTATTTGTGCGCACACAAATGAACGTATTTCCTATGTGCGGTGGTGCGCAAGATAGCTTTGATCATTACATAGGATCATTGTGTTAAGCGTTAATTTCCTTTGAAGTCTGAACGTTGTGAAAAGGTATCATTACTCCTAGACCAGTGGTCGGCAAATCGCGTCTCGCAAGCCGCGTGCGGCTCTTTAGCGACCCGAGCGCGGCTCGCCTAGTTGTCACAAATCGGTTTTGAATCAGAAAAACACGGTTCTTGACAGGTCTTGGAAAGAAATGTGGCTCTCAAAATTTTTTAATCGTCCATCTGCTGATATTTGGCTCTTTTGACTAAAGAGTTTGCCTACCACTGTCCTAGACCAAAGTGGGCAACCTTTTTCTAAAATAGCCCCAGTTGTAGCGAGTGAAAGCCACTCCTTTGTTATAGTATCTACTGCACTGGTTCATTTTCATTAATGCGTGGTCATTATACGTTTTCATTATTTGTAAAACGCTTAAATTTATTAATTTATTAATTTTTTTTGTAAAGTTCTTTTGTCGACCAGTGGACTATACGTTAATTGTCTCACTACCATGATCAGGAGCAAAATTTGAAATAGGCATAGCCGGAATGTCTCAACATGCTTGCTCACACGTGCACTTTGTTGCCCGGGGCGCAAGAGATAGCCATCATCTTTTTTTCCCCACTATTACACATGCTTTGTTTTTTTTGTTTGTTATTTTTTAATCCTAAAAGATCTTTAAAAACAACAACAAAAAACAACCGAATGTTCGAGGGAGAAAACCAAAAACAAGACCAATAAAAAAAGAAAGCCTCTCTTCAAAAGCTTTTACAGCTTCTAGAACTCATTCATAACGCGGAAACTTCGCGGAGAGGAGGAAAAAATAACCAAACAACAAAGTAAGCCCAAACAATTAAACCGGATGTGGCGCACTAGCAGAAAGGTAATTTCATTCATTGTTCACCATGGACCACATTAGTGGACAGCAACAGTTCAATTTTGGAACAGATGTATGGGTGGAGCTACTACAGGCATATCCAAGAAATTTTAACATTCATCTCCGTGCAACAACTCTGGGAAATACCATTTACTTGTGCACCATATTGATATTTAAATATATATATATATTTAACAGAACATCTGGCATTGAACGATCTGGAGCATTCTATCTAGAAACAACATAAACTGTCATGGACGAGTAATATGTGAGTGTGTGTTTGTGATTTTTTTTAATTGTGTGTGTGGGGGCAGGGGGTGGCTTTGCCCCATTACAATGTAAAAGATCACAAGGAAAATCGGTTTAACAGTATTCACCCCCCCCCCAGCTAACGCTAACAGCCCCACCTTCTTTTCCCTGCCTTTGAATTTCCATAAGTAATTGTTTCTGTAAATTTATTCTTCCTTCTGCTGAACAGCGCATGTTTGGTGGTGGAAAGTTTGGAGTGGGGGTGGAAAGAGGGGGGGGGGTGTTTAAAGACAAGCATAAATAGACTCGTGCAGGGGGGGGGTGCCGCTCTCGAAAACGAATAGGACTGGGAGGGGCGAGTGGTGTCATTCTACCATCTGGGATACAGGATCGGGTTACTGGGGGGTGGGGTGGGTGGGAGGGTGGAGGCTCACATCTATTCCGAGACACACGACACTGCGCGTGCAGGACTTACAGGAGTTTAAGCCATGCCCCTTATCCTATCTGAGATGGCCTGGTTTCACTTCTAGAAAAAAATATGGCGAGCGTTTTAAAAAAAAAAAAAGTAATAATGTGTAATCACATTCCGATTTATTCCGTATTTTGTTTCACCGGTGGATAAGACCTCTCAGTTTTAATGTTTAGAATGAAATATACATAACAGCTTTACACCTGAGGACTGAGACTGGTGTCGGGAGCAAGGAGTGGGGGGGGGGGGTAAGCTCAGCATCATAAAAATGTGCTTAATTAACGATGAACATTGCGCTATCTGATTAACATTTCCTCAGCTTGACTTTTCTTTTTTTTTTTTTTTTTTTTTTTTAGGAACTTTTTTTCCTTCATACCTCTTTGCATTCTTCAAAGTAGGGCTTTGGAATCACAACAATAATAACGAAATCGACTCATTCTCCTTACTGAGACATTCATCAGCCAATCATAAGAAGCCGAAACACGACTCCGAGATACGAAATCGATTCCTGATAATCTTTAAATAAAGAAAGCCGATTATCTTCGCACTTCTAGATGGATTTCACTCACGACTCCGGCACAATTACGCGCAACCCCCATGAGTTCTACTCCGTGTCCCAGCTTCAGTCATGACTTCCTTTCAATTTATTCTTGGGCCTAGATTGTTGCTGGAACGTAGAAAAAACAATGAGATACCGGGGCCGATATAAATAAAAAACGGGAGAAGAAGCGGGGAGAGAGAGAGAGAAAAAAATCTGGATTTCCCCCGTAAAATTATGTCACAGAAGACGCCTGGATCCTCTCCGAACTTACCGGTCTGTTGTCTTGAACTCTTGCGTGTGTTGATGGGAGGGAGAGAAGTGAAATCAAAAGGATATGACATTAAAATGTTTCCAGAATTCCCAGATAAAAATAGACCAACACGTGGTAAGGTGCTTAATCCAGCTTCTTTATAGGAGCTACTTTCATTGGGTCTAAGACTCCGGAGTATGACGTCAGGCGCAAAGTGCTGTTCATGGCAGAAAAAAATAATTAAAGAAATGTGACGTAGCATTGTAACCTAAGTCCAAAAGTTGGAAGAAGAGGTCATGGGCGAAGATCATTACTTAACTCCACCAAAATGACTCAAATATTGACTCCACCAAACAGACTCCAAGCACGGAGTACCGACTTTTGGTCAACGATGACTATGATGACCATGGCAGAAACAAGAGGACTAACAGGTGTGTCGGTATAGTTTCTTTACCTTCGTAAAATATCTTGGGGCCGACAAAAATGTCTTTTCCACACCTTCATGAACATCGTTTTTCTTTTTAAATGTAATCCTCTGACGAGTTCGTCTTTTAAAATTTCAACAATTTTGAAATCCACGCAGAATGTATTATATTTTGATTCAGTACAATCCTGAATATACAAAATGGATAATTTTTTCGAGAAGGTCTTCTGAGCTTACGCCAATGACAACTGTTTCGGGGTCTGAAGTCCATCGTATATTGTGTTTCTTCTTCAAGCAATGTTAATCATTGGAAGAACCAACGCAGCACTCCTTTGTGTCTGTTAGCTGAGTCAAATATTAAGAACGGGTAAACCTTCCTTTCCATTACTGTCAACTGGTTAAAATTCCCCATTCGCTTTAAAAAAAAAAAAAAAAAGTAAAAAAACCCTGGTCTTCAAATTTCTTTGTGAAATAAAAGCATGGTTAAAAAAAATAGCATACATTGCTGTTTATAACCTAAGGTAGAAACTATATGCTATCATCACAGCTCTCTTTGCGAGGGGTTTTTTAAGAAACACGATTTAAATAATGGTAATTTTGGTTAGAATTTCATTAAAAAATGGATTTTAAAAAAAACGAATTAACCTAAAAATAAGAGAGTAAAAACGTACTCCACGCAAGGGCTCCACAACCTTGTCCGGTTCTCGTACACGTGATACGCCTGCACGTGACCTTGGGGTGTGGTTGTGTAACAGAACTGTCACGCCAGCAGGAAATGCACCTGTCACCTGAGCTCTGGCTCTGGTGTTCCGACACCGTGACCTACTCACGGGGAGATGCACCTGTCACGTGAAACCTTAATGTAGCCGTCGTGTGTGCGTCCCAAGATTTTTGCCGTCTCACGTTGAAAAATACCGCCACCCCAATATATAGAAAAAAGTTCCGCCTGGGGTGGCCCGCCCCTCCACACCCCCTTGGCTCGCACCTCCACACCCCCTTGGCCCGCCCCTCCACACACCCTTCCTAGTGAATGGCGTACTGACATGTACTCGACGTATCCTGTCTGACCCATTATCGAAATAAAAAATGTGGCTGTGTACATTTATCTCATTTTCTATATATGTGTTCCATAAAACTAGAAATGTGAACATCCCTACAAAGGCCGTGACAAGCAAAAGTTAAGCCAGGGAATACATCGAAAACTACAAGAACCTCCTCCTGCCCTTCCCCCCTCTCCCCGCCCGCCAAACCACAAAATAAAAATATTAATTACACATTTTGTTTGAAAAATGACGAATATTGTACCCTTCGAAGATGGAGCAAGAGGTAGGTTCTTTCCGCCGCACCCCACACTTTTTTCCTACACCCTTGATCCCCGATCTCCTTTACATCCATAACGGCATGAATATAGTGATAGTTAAAATCATCTCTCTAAACCTCTTGATGCGGTCACCCAACACTGCCATTTTAAGAGATAGATAGAGAGAAGGAAGAACACACCCCCTACCGCAGACTCGCTCTCTATGTGTGGTCATTCAGTAGCGCGCAAAGGCACTCGCAAAGACTGCACCTTACACGTGCATGCGCGGCAGATGTGCGGATCGGTACCACGTGTGGTGTCTACGAACTTCTAACGGCATCCAAGGACCCCCCAGGCCAAAAAACTCCTGGTTGACCCATGTAATATTTGTGTGTGCTGTTTGTTTTGCTTTTCAAGTTTGACTAGAACAACACGGAACAGGGCGTCAGTTGTGTCAGTGACACGCCCCCCCCCCTTTCCACAGGATGTTTGTGAGCTCAAATACTTGTGTGTATCTGAAAGTCCACATGCCGGTTGTACTGGAATGTCCTCTGTCGTCAATGTTTGTGGGCCCAGATGTCAATGTTTGTGGGCCCAGATGTCAATGTTTGTGGGCCCAGATGTCAATGCTTGTGGGCCCAGATGTAATGCTTGTAAGTCCGAATGTCAATGCTGTGGGCCCAGATGTCAATATTTGTGGGCCCATATGTCAACCCCCACCAAAGCCCAGTCAAGCAAACACATCACCAGCACCCCGGGTGGATGGGACTCGTTAACCTTGGACGGCAACTCATCTAAGAGAAGGAAACTCTGAATTCAAACCCGGAGATGGAGTCCCGATAGGCGGATAACATTGATGCAATGAAACATTCCGGCAACTCCCGGGTGGATGGGACTCGTTAGCCTTGGACGGTAACTCATCTAAGAGAAGGCAAACTTTGAATTCAAACCAGGAGCCAGAATGATCAATAAATTGATCGTGGGCCCCCAAGCATAAGAAGAAGAAGCTTGTGGGCCCAGATGTCAATGCTTGTGGGCCAAGATGTCAATGCTTGTGGGCCTAGATGTCAATGCTTGATGGCCCAAATGTCAATGCTTGTGGGCCCAGATGTCAAAGCTTGTGGGCCCAGATGTCAATGTTTGTGGGTCCAGATGTCAATGTTTTTTTGGCCCAGATGAATATGTAGTTGAACATTCACAAGAGATTTGCACTGAAATGACCTCTGTCCTAAAAAAATGTTTACATCTAAGTCCTAAATGAGTGATCGAAATTGATGTGAATTATGTAGAAAACATGGATTGTAATTCGACAATGTCTATGGGTTTTTCATCTGTGAGTACGGTACGTCGAATATTCTATGTCATATAATGGGAATATACTAAAACTAATTTTGAAGCCGTGTGAAGTATAAACAAAAATAGTAGAACAAGTTATGTTTAGAAGTGAACTAGGAAAAAACAACAATTACAAAGAGGTTTCGGCTAGATGCCTCCTTCATCAGAAAACAGAACAAGAGAAATAAATTATATGAAATTTCAAATAATTTACACTTTCTTGTTTTCTGTTGTCTGCTGAAGAAGACATTTAGCCGAAACACCCTTTTCAGTTCTATCTTTTTTTCCAGCGTCAACATTGACCCTACCTCGTTCCATAATTTTTAAAATTAATTTGAAATACTATTTTATAGTTGAAGCAATTTTTTAAAAATATCAAATTATTTGATTCTAGTAACTTAAAGCTTATGCCCAAATGCTAGGCAAGTGTTTAAGACTCTGAAAATCGGACTACGTTTCTAGGACACGAACTACGTGTCTATACTTCTAGCCAGCGTCTACAAAGCAAAATTGGTGTCACGAGTTAAAATTTGCTAAAGCGTCAGTTCACACGATCAAATTTGGCGTCAAATTATTGTGTGAAAGCACTATTTTGTGTGTGGTATATTTTTTTTTTTTTTTTTTTTTTGGGGGGGGGGGGGGTGGAATTTGATCAAATAGTAATTTGAAAGTTGTGACAAGGCTTCATACACGAATTGCATCAAATGCGTGAAGGAAAATTTGATCGTGTGAACCGACCCATTGAGACACCAAAATCTAATTCCATTTATACAATCCATCCTAAACTCTAAAACGTTTGAAGTAATTAAGTAGTGAATCAAAAAGCTTGCCAACATCCCGCTCAGACACGAATTTAATTTCAGTCGGCTGACATGTTAAAAGCTCTGCGTGGCGTCACCACGCTTACCATGCAGAGTTCTAGTTGGAGACACTTTGCCCTTGTAGCGAGTACAGCAATCGGAACGGCAATTAACACACACACCGCACACAAAACAACAGACGTGGCGGTCATTGTGGAAAGGTTTAAACTTTTTAAAATCTCCGTTTGTGATAAATATAGTCAGCCTGGGGTTTACATGTTAAAATCCAACTCATTCGTTAAAAAGAAAAAGAAAACAAGAAAGAATGCTTCCACGACAGTTAACCGAATTGGACGACGTCAGATAAACGTAGTCGCTGAATTATCAGCTTAAAAATATCCATCTTTTCTTAATCGATAAACGTTCTTCAAGAATAATAGAAGAGTACCATACCTTGTAGCACATCAGCCCCCCCCCCCCCCCGCGACACAGCTTAACAATCATAACTTCTATTTATCTCCACTTAGAAATCCTCATCTTCTATGCCCCCCTCCCCCGACACAGCGTTAACAATCACAACTTCTATTTATCTCCACTTAGAAATCCTCATCTTCTAACCCCCCCCCCCCTGTCCCCTCCACGACTTACAAAACAAAAACTAAAAAGAAAATTCCTTCGACCCTCTTCCGTTTATCTCCTGCTATCCTCTCCTATCTACTCAAAGCCAATCCTAACGGAACCCTTTCCAACCCTCTCCTAACTGCTCATAGCCAGCCCTAACGGAACCCTTCCCAACCCTCTCTTAACAGCTAATAGCCAACCCTAACGGAACCCCTTCCAACCCTCTCATTATTGCTCAAAGCCAACCCTAACGGAACCCTTCCCAACCCTCTCCTAACCGCTCATAGCCACCCTTAACGGAACCCTTCCCAACCCTCTCCTAACTGCTCATAGCCAGCCCTAACGGAACCCCTTCCCAACCCTCTACCATCTCCTAAAAAACCCTCTGCAAATCTCTTCTAATCCTTTTCAAACTCTCTTCTAAAAACTCATAACTTTGTAACATCAAGCACTGTATTACACATCCTGGCCGTATTTTGACCATCCACCCAGAAAGGGTGACATATCCAGAGCATCTCATCTTGACCACAGGTTGACAGACCGAACTTGCGATTTGTTATAACATTTTTAAAATATATATATATATATATATATATATATATATATATATATATATATATATATATTTATATGTTTTTTTAATTACTTAAAAAAAAGTATCATTTGCTTGTAAAGCGTCATGGTAATTTAAGATGTTTTTTTCACGTTTCCGCGACAGCAACGACACACCGCTATCTGGCGAGACTCCGGAACCTGCTCCTGTTTCAAGATTGCTGTCGTTGCCAGATGGAGGTTGAGGGAAAAAGGGGGAGGGAAGGGGGAGAGAAAACAAAAACATTAAAGGGAAGACAAGGGAGAAAACTTGTGAGGTAGCGCTGACTAGACATAATTAAAGAGGACAAAAGGGAAAATTGTGGCTTTTGAGATTAAAGCAGTAAGTTAACAACCTACTTTTCACTTCCTGAGAGTCAGGGGCTCACTGGTACCTAAGTAAAAAAAAAAAAGGGGGGGGGGGGGGCAAAAAGGGCGGATGAGATATTTCATGGTGAACGAACCTGGAATTAATTATCACTTAAATATTTCGAGTTTTATTATAGCATAATATTTTCTAAAACATACGTGTGTTGGGTGGTCACTTCACAGGATCAAACAGAATTACGGGACGCAATGTGTCATCATAAGGGCCCGTTATGTGATATTCCGTAAAAAGGGAGGGGAACTCCGAAAACGGTCTTTTTGGCATTCTGACCTTGAAATAAAATATTTAAATTAATTCATTCATATTTAGATGTTTAATATTTCCTCGGAATAATTGTTTAATATTGAGGATGTATTGAAGTCTTGGATAAGAGGAGGGGGAAAAAAAGACTTTAGGAATTATTGATGTTGTGCGAGACAAACAAGGCCAGAGAACACCAAACTCAATATCGGTTGTAAAGGGAGCGGGGAAAGGTAGGGTTAAGGAAAATACATTTGAACCAGGGGTCAGGATCGCACGTGCAAATGATTTTCCAGAGTTGGCCGATCTGGTGCAGAAGACGTAAAAATATAGTTACTTAAAAAAAAAAAACATGAATCACGGGTAGAGCGAAGCTGACTCGCTTTGGGTCAGTGGCTCTCAAGAAGTGTGACAGCGAGACCGGTTCTGTGAAAGTACATAGACTAGATTCCTCGGGACTTTTAGCAGAGATGTTGGTGAGGACATTCATGGATCAGCGTGCCGTAAGGTGGCGAGATGCTGGCGTCGTGGTGTCGTGGCTGTCTATTGATGGTGTGGTGTCAGGGCTGTCTATCGACGGTGTGGTGTCAGGGCTGTCTATGGATGGTGTGGTGTCAGGGCTGTCTATTGGTGGTGTTGTGTTGGGGCTGTCTATTGATGGTGTGGTGTCAGGGCTATCTATCGACGGTGTTGTGTTGGGGCTGTCTATCGACGGTGTTGTGTTGGGGCTGTCAATGGATGCTGTGGTTTCGGAACCGTGACTAGGTAGTGTTGTGCAGGAGTTGTGTCTTTATTTCTACAGCATATGCGATCGGTACAACAATGTCCCTATACTCTTCTAAGCTCTTTAAATTAAAAAAATTAAAATATAAAAAGAATATATCTACTTTTAAAAATAATAGAATATGCATTCATGCAGTCGAAGGGATTCCAATACTGGTTGTCTTAGACAATGAGTTTTTCATCGCCACCTATCTTCTAAAGTTGTAATCATGTTAATCTTAATTGATCTAGCGATAGTGTCTACCATCTTTTCCGGCTAGCTATTATCTCCCAGCTTTGTTTTTGTACCGCGCTTCGAGCCTTTGGGGACGAAGCGTGATTTTTTCAAATGAACTTTATTATAATTATTATTATTATTATATTTTCATCCGTTCATTTCTGTTCTAAACGTTTCTTATTTATATATAATAATTATTTCAAGCCCACTACAAACAGTAGTTTTTTTTTGTTTTATTTTTTTTATGTAGATCTAAAACAGTTTCAACGTACCGGTGTTCAAAAAAAAAAATTAAAAAAAAAAAATAAATAAATAAAAAAAGGAAATTATCTAGATAAATCTACAGCTCCAAAACCCCTTCTGACTTAACATACCAAGCCAGTGATATTGTTTTCCGTACCAGCATTTGACGTAATGAGTAGAAAAACAAGTACATCCCGGGATGTCGGTCTTAATAAAAATCAATTACGCAATTCATCAATGACACTTTATAACGCAAGTACCGGGAAAATATGAGAAACATAGAGTAAGCTACTTAGAGATTGACTAGGTCTAAGAGGTGAAGTCATAGAGTAAGCTACTTAGAGATTGACTAGGTCTAAGAGGTGAAGTCATAGAGCAAGCTACTTAGAGATTAACTAGGTCTAAGAGGTGAAGTCATAGAGCAAGCTACTTAGACATTGACTAGGTCTAAGAGGTGAAGTCATAGAGCAAGCTACTTATACATTGACTAGGTCTAAGAGGTGAAGTCATATAGTAAGCTACTTAGAGATTGACTAGGTCTAAGAGGTGAAGTCATAAAGCAAGCTACTTAGACATTGACTAGATCTAAGAGGTGAAGTCATGGAGCAAGCTACTTAGAGATTGACTAGGTCTAAGAGGTGAAGTCATAGAGCAAGCTACTTAGACATTGACTAGGTCTAAGAGGTGAAGTCATAGAGCAAGCTACTTATACATTGACTAGGTCTAAGAGGTGAAGTCATAGAGTAAGCTACTTAGACATTGACTAGGTCTAAGAGGTGAAGTCATAGAGCAAGCTACTTAGACATTGACTAGGTCTAAGAGGTGACGTCATAGAGTAAGCTACTTAGAGATTGACTAGGTCTAAGAGGTGAAGTCATAGAGCAAGCTACTTAGACATTGACTATGTCTGAAAGGTGACGTCATAGAGTAAGCTACTCAGACATTGACTATGTCTGAAAGGTGACGTCATAGAGTAAGCTACTCAGACATTGACTATGTCTGAAAGGTGACGTCATAGAGCAAGCTACTCAAACATTGACTATGTCTGAAAGGTGACGTCATAGAGTAAGCTACTCGGACATTGACTATGTCTGAAAGGTGACGTCATAGAGTAAACTACTCAGACATTGACTATGTCTAAAAAGGTGAAGTGTAAAAAGTGGGATCCTGAAACGAAGTAACCGTTTTGGAACCCTTGGGGATGAAGATTAGATGTACTACCTTTGTGCACGGCGGTGAAACGTTAGGTAACCTTGAAATGCAGATGGAAAAGTTCACCCTAGATACACCGTTGGGTTGGCGTGTACCGGAGACACCCAGCGTATTAGGATACGGTTGGCGGGTTAGGAAGCCGTCGTTTAGAACGAAACGAAAATGGAAACCATGAGAAAATAGGCAGTGTAAAATATGTATGGCTGGCAAGAATTCTAGCGACGCAGCTATATGATTACGAGAACGTCAGATACTTGCTCACAATTTATTACGGACCGTTATAGATGGAGAATTTAATCTCTTAATTTTAGTCTATGGCTCGTTCAGAAACAGTCCATAATAAAGAACGATACCAACGTTTAAAAATAATACCAAATACGACAATCAAGGCCAGAGCTAATTACAATTAATAACCTTTTAATTTGTGAACTTCAATTAAATAATAACAGCAAGTGAAATATGATTGAAATTATAAACTTACAGATTTGCTGGTACCGGTACTGTATATCAAAATACAATGAGCACAAAATTGTACGAGGAAATAAGAATCTCTACACACAACAAAGTATAATGACACACAGCATGCCACGTAATCAAGGAAAAGAAAATCTCCCCCTCTCTATCGGTCAGCCCTTTTTATATGCAGTTTCAGATGATCATTCTGGAAATGGAACACACAGTCTTACTGCTTCCCACATTTTCTAGATTGTTCTATCATGTTCCACAGAAACGGATGATAGTAAACAAAAGTATCATCAAAGGGATATTTTTTCTAGCCGCCCCAACATAGGACCGACTTGAAAGAGGTCATGCACGTGGAAGGCGGGCAAAGCGTCTTAAAATACGTCATCCTTTATAACACAATAAATAAAAAATCGCACACATATGATTGGGCAAATGTTTGTAGGTTCTACTTTTGTATCCTGTTATAACTTTTATTTTTTTTAACATATGATCATGATTAATTACTCTTTCCCCCACTTAATATGTTGTTGCCTGAATGACATGGGAAACAGTTCAAATTGTAGAGAACGGAGTGAATTGAAAAAGGCAATATAAATTATAAGTTATAAAAATAAACTTATTCAAAATATATTTAAATTGATTAAAATGTTGGTGCTTGTCCATTCTGAGATCGTCTCGGTGGTCCTCATGCGGAATCAATCTAAAATTGTTAGGCTAAACGCAGATGGATTAAGTATTTGAAAGCGCGCAATTCCTTTTTGGCGAAAGGCGAAACGTTGACTTTTAAAAAAAATAGGTATCAACAGAGAAATTCTTAAACTTCACTTTCCAGTAAAGTTGTTTAAGAATTTTAACTACAGAACATTATATTAAACGCATCCAAGCATTTTGTGTCATCTTCTCAAATTTCAAAATGAGAACTGACTTTGACGCGACCTTGACAGTGATGATTGTACTCGAGGGCTCCGCGTTCGCTCCAGGAATAACCTGAACACGTTGAACTTGTAAGAAGTAGGGTGAGTCTAAAGGGCTCCCCCATAGAAATAGAGTCAGATAATGCTCCGGTGAGAGACACTGCGCCAGTCCATACTGCAATGATTTAAAGAGAGAACTTTATTCTTCTCTTGCATTTTCCTCGGTCTTGTTGACAACATTATTTCAGACATCCAAGTGGAGTTACATTACGGTGTTAAGCAACTCAATTTCAAACTAAAGGAAAGCGATCTGTCTGAAAAGTGTAGGATATGGAGCATGTCTGAAAATTGTAGGATGGAGATAATGTCAGAAAAGTTAGAGAGCATGTCTGAATGGTCTGAAAAGTGTAAGATATGGAGAATGTTGGAAAAGTGTAAGATATGGAGAATGTTGGAAAAGTGTTGGATATGGAGGATGTTGGAAAAGTGTAAGATATGGAGAATGTTGGAAAAGTATAGGATATGGAGAATGTTTAAAAAGTGTAGGATATGGGGAAAGGTGGTAAAGTGTAGGATATGGAGAATGTTGGAAAAGTGTTGGGTATGGAGGATGTTATAAAAGTATAGCATATGAGCATTTTTTGAAACAGAAGCTTGCGATCTTCTACCAAAAAAATTACTTCCCACTTTTCATTTCTACCATTAACTTTTAGATTTAGTTATTGATGAAATGTTGCAATAGAATTAGTTGGTGATGGAATGTATGCAAACAAAACGAATTGAATGCTTTTTTAAGTTGGACGGGTGGGGGGTGGGGGACGGGTATATAGATATGCGATAAAAATAAAAAAATATTTGTTCATTTATTTAATTAAATAATATTTCATTTTATTTTAAGACGTGATATTTTAATGATGGTTAAATTTAAAGCTCTGATGATATAACGGATGTAATAGTTTGAACGTGATGTTAGAGCAGCTGTTGTTGCTGTGTTTGTGTTGTTGTTTTAACTTCTGTGTCATTTGTTCAATAAATGTTATAATTTTGCTCATAAAGTTTCTTTTTTGAAACTTTTCTGTTCCATTTAAGAATTAAAAACTTGCTTTGGCGGATGAAAGAAAACCACCTTTTGTCTAAAAAAACGTCACCCAGATAGCGACCCACAGCCAACGTAGCACAAGACTTAGGCGCTCAACGGAACATTCAAAATTATCCATCATCGCCCAGGTTCTATAAACTATATTTGAGGCCCACTGCACTAATGACATGATGAAAATTTCTTCGAATGTTTGACTAAAATGAAATCAGCAAAAAATACTATTGGCAAATGACATTGTGTGTTTTTCGACACTCGGATTTATGAGATAATTTTAAATGAATAAATAAGTAATTATCATTAGCAGGAGTAGTAAAATGTATCGTTGCACTCTGTTGCGTTGGTGGTTTTAATAACGTTTAATGTGCTATGCACTTTTTTCTTCCAAGTTATGATACACACAAGAGGGAGACCGTAAGGGAAGCCCCCGCGGCTATAACACCGCGGCTTATATAACGATGAGTAAGATTATTTTTGCATGGCTAAGTATACAGACCTGAAAGGTGAGCACGTAGGTGCGTGAGAATCTAGCAAACTGGATCACGGGGGCGCCCTGGGACAGAATGTACTTGTGGTTGGTCCCGGGGTATCCGGGGTGGGGTGGGTGGGTGGGGGGAAAGCGGGTGTTGTTAAAGGGATAGTTAAATTACAGAGATTCCAAGTTCCCGGGTTGTTCATAGAAGTATTGATAACTTTGGTAGACGCTGTTTGGTAAACATTAAACAACTGCTTGTTTCAAAGAACCACTAATAATACTAATAACTATAGGAATAATACTAATCATTACATTAATAATACTATATCTCGGCTTTAACTATAGGGTGGCAGAATTTTCAAAATCAGTAGGACAAGAGAATGTATATATATAAAAATATAAAAAAATCAAATAGAAACAACATAAAAAGCGTTACAGTAAGACTGCATTTACTTTACGGGAAGCTACGTGATTACAGTAAGACTGCATTTACTTTACAGGAATCTACGTGATTACAGTAAGGCTGCATTTACTTTACAGGAAGCTACGTGATTACAGTAAGGCTGCATTTACTTTACAGGAAGCTACGTGATTACAGTAAGGCTGCATTTACTTTACAGGAAGCTACGTGATTACAGTAAGGCTGCATTTACTTTACAGGAAGCTACGTGATTACAGTAAGACTGCATTTACTTTACAGGAAGCTACGTGATTACAGTAAGGCTGCATTTACTTTACAGGAAGCTACGTGATTACAGTAAGGCTGCATTTACTTTACAGGAAGCTACGTGATTACAGTAAGACTGCATTTACGTAGGAAGCTACGTGTACAAATTCTCTTGTTTGTAAATACGGGTTCTCAAAGCCTGTAAGTAACCATTACCATTTAAACCTTTGTAGCTTGTTGGCGCTTCTTTGATTGATTATCACAGTTCAATAAGTTTATACCGGGGGAAATTGTATTCGCAATGTGAAATTTTTACATTTAAACAGCACGGTTGCAATATAAACAGAATGTTTTCGTTTATGTCAAGTTGCGTTGATCTCTTCACAAGGTTCTTGGGGGGGAGGGGGGAAGACGGCAAAAATGAATGTTGTGTTTCGAAAGTGACAGGTCAGCGTATCAAGATACGTTTTCTGTGTTTGGAGAGACAAACCGGACTAACCGTCAGTACGGTTGTGCAGCTTCTGTGGGTTGTGTAGGTTGTGTGGGTTGTGCAGGTTTTGTGGGTTGTGGAAAAATGTGCATATTCGTCCAGAAAATCTGTAAAGGTGACAACACCCCCACCCACCCACCCTTCCCACCCCACCCACGCACCCTTCCCACCCCCACCCACCCCCACCACTATACATGGTATATTCAAGTAAATACAAAAAAAAATCTTAATCAACTTTAACTGTTTTCAAAAATCGGCTAATATAAAAGGGCGGGATTGAAAGGACTCGGGTGTTTTAGAGATGTGGAAGTGAAGAACAATGTTGGTTCCACCATAATGCCGCTGTCTCATAATGAACAAGAATGACATTTTGTCACAACTCTTACTCAAGAAACCTATGTTGCTTTAGTTTGTTTGTTTGTTTTTGTTGTTTTTTTTTAAATTCAGAATATGTTTATGATGCTAAGCGCCTATGTATTAAAAGAATAAAATTTAAAAAATATTTCTTTAAAATTTAATACATTTTCTTGTTTCTGTTTATAAAACTTTTTTTTTTTCCCGCTACCGGTCTCTTCCGTGTCATAAAGATCTCTTATTTTTAAATCCTTAAAATTAACTTCACTCTTGTTCCTGCGTGGCTAGCTGGCTGGCTGGGTGGCTGGCTGAGTGGCCGGCTGGCTGGTTGGCTGGCTGGCAAAATGTTCGGACTGCTAATGGGCCCACTTTCCGTTAACCTATCAAGATGAAAATTCGCACATAGACTCATTGCTGATGACAATACATTCTATCATATTCCCCCCCCCCCCCAAACCTAACGGAATTAATCTTGTTTTTCTTCTGTTTATCAATGAGAAGACGAAGGATAAATGACGTCACTGATTTCATAGATAAAATGACGTCAATGATTTCATGAAATAAATTATTTTAAAAAATTATAAATAATTAGAATATTACTTTAGTTCAGAGGGGGGGCTGGGGGTTGAATAAAACGGGCGATTGTGAGCCTTGGGGATTTTTAAAATAAAATACGTTACTTGTGTACATGTGTTGTATAACTTTCAGCCCCCCCCCCCCTTTTTTTCTGCTCTATATTACATTTTTTAAAGGTTTTATACGAGAAACTTTGTATTTAGTGCTTGTTTAATTATTATTTTTTTTTTCATATTTGAGGGCCTACGATCAATTTATTGATCATTATGGCTCCTGGTTTGAATTAAGAGTTTGCCTTTTCTTAGACAAACAATCTGCAGAAGCGGCACTGAGCACGAAGCTCTTGGCCGAAGCTCTTCTCTTAGAAGTGTTGCCGTCCATAGCTAACGAATTCCATCCACACGGGGTCGTTGGGATGGTGGCATTGTTACGGATTGGACCACCAGCTATTTGGGACTGTGTCAGTTTAGACCGCTCGGCCATCCAGCACCTTAATTTTAATATACAAAAAAGAGATTCTCCCAAGTTCAACATGACTTATAACTTCATGTAATAATCCAATAAATTACTTTCGAATTTCGTATTCCGGTGCAGATTTTTAAAGATTTATTTTTATACTTCTTTGCGGTAAAGAAACACACACACACGCGCAAACCTCCACCTCAGTTGAACCACACACACACACACAGCCTACCGTTGTTGTCGTCGAGGTGTTCTTTAGCATGAGTAATTTCATTCATTTAATCCCCCGGACACGCCTCTCATCCTGCATACCTGAATGTGAGTAAGAGGTTACCAAGCTAACATAATCTCAGTGAGTAATAGGACATGACAGGTGAAGCCTGGGATGCAGCACGAGAGAGAAATAAAAATGTGCTCACACACATACGGAGGACAGAGCGAGGGTAAGAATGAGTGAAAAAGGGGGGGGGAATAGTGTGAGTGTGTCGGTTTTTTTCTTTAAAAAAACCCAAAAAACTTTAAGAAGATAGGCCGGGGTCAAGAACACGACCTGGTGTGAGTAATGCAACTATTCAAGCGTCTGTAAACACGGCAGAGCGTATTTTATTTCTGCACACAAAAATGCACGCAAGACAAATCCAGCGGCGTAGTTATTTTATACACCTTCGGGGATTTCCTTCTTGGCATACCTTCTGAAAATGAATGAGCGTTTATTCACCTATGTGGGGTAACTCTATGGTGAAAACGAATTTAAACTCTTGCTGTGAAGCTGTACTCTGACGGCTACAGCATTTTTTTTTCTTTAATCCTCAAATGCGTCAAGAATGTATGTATAAAGTATACGAATTCAGATATGAAACAAAAATATCAGAAAATTCATATCATGTGAAGTGTCCACTTTCAAGAATCGGTAAAATGGTTCCAGATTTTTAAGTATTTTTTTAAATGGCTGCACATGGTGTTTTCAACATCTCCTGACTCGCAAAGCAGAACCCATAGAAGAGAACGCCCATGGACAGCCCCAAGGCATATCCATTGAACGATAAGAGCGATCTTCTGGTGTAAGGAGAAGCTAGTGTTGCGTCAGTACCAATTATGGTGAAGCAACCTTCAGAAGTGAGTACAGAGGTGATGAGATGGCCTGTCTCGTGTGGAGTGAAGCAACCTTCAGAAGTGAGTACAGAGGTGATGAGATGGCCTGTCTCGTGTGGAGTGAAGCAACCTTCAGAAGTGAGTACAGAGGTGATGAGATGGCCTGTCTCGTGGGAACAAAGATTGATTGTTTTTGGTGTGTGTGTGTGTGTGTGTTGTTGCTTTTGCTTTTTTTAAATGTAACAAATTGTCAAATGTTCTCCGAAGATGTTGCTACGAGAGACAAATTTCATTCTTTGCCAAACTGAGCTGTTGGTTGTTGTGTACGAGAAGGGAAACTGTAAGATGTTAAAGTGGTCAAGTGGAATTGCAGTAACGCTTGCAACTTTTGCGAGTACAAATGAGTTCAACTCCTTCATGCAACAACTTCAATTCTGGTCAGCATCTCTATAGGTAAAAAGCATGCATTTTTTTTCCACCTAACTAAACTTGAGAAATGACTTAATAGCTAAGACTTGTTAATTATCAAGCCTTCGAAAGGTCTCGCCTTAACTCGAACCGCCTTATGCGGAAAATGCCAAAAACTTTATTTTAAAAAAAATATGTATATGTAGTTTCAGTTATACCACTTTTGTTTGTATACTTCTCCTATGTCTCATATGCATATAGGCTGAGGCGTAACTTGGTTTTTGACGCCCTTGGCTAATTTATTTTTGGCGCCCTTGATATTTAAATAAAAATTAAAAAATAAGAGATTTCGCGGCGCCCTTTTGAACTGGCGCAGGCCGGCGCCCTTGGCAACTGCCCCAATGCCAAGCCGTTGTTACGCCACTGCACATAGGCACACTTTTTGTGATAGAATAGTCTGTATTTTGTTGAACAGGTCGTGAGAGAACATACGAAGCCACTCGCTGTGAATATAAAACAGTTTATCTTAGTGGGGGGGGGGGGGGGGTGTCTGTTTCCCCGGTTTGTTTTCGGGCTCTGTTGAAAATATTTAATTGATCATTTAAATATGTGACTGTTGATTCTGAACAAAACCATGCGACGTCGTATCTAATCCATGTTCATTCAATGACGAGCTGCCGGCGGTGGAGGGCAGTAAACTGTCACGTAACGTACAGTTTTATAGAAGAGTATCGCGCATGGCCGGAAAAGTGTGTGGGAATGAAATGTATACTTTGGATCCCTCGTGTACACGCAGTGATGGAGTAAGTGGGTTGGAGTATATTTGTCTTTAGTGACGTAATTCGTCAATCGGAAGATACTGATAAATGGCTCCCCCGAACATCCCTCACCATAGATGATAACGATATAAGCAGAGAGGGTGACGGAGGGTGACGAAACAACATAAACTAAAAATAGGCACACACCATCCCCCGGAATACTTTCGTAAATGTTTAAAATAAATAAAATAAGTAAAAACAAAGTGTTTCCTAAAACTACTTGATAGCATGTAATATCGAGCAATGGGCTGGGGCTGGGTTGTGTGGCTGAAAACATGATAAAACATGCCTACAATTAACGTAATTGATAAGAATCCTCATTAATGCGCCCCCCCCCCCCAAGGCTCGCAAACGCATATTTTTTTCATTCCCCTGAACTATATTAATACTCTAATGTCCCACTCGCTTTTACACCGAAGATTTATTACACCAACTATTTCTGTAAAAAAAATAATTAAAAAACTATTAAAAAAAAACTAATGCGAACCAAATCTCATTTAGCACAGTTATGGGGAATTTTATTTTGTGAAATCAGTCGCAAATGGTTGCGTTAAAACTGATTCTTGGGGTTGCAGTGGGGGGTGGGTGAAAATTTCATATAATATGCTGTCATCGGCATCGAATCTGTGTGCCAAATTTCAGCTCGATAGGATTACGGAAAGTGTGTCAATAAGCCGTCCAAAGATTTTGCCACCAAGCCAGAAAGAAACACTCGCAAAAAAAAAAAGAAGTTAATATTAAGGACTGTATAAAAAGGACATTGAAATCATCAAACCATCATTCAAGTACAACAAATGTGTATCTTTAAGGGCGTTGGAAAGAAACAAATTATCATTTATCCAGAACCGGTACAAGCCGATCTCTACTTTATTTGCAATCTGCGTTCTATACATTTCAAATGAATAAAAAAAAGACGAACAATTTCAATTTGCAAGCTGCAACAATCCAAATGTTACCTGCACAGCGATGGAGCTGCAACAATCCAAATGTTACCTGCACAGTGATGGAGAAAACAACCTTGTGATCTGGTGGTTTTTATTTTTTTCAATTTCAAATATTTTTTTTTTTCTTTTCTGTATTGTTTGTGCGTTTAGCCGAAATGTTCTTTGAAATGTTCTCTCTGTCTCTCTTCCCAGGGCTCAACGTGTCTTGTTCCACTATTTATTGAAATTTTCTCTCTCTATCTCTCTTCCCAGAGCTCAACGTGTCTTGTTCCAATATTTATTGAAATTTTCTCTCTCTCTCTCTCTCTCTTCCCAGAGCTCAACGTGTCTTGTTCCACTATTTATTGAAATTTACTCTCTCTATCTTCCCAGGGCTCAACGTGTCTTGTTCCACTATTTATTGAAATTTTCTCTCTCTCTCTCTCTCTTCCCAGGGCTTAACGTGTCTTGTTCCAATATTTATTGAAATTTTGTCTCTCTCTCTCTCTCTCTCTTCCCATGGCTCAACGTGTCTTGTTACACTATTTATTGAAATTTTCTCTCTCTCTCTCTTCCCAGGGCTCAACGTGTCTTGTTCCAATATTTATTGAAATTTTCTCTCTCTCTCTCTTCCCAGGGCTCAACGTGTCTTGTTCCACTATTTATTGAACTTTTTTGTTGTTGTTTCTTGTAAAGAATTACTTTGACACGGTATCCATTTTTATCTTGCTCCCTCTTCTCTGAAACCGCCACACTGCTAATACCTCGTCATGCGTTCAAGCCTTCATTCAGCTAACAACAGACCAGGTGTCTCTCTTTGTTCATTACAATGGACGCGCTTGCTTTGTGTATATGTAACTTCATAACATTTAGATCTCAGCTTGAAGTATTTTAACATTACAAACACACAGGAGTCGCACGTTTTATCAGGTTGGAATTTCGAAAGAGATTGTAAGACTATATCATACAAGTAATAATAATAATAGTAAGGCAGGATCATTTTTGGAATCAAATTTAGAAGGATCAAATAGAAAGAAAAAAGAAAGGGAAAAAAAAAGGAAATGTGCTGACAGTGGGCTTCAAATGTTTTATATTTCACATTATTTATATAAAGATCAGATTATTTATTGGAAGATCCCCACCTGTGATACTTCGCAGGGGGAAGAAAAGGCAAACACAGGGTAGGGATCATGATTATAGCCGGTGATTCTAAATATGCAGCCTTGAGAAAGCTGCTCCTAGGCAACCGTTTCGTCCCAGCTACTTCGCGAATTAGTTGCGAGGTGGAAACCCACTGTAGAATCCCTCTTAGAGGGCGTCCGATGCTTCCCCGGGACGGGTGGGGGGAGATATTAGGACGTTAATTTACCGTCCCGGCCCCTAGGAAAGTGGACTACGGACGCTTGAAATACAGCGTCTTCGGTCGACCAGATGTCTCCGGGCGGGGAGAGTCTCCATCGGCGAACCCGATCGAGCGGTTGCGGGTGGGGACGCTCCACGCCCGGGGAGGTCTCTGACGCTCCTCCGCACGGCCTGCCGTCGGGGCAGCCCGGCGGCTGGCGGGTGCGGGTGGCGCCGGGGAGGGCATTAGGAGCGCAAGCTCGACGGCCCGCTGACGCCATTTCCTAATGAGATATTGGAAGATCCCATTATTAAGATCCACCCTGACGCGCATGTAACGCGTTCCATAAAGGATTCGGTCCACTGTATCAAAGGTATATCACGGACTGTAGCATGACAGTTCATCGACAGCAATTTTATCGAGAGACACTTCATTCAGGTCACGTCATCACCAAATGCACTTCATCGACAAAGCATGTCATCTACTAATACACTGCATCGACAGACAATTCATTCAGGACACTTCGTCGACAAATACATTTCATCGCCAAAAACACCATCGACAAATACACTTCATTGACAGACACTTCATTCAGGCCACTTCGTCGACAAATACACTTCATTGACTAATTCACTTTCATTGACATATACATTTCATCGACATGTCATCGAAAAATCCACTTCATCGACAAGACATGTCATCGATAAATCCACTTCATCGACAAATCCACTTCATCGACAAGACATGTCATCGACAAACACATTTCATCGACAAATACACTTCATCGACAAATACACCATCGACAAATCCACTTCATCGACAGACACATCATTCAGGCCACTTCATCGACAGACACTTCATTCAGGCCACTTCATCGACAGACACTTCATTCAGGCCACTACATCGACTACTTTACTTCATCAAAAATTACAAATAAGGCGCTTCTCGGAACCATTCTCTTGTCCCGGAGTCGATTGACAGGGGGGTCAAAGCTAAGAAGGAGAGACATTGGGTTCTTTTTGGTGATTATGGAAAAGTGAGGGTTATATTGAAATCCTCTACTCAACATTTAAGCACAACTCTTACAATAAAATTGTCTCTTTAAAATGGCTCCATCAAAATCCAGTATATCGCTTTTTCAATATTTTATAAGCCTCAGTCAATGGAATGGATATTATTAGTTTTAAATCCGGCTGTACTTCATTCTGGATAATAAAATGGTGTGGACACTACGTTTGGCCTTCATCCACCACTTACGTAAAAGTCTACATTTGTACATGTGTACTTGTATTTATATGGCTTATTTAATGAAACAATACACATTGAGTAATATGTAGCTTATGTAATGAAACAATTCACTTCGACGTCGATGTAACTTATATAATGAAACAATACACGGGCCCCAAAATGGGCCATTTCATTATCTTTCAGCACCATGATAAAAACATCAATGGACATTTTGTATTTAAATTGTTTTTCGATAAAATTTTTGGTCGATGAATTGTCTGCCGATGAAGCGTATTTTCGAAGAAGTGTCGTCGATGGAGTGCCTGTCGATGGAGTGCCTGTCGATGGAGTGCCTGTCGATGGAGTGCCTGTCGATGGAGTGCCTGTCGATGGAGTGCCTGTCGATGGAGTGCCTGTCGATGGAGTGCCTGTCGATGGAGTGCCTGTCGATGGAGTGCCTGTCGATGGAGTGCCTGTCGATGGAGTGCCTTTCGATGATGTGTCTGTAACATCACGGATGAAGACAAAATGATTAAATCAAGCGCTATATAATCATAATGCAGAGAGCTATAGTTTTTCGACTATACTAAATACAGGCTTTTCGCGATTGACATAAGATCCTGATGACGGGTGCTAGACAGATATTGTATCACAAGATAGATAAGTTTGTACAACTCTAATATCCTGATGACGGGTGCTAGACAGATATTGTATCACAAGATAGATAAGTTTTTACAACTCTAAGATCCTGATGACGGGTGCTAGACATATATTGTATCACAAGGTAGATAAGTTTGTACAACTCTAAGATCCTGACGACGGGTGCTAGACAGATATTGTATCACAATGTAGATAAGTTTGTACAGCTCTAAGATCCTGATGACGGATGCCAGGCAGATCTTGTATCACAAGACAGATAAGTTTGTACAACTCTAAGATCCTGATTACCGATGCCAGTCAGATCTTGTATCACAAGACATATATGTTTGTAGAACTCTAAGATCCTGATTACCGATGCCAGTCTGATCTTGTATCACAAGACAGATACGTTTATACATCTCTAAGATCAGTAAATTTTGACTTTCTGATTCCAACTCCATACTCCGGTTCAGAAGGCTTCAATGCTATTAACTTCAAATTCTTTATTTGCTGAGCGTAATAAAGTAAGGGAAAATTTTCATCCGTAACTTTTTAAAATTTTACACCGCATCTCAAGACGTCATAGGCTGGATTAGGTATTATAGTTGGGAAAGAAGGAAACACTAAACGATAATAAATACAAAAGTTAGTGAGGGAAACACACACACACACACACACATACGACACACACACAGAAAGAAAAAATCTAGAGACGGGGTTTCAATGGTGTTTTCTTATCGCAACAGCTCTACGGTGTAATCTTGCATCATACCCTCTAGAAGAGTGCTTGCAAAAACAAACATCGCTTCTTACGCGCGCGGCTATCAAAATAATAGAATAAAGAACCCTCCAACCCAAAGCGCCCTGCGGAAGTACAGCGTTAGATATTAAATAAACCATTCAACAATGACTCATTTCTATAAATGCTCCCCCCCCCCCCCCCAAATCCCCCCCACGGGAGATCAATACACCTGAAGATTTTAGAGGCTTGATAAAACACAAAATCGATCGCTTTTAACTACATCCTCGGAGCAAGGTTAAAGACAGACTCCCCCCCCCAATGCGCCCCATCCCTTAACCCAACCACCGCCCCCCCCCTTTTTACTCCTGTCTCCAGACTCTCAGGGTGTGTACACGTATTATAGCGACTTGTTATTTTCCTTCAAGCTTTTTTTGTTTGTTTTTTGTTGAGTCCTCAGTCTGCCTCAGAAAAAAAAGGGGTGTAATTTTACGAGCAAGTGCATAAACCAGTAATAGATGGCTTTATTTAAACTTTCCGTAACGGGAAATTATTCAAATTAGTGTACAACTATCCAATGCACATGTTTTGTTCCATGTCGTTGTATTTTCTTTAATATTCTTTTTTCTAATTTCTAACAGCCTTTAGTTCGTTTTTCTAGCAATTTGAAGCCACGTTCTCTTTTCAAAATGTTTTCCTCAGCATGACTCATATTTAAGTGTTTTAGTTTGGTAGAAATTGTCTTTCTTTTTTTTCTTTCTATCCTTTTCATTCATCTGTCCGTCTCGTCTTTCATTTTTCGGATGACACGAATCAGAGGCGGATTTATTTGAGGGGGGGGGGGTACGTCTTCTTAAAATGTGTTGCCCCCGGAGTGAACGCATTTCTTGTATTTATTTAACACTGGGCAAAGTGAAAATTCGAGAACAGGTTGTGAACGTACCTGGATTCCTTAAAGAATCTGAATGAACCGCCCTTGGCATTTTGGAGCCTACCCCCTTCCCAGGCCACCCCCCATATCTTATCTTTTTTTTTTCTTGATCCGCCTCTGACGCGAAGCATGTTTTGTCAGTAGTTTGAAGAGGACGCTCCATCATTGTAATTAGAGCCGAAAGCGAGGCCTGGCCTTAATTGTTTTAATCAATGTGAAATTGGCGAGGCGTCGATGGCGCGAAGCTCGCTGTTATGCAACGAGACAATAGCAAGGGGCCTGCTCGGCGCGTGCGCCTGGAAAGTACCCCTAGGGTTAACGGCGTCTTGGACCGGGTCTTCATATCCGCTTCATGATTCCAGATTGTTACTACTTCCGTTTTAATGTCACTCATCCTTTTTTTCGTTTCTTTTTTAAAGTTAAAAAATTCTATTCCCAATACATACCCCCTTTTTTTTCCCTCACACACACACGAGCACAAACTTTTACTTTCTCTTTCGTGATCAATTCTTAACCCAAACAGACGCAATATTCGTAAAGCAAGGGCTTTGGAATAAGAATTATGTTTTAGTATCGGCTATTTCTAGGCACAGTCCGGTCGGTTGTAGATTATTTTACTGTGTTTGTTACCCCAGATATGACACGAGGGGTGTAATTTATAAATTTGTGTACATAGGGCATGGCATCTACACGACGCGTATTGTATGACGTTTGAGTTGGGGAAAGGGTTGGGGCAGAGGGTGGGAGGAAAGAGTGGGGGGGGGGTGTCAAATTCACATTTTGATGATTCCGCAAACGTGTGTTTAAAAGATCAGTAATCGAATAATTTATTGCTTCAATGTGTCTTTGAAGTATGTGTGGCATCGACACTCCTTTTACGTCACTCAAGTAACTTTTGTACTCTAGATATGTGTGGGTATGCGTGTAAAAAAATCATTCATGACCAAAGTGTGTAAGCAAGCCATTCATGTCAAGCATTGAACTGGTTTCGTTGGAGAGCCGTCTAAAAAACAATAGAAAAGTGAAACCAGTCCCCATTTGTTAACTTTAGTGCAGATACCAGCAAATAGACCCGGCGTTGCCTGGGGTTGCATTCCGAAAAATAATTTCTACAGCTTTTTAATAAACTTGAAATTAAGCAGAACGTAAAAGAACAAAACACACCTATATTAAAAAAAAATTAATTTGTCTCCTATCAAAACACATATATAATAAATGTTGTAAAAGTTACGTTCCAAAATAGGATCTTGATCCCAGAGAGATCCCAAATCGGATCCCGTTACCCGATGAGATCCGGTTTTCCGATGGTAACACGGTACCCGGTTGGATCCCGATCCCGTTTGGATCCCGATCCCGGTGGTATCTCGAACCCAGGGTGATTACGATACCCGTGGGTTTCCACTCCCGATAAGACCCTGATCCCTGTAGGATTGAGCTTCACGATATAATACCCGATGGGATCCCGATCCCGTTAGCATCCTGATCCCGTTAGGATCCCGTTTCCAGGTGGGATTCCGATCCCTGTGGATCTTAAATCCGTTGGTACCCGATAAATTTAACGGATTTTGGGCGTTCGGCCACAAACGGCGCCCCCCCCCCTAGTTCCTTCCGGATAATAATGGATAAATGTGTCAAGTTTGGTCAGTGGCGTAGCGAGCTTAACTCGCGCTCGGGGCACAATACCTTTTTAGCGCCCCCAATACCTTTTTAGCCCCCCCCTATTCGAAAACCATACAATATTATAGTAAAATATACCATTTGGCGCCCAATTGTGAGTAGCGCCCGGGGCATGATGCCCCCTCTTGCCCCCCTCACTACGCCACTGAGTTTGGTCAAGCTCCATCAATCCATGTATAAGCCTTTGTGGAACAAACCCACAAACAAACAAACAAATTTTAACTTATATATATATATATATATATATATATATACATATTATTACGGACCGTTACAGATCGAGAATTTAATCTCTGTTGTTTTGTCTAGGGCTCGTTCTAAAAACAGTCCATAATAAAGGACGATACAAAAGGTTAAAAATAATAACAAATAAAACGACAATCAAGGCCAGAGCTAATTACAAGTAGTAACTTTTTAATTTGTGAACTTCAATTAAATAATAACAGCAAGAGAAATATTATTTAAAATTATAAACTTACAGATTTGCTGGTACCGGTACTGTATATAAAAATACAATGAGCACAAAATTGTACGAGGTTTCAGATGATCATTCTGGAAATGGAATACGCAGTCTTACTGCTTCTTGCAGTCTCTAGATCGTTCTATCATGTTCGACAGAAACGGACGATAGTAAACAAAAGTATCAACAAAGGGATTTTTTTTCTAGCCGCCCCAACACGGGACCGACTTGAAAGAGGTCATGCACGTGGAAGGCGGGCAAAGCGTGTCTCAAAATACGTCATCCCTCATAACAATATATATATATACTAGAAATTATACCTGGCGTTGCCCGGGATTGCATTTGAAAAAACAACTTCTGCAGCCTTTTAAGTAACATTTAATTTAAGCATCATATAAAAAAATACCCACTATAGTAAAAACCAAAAAAAAAAATTTATCTCCTATAAAAATACATTTATAATAAATTTTGTAAACCTTTCGTTCCCTGGTGTGATCCCGATCCCATAGAGATCCCGATCGGATAACTCTACCAGATTGGATCACGTTTTCCGATAGTATCCCGGTACCCGGAAGGATCCCGACCCCGTGGGTTCCTGATCCCGGTGGTATTCCGGTAGGATCGAGCTTCCCGATAGGAGCCTGATCCTGGTGTGATCCCTAACCCATCGGTATCATGATCCTGATGAGATCCCGATACTGGTGGGTGATTGATCCCGGTAGTATTTTGTTTACCGATAGGATCCCGAATTCGGTGGGATCCCAATACCGCTAGTATCC
>OZ024796.1:18003847-18453847 GCA_964017045.1 Omphiscola glabra | reverse complement strand
ATCAACATCGTCCATGTAATGTTTTGAGTTTGTTTTACAAAATTATTGTTAATGTGTTTTGATTTGTGTCCTGTATGCCGCAATGGAGACAGCAAGTATGGGAGGTGGGGGGTGTGTGGGGAAATGAATGAACAGACACTATATTTTGATTTCTTTAAAAATGGACTGATGTTTAATATCTTACCTGGCAAACAAACACAGTCAAAGTAGACGGAGCCAACCATTTTTTTCGGCTCTATTTTGTCTTCAAACATTATTGCAATTGAAATTTGGGAAATGTATTACCCCTCCCCTTTTTTCCAGAAAAGCAAAAAATAAAACAACTTAAATATGTTCTAAGCTGGGGACCGTGGGGGTGAAAAAAAAGGGGGGGGGGTAAACAAATCTATAGGGCAGTAGATGTTCTGGCGGATATACGACGCTTAAAATTCTGATGACATGACACATACATTGATTTGTGAGCAGCCAGTAAAAAAAAAAAAAAGTTTCTAAATAATAATATGATATTTTCCTATGATAGCCTCGTAGTATAACCTCGTGACAGCCTCCAATTATGTTTCAGACAATCTGTCTCATGATGTCCTTTCCTATATCACAATGCACAATATCGCCATATGGTAGTCTCTTGACTGGTTCCAAAGAGTCCACCAAAACGTTGTGCAGACCTGCCGAAATAATAATAATTGTGATGTTCTACTTTAAGTCGTAAAATGACTGACTACATGGTTAATAAGCTTTTAAAATAGACATAAAATGTCTAGGGAAAAAGAGTGAACAGCTTCACGAAGGAGATTCTTATTTCGTGAAAGTTTATCCCCAGATTGAGACAATCACCAAATCAGTGGCGTAGTGAGGCGGGTGGGGCAAGGGGGGGGGCATCATGCCCCGGGCGCTACTCACAAAGGGGCGCCAAATGGTATATTTTACTATAATATTGTATGGTTTTTTAATAGGGGGGCGCTAAAAAGGTATTGGGGGGCGCTAAAAAGGTATTGTGCCCCGGGCGCGAGTTAAGCTCGCTACGCCACTGCACCAAATCATTGAAAAATATCATCATTTTGTTTCCTCTCTTTTGATAGTTTTCCAGTTATTATTGTTGTTGTTGTTGTTGTTGTTGTTGTCCCCCGACGGGCTAAAAATTAAACCGGACTGAAGGGTACACAAGAACAAAATGCCACGCAGGGGGTGATTGAAGAGCTTTTAATGTAGAAATTATCAGTGCTGCTTGGCGATTGCCCTCAGATTGCCATTGTCTTTTAGCCGGGGTGCAGCCGCTTCCTTCCGCTATTCTGTGAGACCGAACCCTAACCCCTTCCCAACCAAACCCCTCCCCCCTCAACATTTCTTTCGTATAGCCCTCCCCCCTTCCCCACATCCTTTAACTTTTACTCCCACGAAAACATGTTAGAAAACAATGAACGGCAGTTTGCTACTGCAGCCCCCCCCCCCCCCCCCCCCACTTTTTTTTTTTTTTCAACCACCACACACATCGATTTTTTTTTCTTAAATTGCCTCCATTCTTTTAGTTATCGAAAAAAAAAAAATGAAAGACAATGAAAGAAGGGCACACGTCATCTTCATGAGAAATTTGGAAAACAGTGGGGAGGCGACTCTCTTGTCTGTGAAATGAACTAAATTAAATTTCGTCCAGATCTTGAGTCATCTTTTTTAATGAATTTTTGAGTCATTTTCTCGTCCCAAATGGGAATCCCTGGTGCATCTGTAAAACCTCTTGTCCCCGATAAGACCGCACCCTCAGCTCCCCGCCCCCACTTTCCGACTCCCCCATTCGTTAAATATGAAAAGGGGGGGGGGGGCGACAAACCCATCAAGACAGAATTGTGTTTATGGAGTTTTTACTTTAGTTTATATTTTACCTTCAACTTTTCTTTTTTCTTTCTTATGTGTCCGGAAATTTGTTTGAAAACAGTTTGGTCGACGGATATTTGTAAGAACGGACGTTTTTTTCGAAACTATTTTCTATATTGCAATTCATTTAATTTTTTTGTTTGTTTTATTTTTATTTCTTAATTTTTTAATTTTTTAAAAAGGAATTGTGGATGTGAGAAAGTGGGGAGTGCTAAGCTTTTCAATTAAAAAAAAAATGTTCATTATTTCTTTTCGAACAAAATTTCTTTCAAATAATTTTCCGGACACTTTGTTGACTTTTTCCCTCTTGTACAGATTTCCGGTAACCCGTTGTAGCTGCTAATATTTCAAACAACACACGATTTTTTACCCTTTAGATCTAAATCAGGGTCATGTTGATCCTGGTTTCCAGAAAAGGTCTAAATTCATGGCCTGTTTAGCCACATTAGTCAGCTGGCCGTGGAAAGTACTCACCAAATGAATAACTGATCTGTTTACAACCATTTATAAACAATGTGTATTTTATTTCAAGACTCAAGTTACCGTACGATCCAAACTAAATCTAGAAAGTTGGTATGTGCCGAGGGGGTGGGGATGTGGGGGTACTATATTATCTTCTTGTCACCTTCCGGAGACGTTAATGCCGAGAAGCGTATGTAGATATCAATAAGAAGTGGTGAAATTGGACAAATGGTGGTATGGTAAGGACAAGTGGGGTATGGTATGGACAATTGGTGGTATGTTATGGACAAGTGGTGGTATGATATGGATAAGTGGTGGTATGGTATGGACAAGTGGTGGTATATTATGGACAATTGGTGGTATGTTATGGACAAGTGGGGGTATGGTATGGACAAGTGGGGGTATGGTATGGACAATTGGTGGTATGTTATGGACAATTGGTGGTATATTATGGACAATTGGTGGTATGTTATGGACAAGTGGTGTTATGTTATGGACAAATGGTGGTATATTATGGACAATTGGGGGTATAGTATTGACAAGTGGTGGTACATGCTAAAAATGAAATCATATGTAATATTAAATATTGCTTTAAATTTAAAAAAAAATTAAACCTGCTAAATTCTCCCATGTCTCGCTTCAGCAAAACTGGAATTGGGAATATCCCCAATTAACCCCCTCTCTCCACTTTTGGATCCGCCCCCTACTCCGACGCACCTCCCCCACCCCACCAAAATTTTTTTTTGTTTTTTTTTGTCACTACATCTCATCTTCAATGGTCAAAGACGTCCGTCCTGTTCTGATAACGCCTGTCACTTCACAAGGGTGTCGGGTACCACCCCCCAACGAAAGCTCGCCCTCTCTTAGATGAGTGGAATAAATTGCGATCTCCGAGGAGGTTCCGGGCGAATGCGGAAAATCAAAACCCTAAACACGATTTATGTTGACAAAATTACGCAATCCAGTAAAGGCCAGGCCCCGCAGATTTTGACGATTTACGACAGGCCTTCAAGGGGCGATTATTTAAATGCGTATCGATTTTACACTTGACTGTGTTTTAATTCTTATCGAAGGGAACGCCGACGAGACCAGACGACAAGGAGACCAGACAAAAAGGAGACCAGATGCAAAGGAGACCAGACGCAGAGGAGACCAGACGCCGAGGAGACCAGATGCCAAGGAGACCAGATGCTAATGATACCAGACGCCAAGGAGACCAGATGCCAATGAGACCAGACGCAGAGGAGACCAGATGCCAATGAGACCAGACGCCAAGGAGACCAGATGCCAATGAGACCAGAAGCCGAGGAGAGCAGACGCCGTGGAGACCAGACGAAATGGAGACCAGGCGAAAAAGAGACCAGACGCCTTACATTTATTTTTAATTGATGGATTCTACGGTCTTCACAATTCTTAACAAACAGTTGGTGACATTGAATTGATTTTTTTTTTTAATTCACGTTGATGCATTTTGGCTCATATTTCAGCAGAGCAGATGTCACCTCATGCATTTGTTTAACTATCGGGCTTTTGGTTGTTATGACCTCCATGAAATAATTGCTAGACAGTGAGTAAATGCTAGTTTGATTCGGTAGTATGTTTACATTTATGCCCAAAATTATGGAGTCACATAAAAAGTATGTGGCCCAATTTTATATGCATATATTTTATTTTTCAATTTTTAGACCGGGGTTTGTCATTTGTAATATTCCCAACCAGGGCCGGCCTTAGGCCACTGCAACCTATGCGGCCTCAATGGGCCCCGCACTTTCATAGGCCCCGCCCCGAATTTATTTTCTAATACAAAATCTTAATTTTCGCTTATTATCCTTATCCTCTACCCAGAATGGGCCCCGCGCAATCCGTTTCGCATAGGGCCCCGCCATTGGGGAAGCAGATATCATTAATACTTGGCCTGTTGAAAGCTGGCTGATCCAATCCGATCACTGCTTAAAAAGTCGATTCGACATGTGCTCAACAAATGCTTGAAATTAGGTCAGGTCAGCGTGACACGAAATATATATCTACCCCAGGACATCATCACCTGGGATGATGAAAGCACGGCTGAGACCTGGCACGGTCGAAAAGGTTATTATTGCCATGTCTTCTCTACACCCGCAAGATCTCTTGTTTGTTGGCAAGTAAGTTAATAAAGTGATAATGTCTGTATTGACATGTCTGGTGTCATACTGTTTGGTCTAAGTTAAATGCACAGGCGTTCACAACCTTCCTAATGCTGCGACCCTTAAATACAGTTCCTCATGTTGTGGCGAACCCCAGCCACAAATAATTTTAGTTGCTACTTCATAACTGTAGAGTATACAAGTTTTCCGTTGGTCTTAGGCGATCCCCGTTAAAGGGTCGTTCGTCCCCCAAAAGGGGTCGCGACCCACATGTTGAGAACCACTGGCTTAGCGTATTAAGAGCCGTGTTTAAATGATACGTTGTGTAGAAGGATTCTGTTAAAAAGCTTGACTTAAAAAATCCGATGTCAATGGCGCCATCTTTCTCCCGATCGGCCTATCTTCTTAAGTTGGTTTCCCTGTGTACCGCTTCCTGTCGATGAGACTGAGTATCGTCCATAGAATGGAATACTTCGGTACATTTCAGTTCAAAATGCATGTTCAGCCTCGATGGACACCATTCAAAAAATCAAAAGAAGTCGACGATCAGTGCTTCTATGCAACGGTTTCATTGTCCACTTCTAACTATTTAACAAGTCAGTCTTGTCGAAACATGTTCTCATAAATTCATGGTACAAGTCACAGCCCCACACAGCTGGGTAATGATATTTCAGTAATGACTTCAAAACAGGCGATATTTTATATTGCTGGTTTAAACCCTTCAGTAAACTTGATCGAATTTAGGGCCTGACCATTTTCTCAGCTGTCTTCGGTGCCATCACCAATCTTAAGTAGCAGATATTCGATAGCCTGGGCCATGATAATTATTTCCCGGCTCCATATTTAAGCCCTCTAATGAATTAATTTGTACCGAGGCCGGTCCATTCTGGGTCCCTAATTTTCCTGGAGCTTTCTTGCGCACGCGCGAGGCGTCTGTCCGCTTCCGGTGAGGTATCCAACTAGAATAAGCCTGTCATTAGATGCGACTGCGCGTTAACAAGCAAAAAAAAAATATTAAAAAATTATAATAATAATAATAAAGGTCGCGGGGGTTATCCTGGTAATGTGAGATCTCCTGATGGAATTTGGACATCTCACCGGACCAAATGATTGTCTAAAAATAGTTACATTAAAAATGAATGGATTGCTTTTAGTTGATTGACTTGTGTATCATATGCTTAGGGTATTGAAAAAACAATTGGAATATTTGATTCTTTGTTATAAATCTACTCCAGAGGAATAATTTAAAAAATATATCATAAATTGCAAACACGTTCTGTTTGTTTCCAGCATGTATCTCATTGCTTTTTGCTCAAGTTGGCATAAATGTCTTCATCGTGAGGCAAGTTAACTTAAATTAAACAACAACCCCCTCCCCCCCCCCCACATCCATCCCTCACCCGACAATCCACGTTGTGCTACTCCATTTGTGACGCTATTTAACAGCCTAAAGATGCTGATCAATCGTACACAGCGAGGGAAGACTTCACACGACTTGTTCACTGTATCGTCCTGGGAAGGTATACGCCCGCGCGATGCACCTGCGTTCAAGTCGAGATCCCAGAGATCTTGGGCGGGTAAAGTCAAATATTTATTGATCGCAAGTTGTACACCTTTTAAATATTTGCAGGTTACATCGCAACTCACAGAGGGACGTGTATTGTGCTTATTGTCGCTCTTAAAGAAGTAAATATTTGACGCATGTGTAATATCAGATATGGATGGAGAGATGTGGGGGTAAAAAAAAGGGTTGGAATGAATTAATCGTGAGGGCCTGGGTCAGAAATGTGTACGGAAATAATATTGAAAATACGAAATGTAATGAACATATGTATGGGGGCAGTGGCGTAGCTAGGGTAAATGCCAAACGGGGCTGGCAGACATTTTTGCCGACCCCACTCCAACAAAATAACAACGCATAACACTTTGTAGTTAGCCGAATTTTCCGCCTTCATTATAAAGAGAAAAAAAAGTGACACCCGGGGCGGAGAACCCCGTCCGCCCCCTTTCTACGCCAGTGTAGGGAGGATCTCGACTTGCGGGTCTTTAATGTTTAGTAGGTCACAGCTCAGAAATCAATGGGGTCCTTCCTTTTTCCATATTTGAAAATTTTCTCCATAAAGTCAAAAGGGCGGTGGTTCGTGGGCGTGTGTGTGTGGGGGGGGGGGTGTCCATTTCACGTGTGGGGCTATAATTCAACTATTATTTGTCAGGTCATTTAAAGGATAATCACTCATTGCATCAAAGTTGATCATGTAGACCAGAGGTCCCCAAACTTTTTTGTCTCATAGACCCCTCGCCATTTTTTTCGGTTTTGTGTAGACCCGCTGCTTACATGATATTAATACCTGCTAACTTGATAGTTTATAATAATTCTTAAACAGTTTTATGTTTTAAAACTGTTTCCTTAATAGTAGGTACTTTTATTATTTATGTAGGAAGATATGTGTCTTTATATTATAAAGTAATATTATGCAAGTAAATAAATACTATCTTTGTATGTGAATTATTCCATTCATGGAATGCCAAAATAGAAGTCACGACTTGCTTACATGGGATCCACTATCCACTATTGACCCCCATTTTCATTTCTTGGACCCCCATTTTTTTCTCACTGACATGGACCCCTTGCAAGTTGTCGTCGACCCATGGGGGTCGATATACCACTTTGGGAATCACTGATGTCGACGTAGATGTTCTTTTGTGTGAATTTTGTGCGTACGTTGGGGAAAGCGGCAAATAAGAGCGCATCACGGTGCGGACAACATCCACTCGGGTATTATGTTATAAGATGAATTTCATTCATGGGTCACGGTTTTTAGATTTGTTCTTATTTGACTTAATTATTGTTTTGCTGCCCAGTGGGGAAAAGCCATATTATACTTCACATTGCCAGAACCAAACTATACCCGGGCAACCGTATCTATTAAACTCACTACACATCTATAACACTATGGCTTTGATTAGTTGTTTTATCATGCCGTATTTAAGACTGAATTTTGTCATCAACTCTTATGTTTTTCTTAGTTTTTTTTTTTTTTATTAAGGTGGCTAATGCAGTGGGGGGAAGGAGAGGCCTATAATTAAGCGCATGGCTCAGACACTATCTGTTAATTTACTGGGATGTGACTAGATTATTTGCGGAGTTGCGAACATGAGGTTTTATTTAGGAGAATTAAGAACTTGGGAAACGTATACCTTGTGCGGATAATAGAGAAATTATTTAATACTGAACGTAGCAACTTTTTTTTTGGGTTGAACAGTGACAATGTACACGACAGTCACATTTTTTCCAGGAGTTTGTCTTTGCACAATTTCAAATAGAAGGTTAATCCTGAATTGGAGTCACAGAATGCCATTCCTATTCCATAAACCGTTATTTCGGTTTGCGTTTGGCAGTAGGCAGGTTTATGGCGATATTGGCAGAATTTTACCGATGGCCTGATGCGGGAAGTAATGGCCCACGCGGGATTTGCGGGTGACCATTGCAGGCACCCGGCCATGCTAAACACATCAGTCTTGATTTTGGTTAGTGGCCGAGCGGTCAAAGAGCTACTGACTGGGTGAATTCAATACGAATGAATCCAATTATGCCGAGATATCGCACACGGGTTCTAGCCACGGTGCTAAAACAGACAGCTATAGTAACTCGTGTTGTGGCAGAAAAGTAGAGTAGCTATTGAAGATATTTGGATAAGAAGGAGGCTTACCATATTTAGTAGGATCATACACAATGGGTAATATGCAAACGTTACAAGGCTATTAATATGTAAATGCTTACGTAATGACATTTACAATGTTTCAGCACAATCCTCAGAGAATAAACGCATCGCTCACGCCAAAAGAAAGTGAACAGCAGAATCGCTTCCAATCCATCTATAATCATCAAAACAGGCACAAATGGGATCGCCAAGCCACCTGCCTACTCACTGTCGAATAAAGATAGCCTCGGTTATCTTCACATTCGAGTTAAACAACAAGAACACACTTTGTATACCAGGATGCAATAATGAAAATAAATTTGAAGAAGCATCTCGCGACCAAATCAAATCTCTTTACTCTTGTTTCTACAATGGGGAAACAAATGAACAAATAACATTGATTACACCATGTTCAAGCTGTTAATGTATTATCTATGTAGTTAAATGTCCAAATGATTGAAAAACTACAACTGCTGAAAGCTGTGTTATCGTAAGTATATATACGAACTAATGTCGTAATTGAGGTATCTAAATTATAAATCAAAGAATGATAATTCACTTAGAAATAGTCTTTTGAAATAGTGTATTCATTTAAGATAAGCTGAAGAAAAGGGTCGACTCACAACAGGTCAGTATTGACGGATCACAACATGTCAGTATTGACAGATCACAACAGGCCAGCATTGACAGATCACAGCAGGTTCAGTATTGACAGATCACAGCAGGTTCAGTATTGACAGATCCCAACACATCAGTACTGTCAGATCACAACAGGTCAGTATTGACAGATCACAACAGGTCAGTATTGACAGATCACAACACGTCAGTATTGACAGATCACAACACGTCAGTATTCACAGATCCCAACACGTCAGTATTGACAGATCACAACAGGTCAGTATTGACAGATCACAACAAGTCAGTATTGACAGATCACAACATGTCAGTATTGACAGATCACAACAGGTGAGTATTGACAGATCACAACACATCAGTACTGACAGATCACAACAGGTCAGTATTGACAGATCACAACAGGTCAGTATTGACAGATCCCAACACGTCAGTATTGACAGATCCCCAATCGTCAGTATCGACAGATCACAACAGGTCATTATTGACAGATCACAACACGTCAGTATTGACAGATCACAACAGGTCAGCATTGACAGATCACAACAGGTCAGTATTGACAGATCACAACAGGTCAGAAACGGCAGACTCGGTCAAAGCTATGCGCACGCTCAGTCCTGGTCAAAATACTGAACACTATCGAAACTCTTTGAGCATGCGACCTGTTGCTGGATGCAGGTTAATTAATATTCCCATCAGAGAGTCCATCAGGACTAGAAGAATCTGTAGGATTCAATCGTTCTCGTTCCCGTGGCACCACTTATGTCGATTATATAATGTAATGCAAGAAAGAAAAAAAGGTTTCAGTTATGTACTTCAAAAAGTGCTTCATGTATACCAATACACGTATAGCTGTATCCAGTGCAATACATTTAAATGGATAAACATGAAGATTAGTTGTGGGGCTGGTTTTCTCACGGCAATGTATCTATATCATCTGGCAAAAATAGTTTTAATTTAAATTAGTTTTTACACCAAAAAAAAATAGATCGAGTAATTCTGTAAATTATTCTGTGAGCCTGAAATAATGAGCCAGACGGTTCCGCAAAAGACAAAACAAATACAGGCTGAATTAGAAATAAATCAAACTGCCTCAATGACGTGAACGAGATCGGGAAATAAATCATGTATTATTATTCCCAGTCAGCCAGTTAACGAATTCCGCGGCTCGACCCCCCCCCCCCAACCGACCATTTCCTCCCAACAATCCCAACTAGCCCCCCCCCCCCCCCAAGAGCGCTATCAAATGTCGCATAAGAGATGGAATCGGTGGGCCGTCGAGCGTGAGCTCTTAATGCCCCCCCCCCGGCGCTCCCCCACACAAACCAGAGCACTGAAGGACTTAACCCGACTCCAGCCCGTGCGGGAGGGCGCCGGGAAACTCCCCCTTGACCTAGGGGAGGCCCGGTCGACCGAGGACGCTGCGTTTAAAGCGTCCGCAGTTAACTCTCTGTGGGTCAGGACGGCTTTGCTTCCACTCCGGTGGTTTGGTGTTGCGTTACCAACCCCCACCGCCCAAGGAGTCTTTCGGTCGGGACGTTGGTAGTGGCGGGACGAAACGGTTGCCTAGGGGCGGCTTTCTCACGGCCGCGTAGTTAAAATCATCGGCATGGGTTTTGAGGGCCACCCAAGCCTCATACCCATTAACAGCAACTTGTAATCATGTTAGTGGCAGCTCCCGTTGCGTTGGGAGTCATGCGTTTGGCCGGGGTTTTTTAGCTTCGGGTGGACAAGTCCCCCCTACTAGTCCGCCACGCCGCGAAGAGGCAAAACCCCATGTGGACGCCCCCGAATTTCTTCGAGGACGCGGTCGCTTTCGCAACCCAGCAAGAGCGCTATCAAAAAGTTGTAACCTAACTAGTGTAAGAGGTGAGGCGCAGACATCCAAAATTCCAAGCCACACGATAGCTTGTTGGTCTGGAATATCTTTCGTTGGGCATTCGCCTTGACCTGCCTATTCCTCTATCAGTTAATCCAGCTTCTCTGACCCCCACCCCCATAATTTCTCCATCTTCTCTCTATCTCAAATCTCCACCAGGCCCAGCCTCATTTGTCTCTTGCAAAAACATTTCATGTGTAAAAAAAGAAAGAAAAAAATAACTGAAAGAAAAAAAAGAACTTTGTAAATCGGGTTCAATGGAAATGTCTCCCAGCCCCATTCTGTGTATCGATCGTCTGGAACCTTGACCGAACGATCACCCCTGATCATGTGGAGATTCGTTTGGGGGGTGGGGGTGGGGGGAGGAGGGCGAGGAATAATAAAGGGAAGACAACTCTTTCGGTGCAGTGGCCGGCCTTGGACTGTTCTCTCGTTCCGGAAGTGGCATAGATGTGTGCAACTCACGGGCCACAGCGGTTAAGTGCGGCAAGATAACGAGGACGTCACAACAGAACTCTGTAATGAAGCGGTGCTATTTAGTGGCAGCAATGTTTAAAACATGAATCAGAGACATGTTTTTTAATAGTTGTGGCATATATAACCCCCCCACCCACCCCCCCCCCAAAAAAAAGCAGATATAAAGAGAATACATGGTTTTCTCTTGTTGTATACTTCTTTGTGGGGAAGTAAAAGTCTTATAATTGTGTATTTAATGAGGTTATACAATTTTTTCCCACTCAGATGAATGTGTTTGTGGATAAGTGTTTTAAAGATATTTTCTTGATGACATTTGTTACGGACCGTTATTAATATGGAGAATATAATCTCTTCTTTTTGGGTATGGCTCGTTCCAAAACAGTACATAACGAAAGACGTTACCAAATTTTTAATACAATAAACAAATAATACGATACTCCAACCAGATATAATTACAATTAATAAGTTTGTAATGCGTTAATTACAATGAATTACAAAATCAAAAGAATATGATTATTGACTTACAGTTTGGCTGGTACCGGTACTATGTTAATAAAAGACAGTGTGCACAAGTTGTACAATGAGGAAAAGAAAGCTACACGCACACATAGTAAACAAAGCACTGTCTGGTGGCACAATAATAACACACGCTCCAAGTCTCGTGATAAAGGATGTGCCTGCCTTCATTCAATCTTCGGCCTTTTATACTCTGTTTCTGTTAGGTTATTCCAGAAACAGAATACGCATTGTAACTGCTCCAGCATACTCTAGATTATTCAACAATATTCGGCAGGAACATGCTATTAGTTTTATTTAACAGTTATAACAAGATCAAAATAGACTATTTTTCAGTAAGCCTCACCTAATAATAGCGCAGTGTGGTTTCATAGGGGTTGCGCACGAGGAAAGCGTGCAGCAAAACACGTCACCTACATAACAACATACAGCAGCGTTGATACTATTTTATAATGTTTTCTTTTTCATTATATATAATTATTGTTTCTTTTTTTTTCTTTCGTAGGATCACAAAATTTTCTTCAGGAACCTTGGGTATCCGTGGTACTCCGCTTGAGATCTGATGCCATGTAACAAATATAACGATCTGATGAACAAAAGATGGTCAACCTCATATCAACCTTGATTAATTTAGGCTGTTGTTGCTCTAAAAAAATGTTCATCCTAATAGAGATGAAATAATTGTTTAAATATTATTCTGTGTAAACAACGGCGTCCATGGTTTACAGACCAATTTAGTGAATTGAAAATACAGGTGACCCTTTATAAAAAAAACAATTTAAAAAAATATGTATTTTCTTTTTTTAAGCCATAACCAGTGTCAGAAACATAAACCAATCAGATCATCCGAAACATGAACCAATCAGATGGTCAGAAACATGAACCAATCAGATGGTCAGAAACATGAACCAATCAGATGGTCAGAAACATGAACCAATCAGATGGTCAGAAACATGAAACAATCAGATGGTCAGAAAGATGAACCAATCAGATGGTCAGAAACATGAACCAATCAGATGGTCAGAAACATGAACCAATCAGATGGTCAGAAACATGAACCAATCAGATGGTCAGAAACATGAACCAATCAGATGGTCAGAAACATGAAACAATCAGATAGTCAGAAACATGAACCAATCAGATGGTAAGAAACATGAACCAATCAGATGGTAAGAAATTTGAACGTATCAACTAGCTAGAAACATGAACCCATCAGCTGAATTTTGTAAGAAATAAAGTATTACGCATTTGTGTGCGGAACTCGGCAAGAAAATCTTAAACAATAAGTAAAATTATTGACCTCGATACTGTTTTTGATTTCACATTTCTGTAGAAAATAAATGCAGAAAAATCTAACATGTCAAAATTACTAGTACATAAATTTCTTTTTTTTATTTAAAAATCGGTAGCGGGTTCCAAAATATGTTCTTAACTGGATATGATGTACTGGGATTTTCACATAAGTCAAATGTACACGGTAGAGATGAAACGCTGAGTAAAATTATTTTTACAAAAGTATATATATAATAAATAAATAATTATATATATATATATAAATGCAGTCATTGGTAAACATGGTAAATATAGTTAAATTTAAGCTAGAAGTACTAGGGTATTTTGTAAACATAACAGATTTATTTCAGATTTAAAAACACAAAAGTATTCATTACGTTATTATGAAAGTATTTAAACATACATTGTTCTTAGAATGATTGACCCAGATCATGTTGCTTCTCGGAAAGTGTTTACTGATTTCTAGACTAGGCATCTTGTAGGAAAATGGAGAAGAATGCTCTACTAGTTGTAGGACGATTGGAAAAATTAATTCAGAACTGAAAATTGACAACAGTGAATCGTAAGATTTATTTGAAACAATTATAAACTAATCACACTGCGTCTCACTGAGTTTGGCTTTTGGAGTGGCCTCTCGCAATTAAGAGTTGTCTAGGACTAGGTCCTTGACCCTGTGAAGAGACAGCGGTGCTCGACGATGTACAAGCCAAGGAAAATTCTGACAAGTATGGTCAGTATGACAGAGGAAATACTTCTTGTTACAATGGAGAATAGAAAATAGAATGTCAGTGCGACCATTTACAAATAAGTTCATGGATTTTGTTGTAACATAAACTGGGAGGAAATAAGCTAAAAAGTATATTCCATGAACGCAGGGATGGATTCTCTCTCTCTTTCTCTTATTTTCCCTTACTCTCACACCGCTTCTCTCTCTCTCTCTCTCTCTCAAACATTTACTAACTATCGCTCACACACACTCTCTCACTCTCTGTCACTCATTTTTTTCTCTCACCATCTCTCTCACTCTCTCTCTCATTCTGTCTCTCTCACACACTCTCTCATATACTCTCTCTCTCACTTCTTTCCCTCTCCCTTTCTCCCTCTCACTTGCTCTCTCTTGTCATAGTGTATTTAAGTATGTATCATTGTGTTTGTTGATTTTTTTATAGGTATTTTGTGTTTTAATGGAGTGGTGAGTGGTGTTTTTAAAAAGTATGATTATGGAAGTCCCAAGTCTCTCGTCTCTTCCATTAAAAACAACGTTTTAGGGGAGAATTTAACGACTTAAAAAAAGGAAAATAAAAAAGGGTAGGCGACGTTAGGTGGGACACTTAGAAAGAATGCCAAATAACAGAGGAGTGAAGAGGATACATCACCAAAACCCTAAAGAAAAACGGCTCAATGGCAGACCAAGGCTTAGATGGATGAATGGTGATCAGAGGGATCTACAGCAGCTGCGATTCCAAGCATGGAAAAGAAAATTATCCGTTAGGTCTGAGTGGAAGGATGTGGTGTGGCAGTCCAGAGCCCTAAATGGGCTGCAGCACCCCTGGGATGGATGGAAGGTCTGAGTGGAAGGATGTGGAGAGGCAGTCCAAAGCCTTACATGGGCTGTTGCACCCCAGGGATGGATGGAAGGTCTGACTGGAAGGATGTGGTGAGGCAGCCCAAAGCCCTACATGGGATGTAGCCCCCCAGGGATGGATGGAAAGTCTGAGTGGAAGGATGTGGTGAGGCAGCCCAAAGCCCTACATGGGCTGTTGCACCCCAGGGATGGATGGAAGGTCTGACTGGAAGGATGTGGTGAGGCAGCCCAAAGCCCTACATGGGATGTAGCCCCCCAGGGATGGATGGAAAGTCTGAGTGGAAGGATGTGGTGAGGCAGCCCAAAGCCCTACAGGGGCTGTAGTACCCCAGGGATTGATGGATTTTAACGATACGTCAACTGTTTTAGATCTATCCCACGGTGAAGTATTGCATCAACTTATGAAATGAACACGTGCGTACCTCATATCAATTTTTATTATGTCACTCATAAATAACATTAGCCTTCACCCACAGAAATGCTTCTCCCCTCCCCACCCCCACCCCTGACAGCAACTCCCATTAAAAAACGCATCCTCGTCAAATCACACGATAATATCGCATCACGACCTTATTTCCTGAGACTTTAGACAGAACGTTATTTTTTCAGGCCTTAAAAAATTCTTTGACCTCGCTCACCACCTTTGCTACGAATCTCCTGTGATATAATATCATCAAGCCTCTCCTCCTTCCCGTTCAACAAGCCATCCTACCTCCCGTTCAACAAGCCATCCTAACTCCCGTTTATCAAGCCATCCTACCTCCCGTTCAACAAGCCATCCTAACTCCAGTTCATCAAGCCATCCTACCTCCCGTTCAACAAGACATCCTAACTCCCGTTCATCAAGCCATCCTACCTCCCATTCAACAAGCCATCCTAACTCCCTTTCATCAAGCCATCCTACCTCCCATTCAACAACCATCCTACACCTCCCATTCAACAAGCCATCCTACCTCCCATTCAACAAGCCATCCTAACTCCCGTTCATCAAGCCATCTTACCTCCCATTCAACAAGCCATCCTACCTCCCATTCAACAAGCCATCCTACCTCCCATTCAACAAGCCATCCTACCTCCCATTCAACAAGCCATCCTACCTCCCATTCAACAAGCCATCCTGCCTCCCATTCAACAAGCCATCCTACCTCCCATTCAACAAGCCATCCTAACTCCCGTTCATCAAGCCATCCTACCTCCCATTCAACAAGCCATCCTACCTCCCATTCAACAAGCCATCCTACCTCCCATTCAACAAGCCATCCTACCTCCCATTCAACAAGCCATCCTACCTCCCATTCAACAAGCCATCCTACCTCCCATTCAACAAGCCATCCTGCCTCCCATTCAACAAGCCATCCTAACCCCTAGTTTTCAAGAAGCCATCCTACCCCCCTCCCCGATCAACAAGCCATCCTACCCCCCCCCCCCCAGTTCAACAAGCCTTTACCTCGGTGACACCAGTAAATCCTTGATACCACCATCATATCCACTCACCCATTACTTCTGGCCTCACTAGTTAGTTATATATCCGATAACAATCATCTCACTTACATCAAAGAGTTTCCCATTTTTATTTTATTTCATGACTCTCCTGCAAACCCTCTCCCCCCCACCCAGCCTCCCTCTCCCCGCCCACACGGCCATCTTCCGTGATTCACTCGCGTGTTTGAAACAATACACCACCGCCGGTAACGCGCCACCACAGGTTGTGGCAAGCACCACAAGGTATGGTTGCTGGTAGGGAAAAGCGTCTCCGGTGAAGAGAAAACAACTTCAGCTACGGGTTTGGTACTTACAACATGGGCGAGAGTCAATCTCCAAGCCTTAGGGGTCATCCCCCCCCCCCACAACTCTTAAACTGCAACCGGAAATGCTATCGTCTTCTTATCTTGCCAACGCTAATACGCTAAGACCGCGCTGATCCCTTGGCCAAGATGGAAGGAGGGGCGGGGCGAGATCCCCTTTGAAACTCTGAGAGGAGAGTAAATAACAAAATAATAACTTTTGAGTTCGGCTTTTTTTTAATGTTTCACTACCACCCCGAGTCTTCACGCGCATGCGCAATAATTTCCTGTCAATACAGAGGACGGGAACTTCTGACATCGTTTTAGTGGTGTTTTTTAATGTTTCCAGCGGTGTTTGCAGCCAGCGTATCCCATAAGTTCTCACTGATATCCTGAGTAATTAATGGGGACATCTAAACTCAGTAAAAAAAAAATGAAGTCGCCACTTTAAATATAATTCATCAAAATATTTCTTGATAAATGGTTTCAAATATTTATGTTTCCCGATCAAAAATCATAAACTTTTCAAAAACATGAGATTTACAATTTTTTTTTTAGGGTATATTAAAATGTAGACAGGGAGGACAGTTGGTTGTAGGTTGATGGTTTCAGTGGTCTTGTTGTTATTTTAACAATGCAAATGAACACTTGCAACAAGACGATTCAGTTCATCATCAAACACTTCCAACCACATCAAAAAGAACACTTCCTACCATTCAAACAGAACAATTCCAACCATTTAAACAGAACACTTCCAACCATTTAGCTGAACACTTCCAACCATTGAAACAGAACACTTCCAATCATTCTAACAGAACACTTCCAATCATTCTAACTGAACACTTCCTACCATTCAAACAGAGCACACGACACGCGATTCAAAGGTTAATGGTTATGATTTTTGTGACACCTGCTCTCTTTGGGTCATCCATAATTTCCATTTCCGTAGAATGTCCCTTTTACGTGATTACATTATTCAATAATTTCTAAAAATGGATAACAATGGAAAATGTATGCCAATGCCACCCATGCCTTCCGCCCACATTTCTCTCCCACCCCACAAAAGAATTTAAACGGAGTTCTTGGTCATTAATTTAAAATACGTGACAAATCGTTTTAATATATTTAATTTCCAACACTCGACTTTTGAGAGTTAATACGAGGCTACCACCGTGTCTCCAGCTCTCTTTGTTGGAGATTATGTGAGCTAGTCTCACGCAATGTTAGTCAGACTTTCTTTGCTGCTTACCGATATGTGAAAACATTAAAAATGAAGCAAGAAATGACAACGTATGTCACATTAGACATTGCAGTAGGTTATCGGAGTCATGCCTTAGGTTACGTTTATAGCCAGCGTTAACGAATAGGCTAACTAAAATATGATGTAGCCCCATCCACGCAGAGCAAAAATGACGCAATGTTGATTGTAGATCATGAATGTAACTGTAGAAAAGAACAAAACAAGCTATTTGGCTGGTCGGCGTCTTTATTGGCAAGGTCATCACTTTTTATAAGGACACCGGCCAAAACATGGCCGATGCGCCTGTACTTCCGGTCACGAGGTGGTCAACCTTCCGCTTCCGATCGATCGCGCGGGGAAGTAATGGGAAGCAGGCAGTGTGAGTTCGGGAGTTCAAGAGAGCACGTGCCGAGCTATTAATAAGGGTAGATTGATGGTGAGCAATCCATAATTTGTGGACAGTCCAGAAGTAACGTCTCTCGCGATTGATCAAAGATCCTGTCACGGGAGGAGAACTCAAGGCCTAATTCCTTCTTTTTTTCCCCCCATCTCCTGAATGGGCACTTTAACGATGTTGCTCGAATCAGAAATGGAGAACACGAAAAGGAGAGGGAAAAAAAAGTGGGGGGGGGGGTGTGGGGTGGAGTGCTATTGAATCGGTGCTAACATTGTGTTGAAGTGGAAATGAAAGAATTTTTTTTTTAGAAAATACCAATCTGCTATGAAAAATCATCTGGACCTATCATGTGTCCACTGTCTGGGTTGTAAGTGTCGTTAAGCTCTACACACGTTGGTCACGTGGGAGACAAGGAGCAGATAATTTTTTTTTTAAAACTCATTTTTGTTTGTTTTCATTTTTAAAAAAAATTGTTTCAAATGCGTAAAAGTTGTTCCGATTACAGTTAAAATGTGAACTTGGTCAAAGTATTTAAACAGGAAATGAGTATATTTTTTTTTTATTTAGCAAAGTTAACCGGAAATGAAACCGATGTGGTACAAGGACTTTTACTTGCGTCAGTCCCAATATAAGGTTATGTTGAACTCTTCGGAAAAGTTTCTTTTTTATATAAATTTGTTGCTATTTTAAATTAATTGCAACTCACAGATTAATTAGTTTTGTTTATTTGTATAATATATTTGAATTAATTAATGACCGCGACATTAAATCATAATTAGCAGGTGTTTTTTCTTCATTTCCATTGAGTCGTTTCTGAATATCAATTAACAAGAAATATGAAAGAAGAGCAATCGAAAAGTAATCATACAGCTGAGCTGCGTATCGTGCATGAATGAGACTTTGGATCTACGTGAAAAGATCGTGGTAGGCACACTGTTCATATTCCAAATTAAATAACGTTGTATTCTAAACTAATAATATTCACCCCATGTGGTCGGATATTCTTTTAGAACGATTCAGACATGTCAATGGGATCTAAATTTTTATGGAAATTTTACTTTAGCTGTAGAGGAAATCTTATTTTTTTCTGTGAATTTCGTCGGTATCGGCGAATTTATCTTTTATTCGTTTCTTGATGTATCGACCTGATTCTAGGTTCTTAGATTTTGTATGTAAGGGTTTTTAAATTCTTTATAATTTTCGTCAAATATAATAAATCAAGATGTCAATAATTTTTTTGAAGTTACTACTTCATCATGAATATAGGATGTTCTACAATGTATTTTCCATTTAATATCCAAACTTCTAAACTAAGGCTTAGTTTACAATGCAAACTTTATTGTAATTATGCATTTAGGCCAAAGCCGGTAAGCATAACTTACATATTAAAGATCGTTGACTTTCAAAGTAATAATATACACTACATTTTTGACGAGGGCTACAATAGTTTTTTTTAAAATAAAACGTTGTATCTCTGGAAACGTTGTATCTCTGGCAGCGTTGTATCTATGGCAGCGTTGTATCTCTGATAGCGTTGTATCTCTGACAACGTTGTAGCTCTGACAACGTTGTAGCTCTGGCAACGTTGTAGCTCTGGCAGCGTTGTATCTATGACAACGTTGTAGCTCTGACAACATTGTAGCTCTGGCATTTTCCAACTGTTTTAATGGAACAACTTTTAAATTTAAGCTTGTTCATTATGCAAATTGCAATATTTAAGATAAAGTCATTTTTTTGCGCGAACGCCCCAATAGTAAAATAAAGGTAACCTTTGTGGCCAATTCCATCCGATTTTAAAGGGATAAATTTGGATAATTTTACGTGCTTATTTATCTGCATGATTTTGATACGCCTTTATTTTAGGAATATCTTAAATGGTTAATTTTTAGAATAGGCTCCTGCAGAGGGTACCATTTAACTTAATTGACAAACGGAAACAGCTTTGGCATTGGTGAATATTATCTTTTTTTAAATTAAAACTTGTTTTAAAAGTTATATTAAAAGTCTTTAAATCAAGGTTTTTGAATGGTACCAACTTGAATATTTACAAGATATGTTATAAACATTACTTTTTCATCGGAGAAAATTTTTATTTCGATGGGTACTTTAGCGAAGAGTTTTTCACGGGGCTCTAAATTTGAGAGTACGCTGACATGCGTTAGAAGTTTGTTTTTTCTCCGAGTGCAAACCCGAGCAAGGCCGGGTATATTGTGCTACTGCGAACATAAAATTGTATTTTTTTTTTAAATAAAGAAAATCCAGCCATTTGAATAGTCTAAAATGTCAATTCATCACAGTTAAGTCTTGGGAGAGAGATATAAGCTTCTTGAAAAGTAACTAAACTACAAATCCTTTTTACCACCAACCCTTTTATTTGAAAAAAGGTGAGTGGCGATTTATTTTTTTCAGCCTCTAAATTTCACCGGTAATGATAAAACACACGTGTCTCCCGGGCTACAATAAACAGTCATTGTGTGCAAACCCATGGAACCCATTCTCTGCCATTAACTCTTTCATCATGCGGTGATCCACACTGATGGGTCTGACTGACCCCCGAGACAAGGTGGTAAATCCTCCCTTTCTACGGTCGAAGCCGTTTCCTCGCTCTGCCACTTCGTGTCAATATTGAACCCGAGCTTAGCGGACCTGTTCAATTTCACTCCTCACATCAGTTCCTTTTCTTCTGACCGAGTCAACAGTTTGCGGGGGGACGCAGCGCAGATCGGTTTCCTGGTCACTTCGGGGCTCTGGTCTTATTGGAGTGTGAAAGTTGAACAAAGTTAAAGAGCCTCGGGTTAACGTCTTCAGAGTGGAAGGTGGTTTTGGGAAGGAGAATAAAAAAGAGACAAAAGTGTGTTTGTGGGTGGGAGGGTGGGGTTTTGTTAAGATGTTTGTAGAGTTTGGAGAAGTTCGTTCCTGTGGTGATTCGATGACATTCTGTGACATTCTCAGTCATTCTGTGACATTCAGTGAAACTGTTAAATTGTTGTTTTTTTTGCAAAAACGTTCTTCATTTTAACACAGATAAACACTATTTGGACCATTTTGTGTTTGTGTTAGTTTATATATATATTAAATTTACATTTAACATGATAATACTATAGTCTCTCACATTAAACTTATTTTATTACAAGTAACTACTCGGTGGGTCATGAAAAACTGGCCTGCTCCCGGCGACAAGTTGAATTAGTAAGTGGATATGTTTTATTCAAATGACGCACACATTTAAAGCCGTGGCTGGAACCACAGATGATAGGACCACATATTATGGCACCACACATTAAGGGACCATGGATTATTGGACCACAGATTATGGGACCACTTGTAGTGGCTGGTTAATGGAGAGTTACTCAAGCAGAAGAATAACATTTTGCATTTACATTTAATGCATATGATAAGTTATGTAATGAATAAGTTCAAGGTTTGCTTGAATAATAACTTGACATTGAAAATGTCCATATCTCACTTGATGAATTGATATGTAAATATATCTTGTCATTTCTGCATTCAAATCAGTTTTTCTCGGTTGATAAATGTAGTTTACATAAGTCGCTCAATTACATTTTTTTAAAAATTAAACAATTTCTGAGGCCGTCCATAAAGTAAGTCACGCTAATTTCGACAATTCTTTACACACCCCAACCCCTTTGTCACAATCTGCAAAAAAATCTTGGACCATCCTTCCCAATAGAGTACGTCACACTGTTAAATAAATTTTAAAGTACGTTATAAAAAATTACCAAGTAATTACAATTCAATCTAAAACACACCCCGCTATTACAATTATAAACTTATTTTTTTTGTGCTGATGATGTGGACTTCACAGGACGAATTCCACATAGCCGTGGATTATTCTTCTACATTTATAAGCTGGTTCCCATTATCAAATCGCCTCGCTCCACGCCGCTGGATAGAACCAAGGTAACATCCTGTGGATGATACAGCTTGGCACCAGTCGCAGGAGTTGTCGGATTGTTTCATTGTACCAATGTTATCCGCCTGCAGGACTCCATCTCCGGGTTTGAATTCAGTTTCCTTCTCTTAGATGTGTTGCCGTCCGAAGGTGATGGTCGCTGGTGATGGTCGCTGGTGATGGTCGCTGGTGATGTCTTTGCTTGGCTGGGCTTTAATGCGGATTGAGCTCCAGACCATCAAATTGAAATTTGCTCAGCTTAAACGACTCGGCCACCCAGCACCCTACCAAATTAGACACTACCAAGTGACTAATACTTTCAGAATACATACAGCGCAACAGAAAGTTAAACATCACTCATTTTTTCAGCTTTTATAGGAATGATAAAAAAATCTACCTAGATACGTGGCGTCACATATTTTCGATACGCCTCCCCCCTTCTTCCCCAGTGTTACAATTTCAAACTTTCAATCTTAGACCCCCACCCTTTCCCCACTCTAAACTACCGAGCGTGACGTTCCTTATGAACGACCCCTCTGCTTCTTTAGGTTATTGCTATGTGTTTGATTTAATCCTTATTTCATTTCCAAAATCCATTACCCAAAGTCATTCTTTGTTGGTCAGTTTCTCCAGAAGCATTTTTTAGCCAACTTTATTTTATTTTTTTAAAATAAAAATGTGTGTATTAGTTAATTAATGTATTTTTATGTATTTATTTATTGGAGAAAAGGCGGGAGATAGGGTAAACTCATTTGATAAAAATGAACCAATTGACATCGCCAACGGCTCGGCCTGGTATGACATAAACAGACTCCAGGGCTTACTTTTTTAAAGTTGACCTGCAGCTCTAAGTCCAACCACCACATCCCGACAGTCACCGGGTAGAATAAATTGACAATCAAGAAATGTTGGCTTGTGGTTTTTGTTGTAACTTTTGTTTACTTCAACTGTTACACAAAATTCAACTGTTACACAAATTTAAAATGTTACACAAATTTCAACTGTTGTTACACAAATTTCAACTGTTGTTACTTTACACAAATTTTGATTATTATAATTATTATTAGTTGCCTTATATAGCACTGTACCCCACCCCCGTCTAGGGCTGGGCTCACCGCGCTGTTCATAAAAATATTAGCAAAAGAAACATAATCGTGACAATAAAATAAAATACATTTATTTAATAAAGAACAGATGTATTTAGACAAAACAAAAACAAATGCATATTCATCCCACCCACACTAAAACTTTTACATGTCAAGCCATGGACGGCAGCCAGCAGCATCGTTTCTCGGTCATGGGGGGTGGGGGATCAGTCGGGGTAGTAGAGTTTAAAGAGATGTGTTTTGAGTGCAGTTTTGAAGGCCTGGGTGGTTGGTATATTGCGGATATGCAGTGGCAGAGAATTCCATTGTTTGTGGGCGCAGAAAGAGAAAGATCGTTCACCGCATGTTTTGCTCCGTTTCTTAGCAACGGACAGAACACGCGTGTCAGCGGAGGAGCGAATCTGTCGAAGGGGTGAATAGAATGAAGTTCGGTTAGATAGGAAGGACAGGAATCTGAGAAAAAGTTGTGACAGAGAACAAACAGCTTGTAATCAATGCGTGCCTGTATAGGGAGCCAATGAAGTGAGTGGAGTAGTGGAGTGACATGATCACGTTTTTTTGCCTTTAGAACTAGCCTAGCACCTGAATTTTGAACATTTTGTAGTTTTTCTATGAAGTGTTTTGGTGAACCTGACAGAAGAGAGTTGCAATAGTTAAGACGAGAGAGAACAAGAGCACAGACTAGTGTTTCTGTTGCGCTAACTGTGAGGTAGTGGCGGGTGGAGCTGATTTGACGGATAGCGGTGTATGCAGAACAACACATGTGAGAGATATGTTTATCATGAGACATGTTGTCAGAAAGAATATAACCAAGACTCCTAGCAGAAGATGTAAACTGTACGTCGGAGTTACCCACTTGAAATGAGTTGGGGAGAGTTGAGGTAGAGGATGATTTGTTATTGCGAATGAGGAGTGCTTCCGTTTTGTCACCATTAAGCTTCAACTTGCTGAGTGTCATCCAAGACTTGACATCAGCAATGCGCCCCGGCAAAATCTGGACGTCGGAATCCACAAGAGAGGGATGGGTATGCTTGTATAGCTGCGTGTCATCTGCGAATGACTGGCTCTCAACAGCATGCCTCCCAAGCAACTGTTACGACTGTTACAACTGCTACACAAATTTCAACCAGCGATTGCTTGGATTGCAAATTTATAAAATGCCAAAAGGCGCCAAAGGGGTTCGGACAACTAAAATTGACGCGTCGTCGGTCACTAATAAACAGCTTAGCACCTAATCTGACCGTTTCAAGAGCTTTTACGTTCCCCGGACCAATATGGGTCATGACCTAGTTACCTCTTATCCAATCGGCCCATTCAAACAAGAGAGCAGGTAATGTTTGTATACTCCTGGCAGGGTTTGACATGAGCAGGCGCTGGGAGTACAGACCAGCGGGTCAAATCAACCACTTAGTAAATCATCACAAATCATGATCAATAAACCAATCAGGCGATCGAATCTGAGTTAACCCAGTTTATTTTGGTCAACTGCCATTGGAATTTTATGAGTATGAGTCTCCGGGAAGGATGGGATGTTTAAGATCCGCAGTCAAAATACTAAATAAAATTGCGGTTGCACCGATTTCCTTTGATTTAGAGAATTTACACCATTGAAGTAAAATGAATATTTCAAGATAGAGAACAGTCCTTGGGATCTAGCGAATGGCATTGTGTTCTTTAAACACATTCAATGAACTGGCTGGTAAAAGTTGTGTGTTAGTCCGCCCTTGGGTGCGCTCGATTTTAACCGTTTTCATCAGCTATTTTTCTTTCTGGAAATTTATATAACAAACGAAAATTAAAAAACAAAATACGCGAAAAATAGTTGGAAATCATGGTATGAGGAATAAGGTATGAGAAGTGAGTAATAAGGCATAAGGTATGAGAAACGAGGAACAAGGTATATGAATACGTTTTTCCCGTCTAATTCTTGAGATGATTGAACTTATTTAAACGAACTTTGCGTAGTTTTCCTCCCTCGGAAGTTGGTCTCGGCCAAAAAGAAGTCACGTTGCGGGTAGTAAGTTATAAGTGTGGCTAGTTTGTTGGTAGTAAGGTATAAGTATGGATATATTTTAGTTGGTAAGGGGAAAGCATGTGTGCGTTTTTCTGTGTGCTATGTTGTGCTGTGTGTATTAATGTGTCACAGTTTGTGTGCATCGGGCCCTAAAGTGAGGATTGAAGGCTGTGGACAGTGGGCATAGGTGACAGAGAGTGGTGGGCTCTGCGGTATTGCGGTAAATGAGTGTAGACAATGGGGAGGGGGGTGACAAATAGTAGGAATGTAGCAAGAGGGCGGGGGCTGGAGCATCAGATTTGTAGCAAGGGTGAGGGGGTGACACGATGGACCGGTCATCATTCCTTTCTTCTAGACCACTTTGTGGTAAAGAAACACATTTTTTATTACCCTTATGAACAAAGCTGCTTCCTCCTTTGGCCCCCACTTGCTGCTTATTTCACATAGTTACGCCACCAGTTTTTTTTTTCAATACGCTAACTCTGCAAAGTGTAGTTTTTGCCTGTCAACCTGAATCAGACAGGGTCGTATTTATGAGATTTGTTATTGTATGTGGGTCCTGTACTCTATTGCCTGTGACTTAAACTGGGGGAGACAGTTCATGGTGCTAGCCGTTCACCTGGAACAGCGGGTCGGAGCATCGTTGGTTGACAGGCAGCAATTAGACAATTCACGGGGCTCAAGTTTGGGATTAAATCACGGGGACTTATCAATGGAACCCACCAGGGTGTCTGGCCGGTGATGTGACGGGACATTTGACTTGTACTTAAGGCTTGAATGAATCGACGGAAAGGAGTAGCGACGCAAGTTACTTTTCAAGTTAAACGTTTCCTGGAGGCCACTGGAGGGAAAAGCAAGAGAATTTCCTAGCAAGCGTTCACCTTGCTTTTAAGAAAAGTGTTTACATGTGCATTAACTTCTAAAGCCAAATTAACGATGGATTTATTTATAATTTTACTTAGTACACCTCCGCCAGAAATGTAAATACGAAAGAAAAGTCTACAGCGCTTTTAATCAAAAAAATAATAATACTTGAAACAATTACTTGATTTCGAAGTCTTTCTAAACAGACGATGTGCCAGGGTTTTGTTAAACATGGTATTTGAAGTAGTTATCATTGCACTTGTTAGGGTTCGGAGTGCTTGCCCTAACAAAAGCTTTTTGAAGAGCGGGTTTCCTTTTTTTTCCAAACTGAAATTTTGTTTGTACGTGCTCACTCGTGCTCCCAAAGAAGAGATACATTATGAAGAGGAAGGGAAACAACTATCTGCATGAAAGAAACGGTGGACAAGAGATCTGGCATCCTCGTGACAGCATCAAAAGTAGTCATTGTTTTACAAACGCCTTCGCTGGTTCCGATGTCATACATAACTAAATTGGTTAAAAAAAAAGGGGGGGGGGGTTATGTGGAAGCCGGTGGGGTGGGGGCATAAAGATTTATTGAGTACAGGATTGAAGAAAAACTACCCGACTCCGGTGAAGTGGTTCAACTCCGACAACATGTCTCCTTGCTCCGCTGGCTGCCTCCCCCCCCCCCCCAGCCGTTTCCGAGACGTTCTGTTTAGGTTGCAAACTCGTCTAACCGCGCGGTGTTTCCACTGTCTGTCTCCCTTATGTTTACAATCTACTAAACTACCAGTCTAGGTAACCAACACAAGAAACGGGGTTTACACTGTTGTCAGGTTCAAGGTAGGTGTGTGGGGTGGTGGTGGGGGGGGGCTGCGGGGGTGTGGGGGGCAACAACTGACATCTGCGTGACCTGATTCAGAACCAGAAATATAGGCCAAGATGGGAGGAACCACTTGGAGAGGTTATTTGGAGGGAAAGACTTGGAGTGGAGAGGTGTTCAACAAATAGATGATGTGGGCGTGGGAGGTGCTAGGATAAAAGAAGTGTGTTAAAATAACAAAACGTTTATGTTTAAACGCTGCCCAAACCAGTGCAATGAAGTCATCTAAGTGGAATTAACGCTTCGGGTTTTTAATATATTTTTTTTTTAAATCTCATTGTGATTATTCATGATTCTCAAAAAAAAAATTAAATAATAATAATAATTATATTAAATTGATTATAAAGTTTTTATCTGAGATTTGTTAACGATATATGAGTGAGCTATTTAAAAAATAAACTATTTGAGACAATAATAGGAATGAAAATTTGTTAAATACTGTGTTTTTTTCCCAATTGATTTAAGAAAAGTCATTAATTTCATAACCAATCTCCTAAAAAATACCTGGTTTGACAATTATTACACCACTTCTTTATATCGAAACAGAAGTCAGTGGGTCTTTTTGAGTCAGAGAGGGTATACTCGTCATCTTTGACTGTATACGTTTCTGTTTTTTTTTTTAATTTCCTGCCTGCACAATCACAAACAAAACCAACCCATAGATTGTAAACTATGTTAAAATAACAAGGTACATTTGATTGACTGTTACCTAAACAATGCCAGGCCTGTGGAGTCTATGGCGGATGTCTTTCCACAAACGAACACTGTTCATTTCTTCAATTGTCATCTATTCTCTATAATAAAAAAAAATATGTGGTTTTTCTATCTCGAAACTGTACTTCTGTTATGATTTTCATGCTGAAAGCGTTTTACTTACCTGTTTAATTCGCAGCACTTTCTTTTGGAAATAAATAAAATTATTACCTATTAACTCTTTTCAGTAATTGAACATGAATTCAATCTATTTATGACTTTTTTTTTAATAAATGTATTATAACTTTCATTATACTCCTGGTTAAATTTCAGTTTACAGCAATGAGGTAATTTTTTTTTTCTTTCTTAACAGACACAATTAAATGGAATGGAATAGTGGGGGAGGGGGGGAAGTGGTGTTTAAATGATGAATATATTTTGCCTTTGATTTAAAACTGGGCTTTATAGGCATGCATTCTTTAAAAAAAATGAAAGTGTCTTCTACTTCTGTACTGGTTCTCAGTTTTAAGAAAGCGTCTTCTACTTCGGTGCTCTTTCTCAGTTTTAAGAAAGTGTCTTCTACTTCGGTGCTGGTTCTCAGTTTTAAGAAAGTGTCTTCCACTTCGGTGCTGGTTCTCAGTTTTAAGAAAGTGTCTTCTACTTCGGTGCTGGTTCTCAGTTTTAAGAAAGTGTCTTCTACTTCGGTGCTGGTTCTCAGTTTTAAGAAAGTGTCTTCTACTTCGGTGCTCGTTCTCAGTTTTAAGAGAGCGTCTTCTACTTCGGTGCTCGTTCTCAGTTTTAAGAAAGTGTCTTCTACTTCGGTGCTGGTTCTCAGTTTTAAGAAAGCGTCTTCTACTTCGGTGCTCGCTCTCAGTTTTAAGAAAGTGTCTTCTACTTCGGTGCTGGTTCTCAGTTTTAAGAAAGTGTCTTCTACTTCGGTGCTGGTTCTCAGTTTTAAGAAAGTGTCTTCTACTTCGGTGCTGGTTCTCAGTTTTAAGAAAGCGTCTTCTACTTCGGTGCTCGTTCTCAGTTTTAAGAAAGTGTCTTCTACTTCGGTGCTGGTTCTCAGTTTTAAGAAAGTGTCTTCTACTTCTGTGCTGGTTCTTAGTTTTAACATATTTAGAAATTTGTATTATTTTTTTTTTACATTACTGCTGTTTACCGTTGTAGTAATTAATGTCAAGAGTTGGAGACTAAACAAAAAAATTAAAAAAGGATCCTAGCAACTCCGCACCCCCCCCCCCCCGCCCCCCCCCCCCCCAATTTTTTTTTTTTTTTTTTAACAAATAAAATCTAGATTGGGAAGGAAATATTTCGATTATTTTTTTTTCAGGGTTACAGGCACCGTGTGCCGTGCGTGAAGCCGTCTGTCAGGGCCACAAAAACCAGCGTTGGTTGATCGGTCCACAACTTATGCTTTCCCCCCCCCCCCCCCCCATTTCCTTCCCACAATCTTATCTCTATTGTCAAGACTTTTGTTTTCTTCTAGACATCCCAAATACCATGTTATTCTTCACAAATATCATGTTATTCTTCACAAATCCCCCACCCCACTCGCAGAACCCCAAACATTCTAACCACCCACTCGAAGCTGTATCTGGATCTGTCGGACGGGGTCGCAAGTTCAGGTGATAGAGAGACGTGTAAAGATGGCTTTAGGCGATGAAGGAAAAAGTACAGGTAGAGGCGGCTGGCGGCGGAAGGGCCGAGAATTTCCCCCAAACACAAATTACGCCCCCTCAGATAACGGCAAATAGGTCAAGAGGAAAAGCTGACCAGAAAATGCTAGAGAGACGTAAAATAACAAGTAGATAAATTATGTCGCGGTGGACGCTTGTGTTTGTAGCATCATCTGTTCTTGAAAGTTACTGACATTGGTGTAAACACTACTGGAAATACTAGCGGAACGGCAAATTAAAAAAAATTAAGGAACAAGTGTGGGGGGGGGGGGGTTTCAAACGGTTAAATAAAAGCTCAAATGAGCAGAGAGCTAATGTATTTGACTCATTTGTATCCATAGTATCAACTTGTATATTTAGCAAATTCTTATGATATTGTCAATATTGAAATTCAATAAATATCTTCCAAAAAAAATGAATTAACAAACATTTCTGTATAAATCTATATTTTTGCTACTTTGTGTGTATATTTAAACTATAATTTAATGAGACAACCGCCAAAAAAAAAAGATCCCAAATTAAGTTTCTCATAGATATCATGTCAAAGAGTTAAAAGCAAAGTACCAAAGTACTCCATATTTTGCACAGTACCTTAAAAAATGAAAAGTATTCAACCTTAAATTTCTTTCTAGAACCATTCGGTGCAAATGACATTTGTCACACCCACTAAATTCACTTCATCAGCTTTTTTTTTTTTCATCGGATTGTGAACATTTTCCTCTGCCTTCCATTCATTGAAGAGACTTTATTTTTATGGGATTAACAGCATCGCATTTCTACTCCAAAAAGTGCTTTTCCTGGGATTACACTAATTATAATTAAAATGATTTATTTAATCCGGTTTTTTTACTAACTAAAGATGCCGCTTTCACCCTGATCCGATAAAAAGACGGAGAGAGGGGATTATACATAAAAGGCTTTGCGACCGTTGAGACTGAAGCAGTAAATGGGTTTATTTGACATTAATGGCAGCAAGGTTAACAATAGGTTCTGAGGCTGTGATGGCGAGTCCCCCCAGGCTCATACTCCACCCCACCCCCCACCCTCGTAAACAACGGGAAGGTCAGCAAAGGGATCGTTGGATGGTCATTAAAAAAACCAGGAGACCAATGTCCAGCAAGGTCAGTGTCAATGCTCCAGGATGACCGATGGAATGGAGGATTGTTGACCCCTGGGCTCGAACAAAACGGATTAGTCTGTTCATCTGGATGGGGTTATTTTCTATGTGGGAAGATTTCGTCCATGACTGGCTTCATTCATGGACGTGGCGCTGTTTGTATTTGCCATGGTTTCCTTTTGCATATAAATGTATGTTAAATGGACTGGATCAACCGTGTCTGTAATGATGAAGATTTTCACCACTTTACCAGAATTTAGCATCCTTTTTTTGAAAAAAATGTACTCGTATACGGATAAGTCATAAAAATTCGAAAATATGACAACTGTTTATGGTTTATTCATGTTTTTTCTTAAACTCTTTTATTTTCTATAGCTACTGATACATAACGAGCCAGAATTCATTTTCTTTGTCATTGACATTTCTAAGACCGGAAAACGTCACATCGCAAAACATAATGTTACTATTTTTAGACAGGTTTTTTCCTAAAACATCGCTTTAACAAAGAGTTTCCGCATATATATGTAATGAAAATTTGTTTGTAAAATCATTCGTTAAAAAAAAAGTTGTTAAGACCCACTTTGCGGGTTCTCATTAAAGTAGAAGTACCGAACATCTGTTGAGAGATTGGCCAAACGGAATACCCGGATTTTACATTAATATTTTCAAACGATTTAAAGAGATTGGCCACACTGAATGCCAGGATGCTATTTAATAGATTTCCACCATGAATTGAGAAAGCCTATTATAGGAGAGAAGGCGCCATCTGAATCAGTTTTCCACGATGGTTAAAGCACTTCTCCCTGAGTTGAGATATGGAGCGATATTAAAATTAAAATTAATCTCATACGTCGAACAGGCATATTTATGTTTCCCGATCGCCAGACAAAATTGTGATTTCTTAAATGTGCACCGAATGATAAGTCACCTGTTGAATAGTTTGAATTCGATTCGACTTTGTAGCCAGACAACTTTACAAGCAAGTGTGGCTCCACTAAATGGCCACTGTCGGGAAAGGCATGCTGTTTACATCCCTAATAACTTAACCGTTATCTTCTCGACCGTTATCTTCTCGCATTTATCTGACAACCAAAATATCATGAAATTTAAGTCGGTTAAAACAAATCCCAGTTACCAACCCATGGGGGGAAAAAAGTGATCGCCCACCATGGAATGATACAATCAAATGTACAAGCTTCAAACAGGGTTTATCATTTGACGTAAACCATGCCCCCGATTCGCTACTGGTCTCGGTTGGGCGTGGGGAGAAATGGGCATGAAAAACATATTCCCATCCTCTTCGGTTTCTGAGCATAAAAAAACTCCGATTGCCGGACTTTTGTAAGATTACGCGTCTGGAGTCTTGGCGTTCTTAGCACATCGTTTTTTTTAATCCATTCGTATAAACGGATTACGGAAACATCGCTTCATTATCTGAATTGAAATGTTTAGAGGATTTCCTTTTTTCATTTTTAATATATGAAGCATTTTGTAATGCAGTGGTTTGGGGGGGGGGGGGGGGCGTTGCTGAAAAATATATAGCAAATAATTTACAACGCACATGCAAGAACCAAAATAATATAATGATATTTCTAAAACGTGAATATTAATCTAGCACAAATCTTTTGCTGCCCTCTTGTACACTATTTCTCAGCTAAGTGCTATATTATTACTTTTTGATATTTTTTAAAATTTTATTTGTTTTTTCTGCTTGTTCGCTGATGAAGGCTTCCTGCCGACATGTTCGTACTGTGTTTTACTAATTTCCTACTGTGCTAACCTGATTGCAGTCTCTCCCCTTATTACCCGATATGAATCTCCCTCCAGTACTATAGTCTCTGTTATATATATAATAAGGGAAGGGATATGGAATAAATGTTCTCATATCTATTTTTGAGTTACACAGATATGAAATGTTTACCCGTGTAAGTAATTATCTGTACTGTCGCTGATAAAGCCCTTATCGTTAGAGTCGTGTTGTAACCAACTGAGAACGTTAAGACCTACTGACCGATTAAAGCAGTGCACATGAAACAGGGCGGTGGGAATGACATAACTCAATTTATGTTTCAGACAATCTCTTGTATCAGTATGATCTTGGAGGTTAAGCACAATATTTGTCAGCGATTCTCAAATGTTGTACACGTAAAAAGACAAGAGAAAAATAGGAAGTTTGTTATTTTCGTTGCTTATAAAACCAAATTCTTGAATAAACACACTGGGCAATAATATTCAAATATAATGATATGATTTAAAGTTGTTCGCTATAGCTTACATTTGTATAATATATACAAGTTAATTACCTCTTTCACGTATGTCTAACATAGGACTGTCCATTAGTCTTACCTTTTTCGGGGAAATAGAATTTCTTTGTAGTTCTGGGGAGTTGAAAAGAGTTGGGTAGGGCTATATTATATTAAATTAAAGATAAATATTACTTAAAATACATTTATACAAAGATGCTTCTTTAAAAAAATATAAAAAATTTCGATTTAATATTCTCTAAATATATTTTTTAATGGATTTGGGAACAGTGACGATTTTTTTTTAAAAAAGCTATATTTGTTCAAAACCGGATTAATTTACATAAGAAAATATAGATTTTAGATTTCGAGACTTCACAATGACATATAGGAATTAGCGCAATACATCTTCCATTATAACCAGGTAACTCCGGGTCATCTCTCTACTTATCTAAAAAAAAAAATATTTTTTTTTAGTTAACACTTATGGGGATTCTTATAAAGTGCCTTACTTCAATGCATGTTTTGTCAAGTAACTTTAGTAGATGGGAAGTTGCAGCTGTCATTGTTTGGTGGACTTTACCTAGTATCAACACGAATTGCACCCACCCACGTTTGGCGGATTATAGCTAGCATCCACACGCATTGCAGCCATCCACGTTTGGCGGACTATAGCGAGTATCCACACGCATAGCTGCCACCCACGTTTGGCGGACTATAGCTAGTATCCACACGCATTGCAGCTGCCATTGTCTGGCGGGTTATTCGTAGTACCCTTATCATAAACAGTAGCATTAAAAAGTGTGCGACTCTCCATTGCGAAGTATAATCTCCAGTCGTTTGTCGAACGTAGGACCTTTAATTTCAAAGACAGTGGCTGCTCTTAATCAGTAACTTAACCTTCTGCAGCATCTCATTTCCTACTGAAACGGTGATTAGCTCAGAAGTCAGATTCGACCCCATCGAGTTTCCTGTCGTTTCCGTACGCTGTTTGCAATCCGATGCCTTGAATTATGACGGAACTGATACACTTGGAAGTTGCCATTACGGTGATGACGCTCCCGCGGGACTGTGATATCGCGTTACGCAGAAATTTACCAGCCCTGAAGAAATGGGGATGTTGCCGGAAGTCCATGTCGTGAGCAGGCTGATGAAACGCAATGTCACATTTTATGTAACTAATTATTGTAAGTTGTTTACTTAAGTTATGAAGTTGGCAAAGAAAGAGCGCCACTTTTACTCAGCCAGGACGGCGTCTGATCATTCCATCATTTATTCATTGCAATACATTTGTAGGCGATCAACTATAGCTCAAATAATGTAAATATCTGCTCTGGTTGTCAGTTCATTTCTTCAAAGTTTCAGAACATTTATAACAAGATAAACACACAAAAATGTTAACTACTTTTTAAGAAAGAATGTAGTTTTTGGTAATTTTTCCCCTCCGCTGCAGTCTTTCTTAATATCGACCACCTATATTTACATTAAAGGTAGATCGAGGCTCCACCAAAATTTACAGATTTGAAATTCTAAGACGCTAAAAGCTGAGAACCGAATCTCACCTCTGTACTAAGTCGATAACATAAAAAATTGATCTAAATAATTTGGAAATATGTAGCTCAAATTTGTGGGAAACACATGATAAGTACGCACAAACAAACACAAAACAACAACAACGAACTTGTCGGCAAGAAACCGTCACAGGTGAACAGTGCCAACAAAGAGCAACAACAAAAAATATAAAAATGCTTAGTATACATCATGTGGTATCACAGAGACCAGCAAGAGGAATGCATTATTGCCCATAGATTATGCAATGGCTCTCGCTACGAAGAGATGTGTACTAAACGAGTTGCTCGCTAGTTAATAGGATTTCCAAAAATCTGATAACGCTTACGTATGCTGGACTTTTTTTGGAGATTTATATTGCTTTATCTTAAAGGAAGCTACAAATGAACGTTTCGGAGGTGTCTTTTGAATGAAGGTCCAGCAAAAAAACACCAGAGATGAATCCTTAACCATATCGTACCGAACTCTATAGAAATCGTTCATCGGAAGTGATAGAAAGTTTGTAAAAAAAAAGAAGATAATAAAATAACTAATAATGTTAAGCTGGCGTGAATTGCAGTATCATTTTTTTTTTTTACAAAAAATGTAATTACTGACGCAGCTATATAGTTACCAGACTGTTCACAAAAGATGTCTGAAGAGAAATATAATATTTTGTTCCTTTATGTAACGGTTCCACTAGGAACGCGCCCCGATGAAAATCGGAGGTGTCCACATGGAGTTTGCCTCTTCGTGGTGTGGCGGACTAGTATAAGGGTGGACCTTGTCCACCCGAAGCAAAAAACCCCGACTCCCAACGCAACGGGAGAAGTAAACGTCTAACATAATTACATGTTTTCGTTAATGGATATGAGGCTTGGGTCGCGGTCAAAACCCATAGCGATGATTTTAGCTACGCGGCCATGAGAAAGTCTCTCCTAGGCGACCGTTTCGTCACAGCTTTCCGTCCCGACCAAAACACTCCCTGTGCGGTGGGGGTGGTAACGCAACACTTTCCCTCCGGAGTGGAAGCAAACCCGCCCAAACCCTAAGTTAGAGTGGACGGCGAACGCTTAAAACGCAGCGATCTTGGTCGACCGGATGTCCTCCAGGCCTGGGGGGAGGTCTCCGGCGTGCCGCCGCACGGTCTATCGACGGGGAAACCCGGCGTCTGGCTCGTGTGGGGGCGTGGGGGGGACACTAAGAGCTCGCGCTCGACGGCCCACCACCGACGCCATCTCCTATGTGACATTTTCAGTACCTTTATGTATGATATTGGACACCTGATGCTACACCTTATAACATGCAATTTACCTCCCCCATCTCATAGCTAAATAGTTACACCCACCCCACAGCTAGACGTGCTTTACAAGCTACACGCCCGATCAATGTCAAATCTCTTTACTAACACCTACGTTAATTTGGATATTGAAGATGTTTCAAGCCAACCGATCGAGGTTAGATTCTAGACTAATAGCTGGATTTAATAGTTTTAAAATTTGGTTTAATAGTCTCAATTTTAAGCTGCTTTTCATTGTGTGGTTTCAAGAAGGATTTTGTTTTTGTTAAAGGATATGATGTTCGTGACAGAAATTCGGACTCGGAAATTCTTTATTTTAAGTCTATGACTCCCGATTTAAACAAAATACAACAAACTCACAAGGCAAATAACATTTTTAATTTTTTTATTTGTTAATTAAAAAAACAAAACGCTATGCCCAACTTGTCCTACAGGCGCCACATATGTTTTACTTATTCAAGGAATTGGATTCATTGTGACGAGTCCGACTACGATTATGAATGGAAAGTCTGTACGACTCCAGTTACACACCCCCACTTCGTGAATGAAACGAAGACGAGCCAAGCTGTTACCGAATGTGCCATTAAAAAAAATTCCACGAGGAGACGAACGTTGTTCAAATATAATTCATACTTTTTTTATTATAATTTTTTTGTTGTTGAAAGTTTTAAAAGGTTTTCATATCATTTTGCTACCATATTATTTTGTTCCAGAAAGAAAGAAAAAAAAAACGTTGATATTTGCGGGTGGACGTTTTGCAGAAATTGGTGTTAAATGCCGGAGTTTAACTGGTTCCGAGGTTACACGTCCTGAAGGACGCAAAATGCTTGCTATCCCTTTTCTATGTTTCTATTTTGGTTTTCCTCTGGGCTTGATTAAATTTGTAGACACAGTACAAAGTGATGGCCGACTCGTTTAAATATGCTGCCCCTTAAATTATTACAATTATTTTGTTCTTAGAAACGTGTTGAGGGGGTTATAGCAATATAATTTGTATGGTTTTGATTATATATATATACATATTAAGGCCGCTCTCTCTCTCTCTCTAAATATAAATTAAAATGCATCCTTTCGGCCTTTTTTTAATGGACACCCAATAAATGCCCATAATAGGTTTTTGTTTTCCAAATGTAGAGAAACAATTTCGCCATACAAAAACTACAGTGGGTCCCGACCAATGAAAAGTCTCAAACGAAACCCATGATTAAACAATAACCTTTTGGTTGCGAGTTACCCTGGAATACTATCGTAACGGTTGCTATAACGCGGGTGACAGCAATGGTTTGCCATCGGGTAGCGTTCAATGTGCTACTCTAAAACAAAACAAAAATATTGTTCTATATATTGTTTTTCTTAGTTAAAAAAGTCTTTCTAACCCAAGACATTAAACGCAAGCCGCAGAATATTTTTTTTAAATTCTGGTCTGATGATGCATTTGCTCTCGGCGGAGTAAGACAAATGAGCTCCTACTCATCAGCGGCCATACAGACCTCCGGGAAAACCACTTCAGAACGTTTGTAGTTATACACTATTCCTTGGCGCGTTTCGATGTTCTTTTCAGAGCTTGAATGCTTGTATCAAATGTGTGCAGTAACGACAGACGCTCTACGGTAAAATACTTTGATGGTAAGCGGGTCCGTGAGTCATTTAATTATTGTAGATACATCCATGCCAGAAAAGGGGGGGGGGGGGGAATTCTTTGTGTTTGCTTTCGCGCGAAAAATTGTGTCAATTTTATTCCACGGTTCAAATTCCTAATTACACGGCATCGACTAGGCACACATTTTCCGTGACCTTGTCCTACACTGGGGTCAAAGTTTACCATTCGGAACCAGTAAGAAAACGCGTGCGGTAATTACATCATGTTTTAAAACATCTTCGATCTCCTATCAAAGTCTTGGATACTTTGTCATGTGGAAAGTGGGCGGGGCTAAAGACATGAATTGACAACTGAACGAGGGTTCTTTTCTTTTTTTTTTTTCCTGATTATATTTGTAATTCCGTTTTCTAACAACCGACGGCAGCGCCAACAATTCTGTGGACTTTAAATATAGTTCATGATGTCAGACCTATTCATAGACGATGACATAACCAGTCGATGGCGAAGACTTAAATCAGAGAACCTGATGCAAGCACTCGTGAGACCAACTTGTTTTCTCGGAATAGGTCAATTATACGTTGCTGTTTTTTTTAAAATTTTATTTAATGGGCCTTCCACTTAAATTTCCGCTTCAGATTCGTTCTTACTCCCCTCCTCGACCTAATAAAGCAGCGGTTCTAAATCAATGATTCGCGGGTGCCTTCCACTTGCTGCTGGTGTTTTGAGCTAGCACGTTTTGCCTTATTAGAATGAAATGTTCGTGCAAGTTTTTATTCAAAAAAATTTTTAAGTGAAATTTGATGGGCTACGTATCTTGTCGGATTCAGCATGGGTCTGTTGGTGAAGCAAAGTATAGATCAGCATGGGATTGTTGGTGAATCAAAGTGTAGATCAGCATGGGTCTGTTGGTGCATCAAAGTTTAGATCAGCATGGGTATGTTGGTGAATCAAAGTGTAGATTAGCATGGGTCTGTTGTTGAATCAAAGTGTAGATCAGCATGGGTATGTTAGTGAAGCAAAGTGTAGATCAGCATGGGTATGTTGGTGAATCAAAGTGTAGATTAGCATGGGTCTGTTGGTGAAGCAAAGTGTAGATCAGCATGGGTATGTTGGTGAAGCAAAGTGTAGATCAGCATGGGTCTGTTGGTGAAGCAAAGTGTAGATCAGCATGGGTATGTTGGTGAATCAAAGTGTAGATTAGCATGGGTATGTTAGTGAAACAAAGTGTAGATCAGCATGGGTATGTTGGTGAAGCAAAATGTAGATCAGCATGGGTCTGTTGGTGAATCAAAGTGTAGATCAGCATGGGTATGTTGGTGAATCAAAGTGTAGATCAGCATGGGTCTGTTGTTGAATCAAAGTGTAGATCAGCATGGGTATGTTAGTGAAGCAAAGTGTAGATCAGCATGGGTCTGTTGGTGAAGCAAAGTGTAGATCAGCACGGGACTGTTGGTGAATCAGAGTGTAGATCAGCATGGGACTGTTGGTGAATCAGAGGGTAGATCAGCACGGGGCTGTTGGTGAATCAGAGTGTAGATCAGCATGGGACTGTTGGTGAATCAGAGTGTAGATCAGCACGGGACTGTTGGTGAATCAGAGTGTAGAATGCTTGAAACGCTGCTTTAACTGTCAGTATGCCAATTTATTATGTTGTCATACTATCAAGGCCTAGGCCCTAGGGGATCCATTTTTTATATTTTCGTTTATATAAAGGTAATGAATTTGATATTCAAGCGTGTTAATTTTGAAAAATAGGGTTTGTGGGGTTTCGGGGTGGGGGGGGGGGGGGGCTGGAGTTGATAGAAAAGGTCGAAAGGTCCATAACATATTTCTCGCTTAGGTTTATTTTAAATGTGTGAATTACTAAAACAAAAATCGGTCAAAATTTTTTATTTGTAGAAAAGAAGGTTTCCATTGGGCGATAACTACTGCAGTCATCAAATGGTGTAGATTTGAAAGAAATATAGACACATTCAGATAGCACCATCAATGTTGCTGTATGAGAATTGCTTCTGTAGCATTGATTCTACACACATGACGCATTGATTCTACACACATGACGCATTAATTGTTAAATAAGTGTTAGGAACCAAATATATATAAGAATGAGCTATGCTGGCATAACGCTTAAAACCCGAAAATATTTTGATACATTCGGACTCTTAAAAACAATCATAGTTATTTTCTATTATTTTACGGAAATCAAATAAATTTACATGCGCAAAAGATATTATATTTCCGCTTTCATTTTAGCAAAAGTTTAAGTATTATTATTATAAATTACAAATACATATAAATAAACAACTAAGGAACTATCTTAAGCATTTGATATGCGTTTGAAAGTTATAAAAAAAAATTAAATAGAAAAAATGTGATCAAAGAAAAACACAGTATCGGGAAAATCTAAACATTGTTGTTAGTGCGTTCTTTAGCGCATTGTCAGTAAGGCGAAATAAAATTAAAATTAATTAGTTCTAAATAATCACGGAAATGACGGCATAGTGCGAATTGCCTATTTAGCCAAAGCTAAAAGTTCTCTGATTTAATAAAAGAGCGTGACAAAACTGATAATGTACATTCCCCTTATTATAGGTAAAATTAATAAATAGCATTTATTGCTTTTTAAATTGCTAAACTTAAATACTAATTTAGCTTTGTATTTTTAACATTTAATAAGTTTGTACTTTTTATTCATTCCAAAAATAAACTTTAATGAAATTTATAAAGTAGTAAAAACTCTACATTTAAAATTAAGTTTAATAAGAATATGCCTTTTAATTAAATTGTTGCAGCAAAACTAAATAGCCAAATAGCATTTTTAATGCACTTATCACTGATCTAGATAAGAACAAAGCATATTAAATGCAAACAATATTTTTGCGTAAGTAAGGGTGCCACAATCCAGTGGATGATTTATTTATTTTTTTAAAAACTCTGTGGGCGGGGAGTACACTATACATTAATTTTGTCCAATGCAGCACAAGATAAGCCTCAGAATAAATTTGATCAATAATTCACCTTCTTCGATACATTTATATCGATGGTAGGAAATTGAGTGCATGCATTTTTACTTGGATGACAATATCTTTCAATCCAATGACATTTCAGTTGTAAAAAAGGAGCTATATTCTCATTTTACATATGAAAACATGTTAACCAATTAAGAAAATCAATGACGTTAACAAAATGTATTTACATTTACATAGTTATACCCATGGATATCAAAACCCAATCTTTTTACACAAATGAAAATTTAATTTTAAAAATATATATTTTATTAGATAGAGAGATAGACAGAAAGACAGACAAATACACAGATATATAATAGATAGATAGAGATGTAAATAAAATATAGATAGACGGATGGATGGATGGATAGATGAAACGATGGATGGATGGAAGGGTGGATGGGTGAGAGGATGAATGGATGGATATATAGGTAGGTAGAAATATAGGTTGGTAGGTAGGTTGGTAGGTAGATAGATAGATAGGTATGGAGATAGGTAGATAGATGGGTAGATAGAAACAGACCTGTTTACTCTTACGATTTTGTCGTACAATGTACGATTTTGAGGTGTGTACATTTATATACTGTGTGGTTTTTTTACTATTAAGATAATTTATTGAACGATTTTGTGATGATATTGTACGATTTTAAGATTTTGAGGGTAAACAGGTCTGTACATAGTAGCTGGATAGGTAGATAGTTAGGTAGATAGGTAGGTAGAAAGGTAGATAGGTAGATGATAGATAGATATGTAGATAGTTAGACAAATAGACTGGCAGTCAGAGAGACAGAAGGAGAGACAGAAAGAGAGACAATCAGAGAGACAGATAGACAGACAAAGAGACAGACAGAATGACAGATAGACAGACAGAGAGACAGACAGACAGGCAGATAGAGAGACAGAGGGATAGACAGAGAGACAGAAACAGACAGTGAGACAGACTGAGAGACAGCTTGAGAGACAAACATAGAGACAGTGCTATTGCATGGGTGGCTAGAAATCAATCAAATACAAACGACATTTCAGTTTGTGTGTGACATAAGTACAACCATTTTAAAATTTTGCGTTTGTGGCCGGGGACCATGTTTTAAAAATAATAAATATTTGAGCTATCTAAATATAATTTAAAACAGAGCTACTGCATGGGTGGATCAAGCGCTACAAGTGTGTGGACTAAATTTTGAAAATACATGCTTCTCACGTGGACAGCTGTATGTTGACTGCTCATGCGTCGAGAAAACGTCTAATTTAGGTGTGTACACAGCAGATGGAAAAAACAATAAATATTTTCTATTTAAAAATTACTTTAAAACTTAATTAAAACTCAAACAATTTTTTCATTGAGTGGCATTGCAACGCATGCCGGGTTCTCGCTAGTATTTTTCCTATTCATATGCATTTTTTTTTTTACTAAAGTAATGAAACTTTGTAAAATAGTATACAATTAAGGTATGTTATTTTAGTTAAGAAATATATTTAGATGTTATAGATCAAACTCTTGTATTATATACAACTCTTGATTTTAAACCATTCATGTTGAATACACAAGTCAAACAATAAAAGCAGGCTTCAAATTATTTCGTCGCTAAATTAGTCTTTTAAAAAAAAATTAGTTTAGAATATGAGACGAGGCGACCCCTGGTATTTGACTTCATTTTATTACAGAAAGTAAATGCCAGGCACAGACTTCCTTAGAGAGTTGAAGTTGAGGTATGCTGTAAGATGTAAATGCGGTCATAACATTAACTATAGCCACGGTCATAGCATTAACTGACCACTGATGTACGATTGAGACTAACTCAAATCGACTGAAAGGATAATTAGACAGTCGATCTTCTTTAAAAAAATTAACCATTTTCCAATTGTGCCATGATGAGTCAGTCGGTCTAGAAAGCCATGATTAAGCATTACATCAGTGGCACAACCTTGTACTTTGTTCCCACGTGCGTCTGTTTAATAGACAACCGTTTATTGAAGAAGCGACGGTGCCAGCCATTCCAGTCCTCTTTTTTGTCATCAATATTTTTACTCTGGAGACCTACTGGAATTTTGTGTGAATTTCATATTTAGTTGAAAGCCGCAATATCACGAATTTGGATATACTGCGCCTGAAATATCAAATCTGCATTCACCTAACATTTTTTTTTATATTACTAACGAACAGGTGTTATTAAATTTGTTTTTCCTGAAAACGAAAAATCACATCTCTCCCTAGTTTATAAACCTATATATTAACATCGCATTTGTTTCTGTGTTTCTTTGTGTCGAAATCCTCGGAAGGCTTATTGACCCCTTTCTCGTCATCCTATCGAGCTAAAACTTGGCACATAGACTCGTCGCCGAAGACAACACATTTGATCAAATTTTCACCCCCACCCCTAATATTATCAGTTTTTCCTGTTTTTTGAGGACCAACAGAACGAGGGGGGGGGGGGGGCATGAGAACAGGTAACTGCTATAGCAAGGTGTCACCAGAGCGTGATGACAACAGAGCAGGATGTCAATAGACACTGCAGGATGTCCATAGACACAGCAGGGTGCAATCAGAGTAGAGGGCAAACAGAACAGGGTGCCAATGAGAAGGATTCAGTCAGAACGAATGGTACCCCCAGAATATGCAGACTTGGAGGAGTTCATGGGGGAAGTCTGGGAGAGGGGGGCTAGAAGACAATGACCGGGGTGGGGGCAATAAAAACGCCGGACTCACTTCGCAAGAAGAACACAAGAGAAAGAGGCTGCTTGATCGTTTTCATCCTGAACTCCAGATCAGACCAAGAGCCATCAAGGAGGTAGAAAATATGCTTGAAGCAGTTCCAGTTTGACATTCATGTATCAGAGTGGGGCTCTCATTGAGCTACAGTTATTTATCACGGTAGGCGTGTCCTTGGATTCATGTGAGAGTAGCTTTTCAAAACTGAAAGTAATAAACAACGATTTGCGTTTAATCATGTGACAATTTAGTCTTGCTATCTAGTCTTGTGATTGTGTCAATTTAAAGGTAAAGAATGATGCTTTTTTGCATCTTTCAAGGCCAGAAAATTCAAGTTTTAACTTACAAGTTTAATGTTTTTTTTAAATATATGAATTTTTAAATCGCTGTTACGATTCCTAAATTATATATTTTGTTCGTATGTTTTCTGTTGTTTTAGGACTTAATTTACAAACAATGCAACGAGTGATTCTATAATATGTTCTGGTTAAGAATTACTCGGGTCACCGCGGGGAGGGTGGGTGTTAATGACAACTTGAGTTTACCTCACCGGGTGACACCAGCCCTAGTGACGCCCCCTGGTTGAGGGCTATTTTCACATTATACTTGATTTGTATTTTATGTCTTGCCTGTGACAGTATGTATGACTGACGATTGTTGTTGTGTGTATTGATTGAATTTTGTGACCTGCTTGTGCTGTGTTGATGATGTCATGTTGCGTGACAGAACGTTGTGAGTTCTTTTCATGAAAGTGTAAGCATACATGTGTGATTATTGGTTGGAGAACTGGAGTGAGTGGCTGTGTGATGTGGAGTATAACAAGAATGTGGAACGATGAATAAAAGTTAGTTGTTACACGGACCACAGACTTGAACTGGTATCTTAATATAGGCCTACAATGACATTGCCCCCGTAGACAGTAGATCCTATTACGTTAGAATTCAATTAAGCTTGGCCGCTGCCCCGGACTTACCCTGACTCTGCCCTTCAGCCAACCTGACTATATTTTCACTTAAATAGAAGAGGGGAAAAAAAATCACACATGACATAAATGACGTGAGGTGGCATAGCTGACATTTCATCTGATACTATACAGTCCAGGTTTGTAGCAGCAGTCTGGCATAAATGACGTGAGGTGGCATAGCTCACATTTCATCTGATACTATACAGTCCAGGTTTGTAGCAGCAGTCTGGCATAAATGACGTGAGGTGGCATAGCTCACATTTCATCTGATACTATACAGTCCAGGTTTGTAGCAGCAGTCTGGCATAAATGACGTGAGGTGGCATAGCTCACATTTCATCTGATACTATACAGTCTAGGCTGGTAATAACAGTCTGACATAAATGACGTGAGGTGGCATAGCTCACATTTCATCTGATACTATACAGTCTAGGCTGGTAATAACAGTCTGACATAAATGACGTCCTAGTCCCGTCCTGTTAAACAGTACTCCGCATACTTGGGGAACAAGGGAAAGACCATTTAAAGACAAGATAGACGGTGACATCATGTGGGCAATTATTTGAACTCGATTGCGGTTAGCCTTGGATGTCGTTGACATCGGCTTATCGACATGGTGGCAATGAAAACAGCTACTTCACGTGCAGCGTGGTTGGGGCGGAGGTATAGTGGGAAGGTGGGGCGTGGGATCAATATGGGTAATAGTGGACTCGCACACGTATATAATCGACTTCCGGGTTACAAGTTGAAGCTCAATCGGAACTCATAATATAAAAAAAAATATTTTAAAATGCATTTATTTATTTATGAAATATTTAAGTAGATGATAAAAGTAAGAATGATATCAAATATTTGTAAAGTAAAAGCAATCCGATTTTTACTACTTAGAATCTTCAACAGTTAGTGTGTCCTGATTTTTACTACTTATAATCTTCAACAGTTAGTGTGTGCCCTGGAGCCTCAGCTGTATCTTGGTTATATAAAAATGGTGGCGAAAATGTAAACCATTAAATTTGTATTAAATCTTTAGATTTAAAAAAAAAAAAACACACATTTTACAATTGACTATTTCAAAATGAATTTGCTTTGAAAATAATGACACCTTCAAAACCGATTTCAGGCCAGACTTTTTTTTTTAGGTTACAGGTCATTGGTGACAGTTTCATTTTGTACACCACTGAGTTGGGGTCTAGATCCTATTTATACTTTGACCCCTGACCATTTCAAAGATGGTTTCCTTAAATGACACTTCTTAGTTGTACAGAAGGGAGTGCGTTTTAAAGCCAAGTTCACGTGACATCACCGAGTAAGCTCCCATGATTCCATCAAAGACAACATTGATGTAACGGCTTGTGAGTCATAAGTAAATTACCCATTAGGTCTATACTGTAACGAAGGATAACTGGTGCCCTTATTTTTTTTTCTCAAGAGTTACTTTTTCTTATTAGTTTCTTCGCGGGTGGAGCACTGCAATTTTAGAGCAAATAATAGCTGGAATTAAATAGTTTCTATTTACTTTAACTTGGAACAACTAGCTAATACTTAACTGGAAGTTCGCAAAGATCGATCTGTGAGTTCATGGCAATTTAAACCCCATTGATGGTTGTCAACTTGGAAAAAAAAAGTTGATTGTAAAAGAAATTTGTTAAATGAATTGCGTTATAGAAAAATATAATTAGCTAAAATTTTATGTAAAGATATATGATTAAAGTCAAATAAATAACGCTCATTTTGACTATGCGTTTGCTTGTGTATGTGAGTGATATTTTCTTTTCTTTTTTTTTAATTGTTGGTGAAATAAATCTGCGGTGCAGTAGCGGGTTGGGAAATATTTTTGTAAAAGTTGTGTTCTTCATACGACTTAAAATACCCACTTCTGAGAAGCTCTTTTGGTGGCACTGACCTCAGTCGTATAAAATTAAAAGGCAACATCTATGGCATCTTCAATCACTTTTTATGGGATAATTTTTAAAATTTAATTTGAATTTTTATTACTCTGAGTTTTATAGAGCCCCTAACGTAAGGATAACCAAAATAGCACCTTTTCGTATGAGGCCTTGTGGGAAATCCTTTTTTTAACGATGAACGGACGTAGATTTACGCATTGGTGAGACATCGTTAAAAAGTTTAATTCATAGTTTTTAACTGACACTTCTTGGCCTCAAATTCAGTTCTTATAAAGTTTTTAAGACTACTAGATATTTTATAGGAGAAAATATTAAATTAACGTTTCAGCTTTGGTAGTAGTTTTTTTTTTTATAACAAATCCAAACCCGGGCAACGCCGGGTATATTTGCTAGTATATTTTAATTACAGTAAAAATTATTTCTTTAACACATAATATAAGTCTTGACACTAAATTACACAGTTTACACGAATATAAAATTCAAATCTTAAAACTCGAGCAAAATAGATATTAAATAATATAGACTACACGGGAAACTCTTAAATAAAGTACGTACTACACACATTGAAAACAAACACACTATTTTAAAGCTTCAAACGCACACTCAAGTATAATTCAAATAAGACAGACACACGCACACACACGCACGCACATACACACATGCGCACACACTCACACAGGCTGCTACAATTTGAAAACCTTTTAAACAACTACATTTGAAAACATACTAAGAAGTTACATTTGAAAACATACTAAGCAGTTACATTTGAAAACATACTAAGCAGTTACATTTGAAAACATACTAAGCAGTTACATTTGAAAACATACTAAACAATTACATTTGAAAACATACTAAACAATTACATTTGAAAACATACTAAACAATTACATTTGAAAAACTCCCCCACCAACTGTTGCGCGCCACTCTGTTTATTGACTTCGTCAGTGATCATCTGTAAGCTAGTTATTACAGTCAATAACAATGTTGTCCCCCCGTCCCCATGTTCACCCTCCCCAATATTCCCCCCTCCCCCATATTCCCCCTCCCCATATTCTCCCTCCCCCGTGCCGTGTCCCCCTCCCATTGTACCCTCTCCTCCCTCCCATTGGATGGTGAGTGGCTCCGTATTCTGTACGTGTATTTACCTGCGTCGTCTTCTCTTATCTTACCATCTTACACAATCAATACGTGTAGACGTTACGATTCAATACTTTAGTGTTTGTGTGTAACTATTGACATTTGAATCCATGAAGTAGTAGGTGCAAGCAGTTCCCAGATTTGTATGCAATAAAACCCATGTTCAATGACGCCGACACTTGGCCGAAGATTTTCTTTTTCTTCTTCTTAAATTATTTTAGTGAGATCAAAACGTAAGAACAGACAATAGTGGAAATTGTTCATGTTAGGGTGCTTCTCTATATTTAGTGGCTTTAAAACGTAAGAACAGACAATAGTGGAAATTGTTCATGTTAGGGTGCTTCTCTATATTTAGTGGCTTTAAAACGTAAGAACAGACAATAGTGGAAATTGTTCATGTTAGGGTGCTTCTCTATATTTAGTGGCTTTAAAACGTAAGAACAGACAATAGTGGAAATTGTTCATGTTAGGGTGCTTCTCTATATTTAGTGGCTGAAACAACGAAGTCATGTAATTGTATAATAATGATTTAATTTTTTTTTAAATAATCTACCCGGTACGTGGAATGAGAATTCGTTTTAGATGCGTTTGGAATTTAGAAGAAGGTGTTTTGGCAATGGCTACTATAATTTATGTTCTTCCACTCAACTCAATCGGTTTAAGTCAACAATTGCGCGGGCAAACGTAAAAATAAGATGAAGTATAGAATAAGTATTATATTAAACATCGTAGCTTTTAATTTGTGTGTGTGTGGATTAGTGGGGGAACAAAGCCACTTGAAAAAAAAAATCCCAAAGGCTTTTTGGAAGGGGTGAAGTAGGTTATTGGGATGGAGTGAAATAGAAGAGGCAGTGTCATGACAGAAGACTCCTGTTATCGGTAAAACATTTAATGGTGTGACAACCCCACCCCTTTCCCCCCACACACACACCTACTGTTTGCAGTACGATTTTGACAATATTGAAGGGTCAAACAAATTTTAGTCTATGAATGACTAATGCACTATTTCATATGTGCCTTGATGATTTATTCAGTGATTAGTCTGTTGTTATTATTTTGATGACTGCAGATTTTGTACGCTCCATGAGTGAAAGTGTCTTTCATGACCATCAGATTCCGCACTATGAGGAAAAGTGTCTATAATGACCTCCTTATTCCGCACTATGAGTGAAAGTGTGTTTCATGACCTTCCGATTCCGCACTCTGAGTTAACGTGTCTTTAATGAACTCAGTATAAATAAAAAAGATAGTTTAGTGGTGTGAGAGTACGTTTTAAGGCTTATTACATATACATTTAAATATTATTTTTCATTCGTATCAAACTGAAGTCTTTTCACACTTGTTTTGTTTTTAGTCCTAGCAGTTTTGAGCACTTTCATTCCTGAACTCATTCATTGATAAGCGATATATATATATATATATTCATTATTTTGTTCACCATTTCGAAAATTGTTTAAAACCCCCTCCTTAAGACGTTAACGTCCCATCAAATATATATAGTGACACAACCAATATATTTGTCTGTGATAGACGTGTCGGTAAGTCAAATACATTTCGGACACACCGAAAGCCCTTCTCCAAGACACAGAAAATAACATCAGGCCCGTGACATCCTGCCCGTGACATTCTGCCCGTGACATCTTGCCCGTGACATCCTGCCCGTGCTATCTTGCCCGTGACATCCTGCCCGTGCTATCTTGCCCGTGACATCCTGCCCGTGCTATCTTGCCCGTGACATCCTGCCCGTGCTATGTTGCCTGTGACATCCTGCCCGTGCTATCTTGCCTGTGACATCCTGCCCGTGCTATCTTTCCTGTGACATCCTGTCCGTGCTATCTTGCCTGTGACATCCCACCCGTGACATCCCACCCGTGACATCCCACCCGTGACATCTTTCCCGTGCCATGCTGATTGTGGTGGGGTGGATCTGCTTTTTGTTTTTTCCCCCAGCCTGCCCTTAAAATATGATCAGATGATTAAGTCTAAATCTGGCATTAAGTACATACGCATTCGTTGACAGCCGCAAAGCTCACGACAGTTTCGCAATCGTCTGCACTCGCATGACGCTCTTCCCGCCATCTAGAAGATCTTGTCCGTATACTTTAACGCTCTTACACGATCGCAACCTTTTCAGAGACGGGGGCATTATGCCCTATTTGCGTTTAATTGTTTCCGCTTCAACGGACTTGCTGCGTGAAAAGTTGCATTCGGCTCTGGGAATGTTTATTTTACGAGTCACTTAAAAACCCGAAATAGGAACGAATGAAATATAATTTAATCGCGCCGGAGAGCGTTTAGTGGGGGAGAAAAACGCAGTTTTGGGGGGGGCAGGAGGTGGCGGAATGTGGTGTTTTCATACGAGCCTATAACGGAAATATGGGATTGTGTATGGGATTGTGTAATCACTAGTCTAATGGTATCGATTTTTTTTTAATATAGCAGGGAGTGGGATGACATTAAAAGAATATTTCTCAATGGGTTGAATTCTTTCTTTTGTGAATGGGATTTTTAAAATATCCTTTTTTAAAAATGGCAACTATAAATCCTTAATTTTTCTACATGATGAAGAATTTGAACTTAATTTATTAAAACTTGAAATGAATACGAATTAAAATTAAGCAATGAAAATATCCTTTTAAAAATAAAATTATTATTTTTTTTTAATTTTAACTTCTTTTGTAATATAATATTCTTCTTTTTTTTTACACGTTACTTATTAGAAAAAAGTATGACCATTACAACAAGTGTATACAATATTACATCTAGTACAACTTAAATATGGGCTTTGCATCGAGTCATTAGGTTCAGACCAGTTAGAGGCTGGTGACCAGGTGCCAACATGACCCAGTGGGAATGGCGTGTTAGTTTTGGATGAATGGGGGTAATTTGAATGCCATAACTTTTAGTGGATATGTATACTTATGGGAGAAACTCTGTTATGGTTAATGGCTTATTGGCTAAGCCTGGCAGGGTTTCTTTGCAAGTAAAACTTTACAAAAAAAAATGCATCGGAATCTTGATGCCGTAATTTCAGCAACAAGTTCTAAACGATAAGGAATGTATGAGTATGTGTCATAATTAATTTTTTTAAATTCTTTATAATAATACCAGCTTCGCTTTTGTTCGTGGGTGGTTGGCTGGCAAAATTTTCGGACGGCTAATTGACCAACTTCCCACCAACCTATCGAGCTGAAACTTGGCAAATAGACGCAATGACGATGAAAACACATTCTAAGCCCCCCCCCCCCCTTTTTAACGCCAAACAACCTTCCACCCCCCCCCCCCCCAAAAAAAATCTTTTTTTTCCTCTTCTTTTTATTCAAGGGGCCGGTATAGGAAGTATGGTGACACAGATTTCACGGAATAAAATTCCCGATAACTGCGCTAAATGGGATTCTTTTATTTTTATTTTAAATATCGCAAATGCGTTTGGTGCGTAATATTTTCTTTTGTTTTTCATGAAATATTTGTTGAAATATATCTGCAGAGTAAAAGCAGGTGTTCACTGGAATAATAATGTGGTTCAGGGGCGTGAAAAATATGTGCGGTTAAGAGCCTTGGGTGGGGGGGGGGGGCACTAGTTGGGATTCTTATAAGGCGCGTTACTTATATTCATGTTAAGTGGACATTTTAAGCCCTAAGCCTATTGATTGATATTATATTTTATAATGTATTTACTACATAATTTCATTTAGTGGGGTTATGCAGTGGTGAAAAGCTCTCCTATCTAACAGCGTGAGAGTCTGACGTAACTCGTCGACATGTTTATACTTAGAAGTCTAAGGGGCAAAAAAATGAATTTCTGAGACTGACATTTAGCTGCCATGTTAAGAGTGTCGAAAGTATCATTAATAAATGCGAGTAACCTTTTCTATGATGCCGGTCAAATTACGTGCGTGACACTGGCATTTAAAGTTTTAGCAGAAGATATATCTGTACCCGGCGATACATAAATGTATTCGATTTCGTAAACTATAGATTTGGAGACGATGCTTTGGATAACGCTGGAAAATTTTGCAGAATCGGCTAACGTATTTGTTTTCTATTTTAGAGATGTATAAATTGTGTAAGCTTCTATGAATTTGTTGCGTTGACGAATGCAGAACAATAACAACCAGGTATTTACTTTTTACCTGTGTGATTTATTGCCCCTGAGGCATAATTTCGGTGACAGGATAGAACCACAAAGTATTTTCACCTTCGTACACAAATTGGTGCGTATACATCTGAGCAAGAAGAGGCTATGCTGTAAAAAAAAAAAAAAAATATTGCTATTTTCACGCCCGAAAGCTTTCATAACGGAGTCATAATTGGCATCTGTAAGATTCAACTGCTATTTTAATATCCGTTTAAAAAAATGCGAACATGTGATGCCATTCAACAATTTCAGAATCAGCTAAAACTAGAATATCTAGATGTAAAACATATTCGTTTTTTGTTAGTGTTTTTTGTTTGTTTGTTTTTTAACCTGTACCATTAATCAGGGCTAAGTCGGTGTCAAAATATATGGTTACCTGCACAAAAGGAACTTTTCAATCAGGTTGGCATATTAACTTTCAAACGAAAGAATGTCCACTATTGCATAAGGTGGCAATGAAATAAGGTCGTTTTACTTTATTCTCTGAGATTTGGAAGCATTATGTTTTTATATTGTAGAGAAAGTTTCTGGTTTTTTCCAATGACTTTGATAGTTGATTTTTTGTGTGGTTTAAACAGAAAAAATTGTAGCTTCCTTTTTTTGGAAATGGAAAGAATGTGATGGGAGGGATGTTTTGTGAGGGGTGTTTGGGGAGGGGTGTTTCGAAGAGGTGTTTGGAAGGGGTGATTGGGGAGGGATGTTTGGGGAGGTCTGTTTGGGGAGGTGTATGTGGGGAGGGTTGCGTGGAAGGGGTGTTTGGGGATGTTTGGGGAAGGGTTTTTGGGAGGCGTATTTGGGGAGGGGTGTTTGGGGAGGCGTATTTGGGGAGTGGTGTTTGGGAAGGGAAGTTTGGGGAGGCCTATTTGGGGAGGGGTGTTGTGGGAGGGGTGTTGTGGGAGGGGTGATTGTGGAGGGGTGATTGTGGAGGGGTGTTTGGGGAAGGGTTTTGGGGAGGCGTATTTGGGGAGTGGTGTTTGGTAAGGGATGTTTGGGGAGACGTATTTGTGGAGGGGTGTTTGGGGAGATGGCTTCTCAGCTGTTAAAGATGTATTTATTTATTTTTTTGGATCTCTTTGCGGAAGAAAGATAACCAGAGTTTGTTTGCATAAAAATATCACAGAACAGAACACGAATCAATCAGAAAGTCTCTAGACAGAGGGGACAGTGTAAAACGTGTATGAACATTTAGAATTAATCGTAGAAATTTTGCTTTATCTATATATGGCATGTACATAAACATATGTGCACAGTGGGCTCGCCAATCGAACAAAGCAGGAATAACTTCGCACCTACGTCAAAGATTTAATAATAGATTTAGCAAATACTTTTGAGTCCATTGAAACTCATCGTTGTGAAATATCTAGCATTGGACACTCACAAAAAAAAAATGCTCGGAGTTCATATTATATCAGAAGGTGTTTAACTTTACTAAAGTTAAAGACAAAAGTATGGTTTATTTCATGTGAATTAGCGCATTGTTTTACTGTCAATGCGTTTACCCCTTTGGGATGTATCCCAATTTAAATAGTTCTACACATGAGAAAATCTTACGGCCTAATCCTACACAGAGGCGTAGCTGAGGTGGAAGGTGGTCAGGGGTGACATATGTCCCTGGATGCCAGACTTGATAGGGGCGCCAAAATGTGCTTTATTTAATTGCTGAAAATAATGCGTTTGACATTTGAAAAAAAAATTAGGCGCTTTGAAATGAATCTTGTCCCCGGGCACCAAACACCCTAGCTACGCCTCTAATCTCATACACCTGGGTTGTTAAATTCAATCAATACGATAACGGACAAATTACAAGTTTACGATTTAAAAATAACACTTTTTTTTTAAATTTATATGTAGCAAAATACAATACATCGTTAGCTCATTCGTCTTCTAAATATAAACATCTATCTTTATGACTTCGGCTCCGAAGATGCCGGGATATAAACTAACGCTATAGACTGGAAAAGAAGAAAAAAATGAATAGAGGAATTAATACAAAAACAATGTGTTAAGTAAATGTGAATCGCAAAGTTGCTTTCAACAAAATCACTTCTACAGAATTCATCTTGTGGAGGCTGCTTGTCTCATTCAAGACTGTGTTTTACACTGGGTGTCATGGTGGCGGCTTGTCTCAAGCAGGGCTGTGTTTTACACTGGGTGTCATGGAGGCGGCTTGTCTCATTCAAGGCTGTGTTTTACACTGGGTTTTAAAGTCCATTTTAAGGAGCAGATAAAGAGCTACACAATGAAGTCAAAATTGGGTATGGGGTTAATTGCTCTTGATTCTGTCGGACGCGCTCTTACCAGGTATTCTGTGGCCCAAATTCCAAGTTGGTTCGCATCATTATATTGGGACACCATACAACGAAAAAACTTTTAGGAAATGATTTCAATTGAAATGCCACGGACAGGGTGGTTGAGGGGGGGGTGGGCTAGTTTTCTTTAAGACTGCTGTAGGCAGGGTCTGATTAATGCCCTGAAAATTCTCCCAAGCGGTTGTTATTGTTTTAGTGAGACTCTCCTGAAAAGTGAATGCAAATAGCACAAGCTATTGAAGAGTGATGTGAATATAATTTTTAAATTATTATGTCTGCCCCCCCCCCCCCATATTTAAGTTGCATTTAAAAAGAAAATCTATTTTGCTTTTTGTGAAATCTTTTAAAGCGGTGCAATATCATAACCACCCCGGCAAGCAATACAGTTTTCTTTGTTTGTTTGTTTGTTTTAAATCTCCAACATGTATTTAACACATTAAAACTTTTGTTTAATGACCGTTGTCTCGGATTTGGGAACACTGTGTTGCATGTAGACATAACAGACGCCGCTGCATCCCACTTAAATGCCAAGGTATCGACAAAATAAAACTGGGATCGATCCGACGAGGTAATCGTGCTAAGAACCCAGGAGAGATTGCTTAATTTGTGAAACCGATGCTCTCGTGAGGCGTTAACTCAAAAATGAAACTACGACATTGGTATTAACTATGCGACACCTTCTAACGGATTGTTTGTCGCCAATTTATCTATGCCAGAAATCACCAACATAACATAAACTAACGGTATAGTTATCGCAGCGGTTTCTCCGTGCAGAATAACACACCAAAAAAAATAATTCACTTTTACATCGTCTCTCATCAATTATTTGAAAACTTTGTGACAGGCATGAGCATGTGAACCCGCGTCGGTTGAGAAGTGCTACGTTTAATACAAATGGGATGAGTGCAGCATGTGTCCGTTGGTGAATCATTAAGAGTAAATTGTATTACTAGCCGTAAAATTACACCGGTTTGTGCTCGGGATTATACAAGGAAAAGTTCTTACTGGCAAATAATGTGCGTCATAATTACAAAGTCTGTAAGATTTCTTAGAAAAATAAGAGACATGGTTCTGGTTCGGGATTTGATCGGTATGGGAAAAACATGTGGAAACAAAAGACCCCCCCCCCCAAAAAAACATGACATTACATGTTGCATTACATTATAATCCTCCTGCTGCCCTCAGTTATACTACATTTCAGCTAAGTTTTCGTTTCAATTTTTTAAAATGTTTTTGTTACTGTTGCTTTTTCGCCGAAGAAGGCATCTTGCGGACACGTTCGTTGTTTTGTTGTGTCCCTTTTTTCTTTTTAAGTTTTTTCATTCCTTTTTTCACATATTTCCTTCTACTTAACTAACCTGGTGGTTGTCTCTCCCCCACCCCCTTTCTTTTATCAAATATAACTATTTGATTCACTTGCAATCCTACGGACGCTGATGTAACAAACGATCCCTGCAAAGTCTGTGGACAATGGTTTCTTTTTAAAGATTGCTTTTTTAAGTCCTTAATAGGAAACACTATACACATTGTCCAAATTTAAGATACATAAAAATAATAAATTGGACCAATGCCACGCGTTTTTTATAAGAGTCGTTGATTCTGACCTAAATATGGTCTTCGGAGTCACGTAACTCAGACGCTTCGTTTTGGTGTCTCCTTCACTTGCTCAGACACCGTCTGTTTGACGACTCCTTCACGTGCTCAGACACCGTCGGTTTGACGACTCCTTCACATGCCCAGACACCTTCGGTTTGACGACTCCTTCACGTGCTCAGACACCTCCGGTTTGACGACTCATTCACGTGCTCAGACACCTCCGGCTTGACGACTCTTTCACGTGCTCAGACACCTTCGGCTTGACGACTCTTTCACGTGCTCAGACACCTTCGGTTTGACGACTCCTTCACGTGCTCAGACACCTTCGGTTTGACGACTCCTTCACACGCTCAGACACCTTCAGTTTGACGACTCCTTCATATGCTCAGACACCTTCGATTTTGCGTCTCTCCCACATGCTCAGACACCTTCGGTTTGACGACTCCTCTACATGACGTCATGTAGGGATTTTTGATCTGTTGTGGACATGTTTTAATATTATTATTTCTTTTTACCTAATTTAAATTTGAATTGGAGTATGAAAATTTCTTTTAACCCGGTCTCATCATGTAAAGCCCAAGTAAAAGTATTGTAAATGTTAAAGTGGTTGTAGTAATAGTCTTGGGGCATGTTCTCAATACACAGGGTCAAGACACAACTATCTCATTTCACCACCCTGCTCTAACACCTGGCATTGTGAGATAGAATGAAATTCCTCACTCTCTTCACACCCTCCGCCTCCATCAAAACACACACACACAATCAATGTTCACATTTTTCATTAACCATCTTCACGGCTATGGCCAAGTCTGTTTAATGACATTCTCTAATTTGAATGATTATCGTCCATTCATGCCCACTACTGTCCAACGCCCCCCCCCCCAACCCCCTTGTCAAGGACACCTCGAATAGCAACGACGCTTCACACGTCATTGTGGTCCTCGTAAACGGAACGCCATAGGCGGGGGTGCTGACTGGCTGATGTCATCGGTGACCCCATAGGCGGCGACGCGTTGGAAAGAAGAATCGTTGGGCGAATCCAGCGCCAACAGATGAGACGGTGGCCGTGCCAATGGCGTAATATCGCGGCCTGAATCACGTCATCAGATGACGTTGTTATTGGAGAGTATTCCCCCCCCCCCCCCCAAACCCCTAACCGTGTCAAGGGTCTTAGGCAACAATTTAGTTATGAAAAAAAGATGGCGTGCATGACGACAGGGGGAAAGCACTCACAAAACAAATATTATCTGTTGTGGGGCAAATGTTAGAAAATGATGCTTTTGTTTTTTGCTTTCTTTTTTTTGAATGATTCGTTATCTTAATAGAGGCCACTGAATTGTTCAGCAAATATTTTTGTTGCAAAGGCGTAGTACAATGTATCTTCTAAACTTGCTTTCTAGAAAATGAAAAATTATTGAATGGACTATATTATTATCTTACAAACAATATATAAGATATGTTTGTAAACTTAATTCTTCAGTTTAACTAAAATAAACTACCACAAATGACATCCGAATAGCATTGAGTTTATTGGGACCCGGGTGCGAATGGCGTCGCTGTGTGTCAAGGGTCCATTTTGACTAAATGCTATGTGGGTGTCATTTGTGGAAGTTTATTTTACTTCTGGTACCCGGGTGCGAATAGTCGCTGCCTTAGCCATTAATAAAAATCCTTAAAGTTGTTTAAGGTCTCACGGCTCACGGGAACGTTCTGAAATAAAAAACAATAATCATTTAAAATGAAAAAAATAAAAAATGCACGTTCTTTAGTTCCTACGTGTTTTACATTACACAAAAACATATATGTCATGACGTTTAAGATGTGGCGGTGGTCATGACGACACACGAGTTGACGGCTGTCATGACAACACAAGAGCTTACGCTAGGACTCTGGTGATGAGTCAGTGGCTACAGAATAATTCAACACAGCCCTAAACAGCACCTAACAGCAAATATTAATTACTTAGAATCTAGGTAATTGACTCAGTGTTTCTTTCAGGCAACTCTCCCGGAGTTTTTTTTTTTTTGGGGGGGGGGGGGAATTTCAGCAGCATTCTGTAACCTACAGTCGTCTTTCCAACCACGGTAACTTCACACCGCACCGACATCCCTTCTCTCTTCTGTCACACCTAAACCCAAGGCACCCCTAAACCCAAGGCACCCCTAAACCTAAGGCACCCCTAAACCCACAAGAATTTCACATCACTGAACACCCTAACCCCACCTACTCTTCACCGCCCCCCCTCACTTCACCGACAACCCTCTCTTCCCCTTCCATCCACGTTTACCAGGATCCCCCCCCTTCCTTGCCAATGAAATAGTTATGCAACAAGTAATAAACACGACCCCGGGTTGTTTCAATTGAATTCCCCTATCTCTACCTCTGGCTGACCACCCACCACCACCACCACCCCCCTGTAACTAGGCATGGGACTCAAGTACAGAGAGGTAATGGCGAGCGCTGGGCTCCACGGCGTCAATTACGTCATGGAGATTCGCCGTCTTTGATGCCTGGTAATTACGCCGTAAAGTGTTAGGGATTTTTATCGCGGTTTCCACAGTGAATCTACACCCCCCTGGCTGCTTGAGTGGTCAGCTCTGACCAACAGATGCCCAATAACTAGCCACGTTTTACAAGTGTTCCCTTGCGTTCATAGTGACAAAGTTAACACTGGGAATGTTATTGCTCTCGCATCCTCCCAGCTTTGAAGTTATGCAATTGTATACATACACATTTATACTTTTCTTTTTTGTCGTTACAATGAATTCGTCAGCTGGACCATACTATTTAAACGTCTGAAATTGCATTGAAATTGTTCAACTCTTTCATGGTGAACATGTTCATAATGTATGATTGGCCAAGTATGGGAAAACCTTTAAAAAATGTATTTAAAAACGCAACAAAACGAATGCGTCGGCAAAATGCCTTCATCGTCGAAAAACAACAACTGTAAAAACAGAATCAAATACAAAATGACACATAGCTGTAATGTAATATCCGAGAGGACAGAAAGAGGAATGTGTGATTGGCAAAAGAGAGAGGAATATGTAGAAAGTTATGATTATGTCATTCTAAGTTTAAAAAATTTTTATAATTAAACGGTATTTTCCTCTGCCATAAATGAGCTCCTTCTAGCCTGTTTCCGGTCACAATACTAAGACTGGTACGTTCAATCAGGCACATTTGTTTAATGATAGAATGGTGCGGAAATTAAAATTAAATTCGGAGGTTCAATATACGTTTAGGGCCCAGCGTCAACTGGCCCTTGGGGGCATATAATTAGGCTAAAGACTATAGGTAACGTTTGAATATTCCGCAGCGCGTTGATTTACAGAACTACATTTTGGATGTAATGAGGAATTAAGCCATTAGAGGCGTGAGGCGGTTTATAATTCCGCCAATGATGGAGGCCCACTGATTTTTCGCTATAGCAATTTGAAATGTGATGTACAGATCTCGTCAGCTATCCTTATTTTAAACACTCTTACTCGCACTTACATTAGGTAGATCCGAGACATGTAAATCTAATCAAGGCCCCTTGCCAATCATCCCCCCCCTCCTGAGTCCACACCCCATCCCTCCGAGCCTTACAAAACTATTGTAATTCTAAACGGACGGATGTATGACGGTCAACTGAACGTGAAGTGGACCTTGGTCAACACACACCTTCCGGCCATGTTAGTCATCGTGATACCTAATGTTTGCCCGGTTGTGAGACGGGCCGTGAAGGTAGATTACCTGTGAAAGTCAACGGATCGGCTCAGCAAGGAAATGGATACAACATTTAGCGCATTCCTCTCGTCATTGTTGTGGGCGTGTACGTCCTGTTGCGTGGCTGTGTCCCTTTATGAAGTGTTTGAAACCACGGACGCGTAGCATTCCCAGATAAAAAAGGAGAGTCAGCAATGACGTAATTGCTGACTCTCCTTTTACGCTGGTTTATCCTCTAAGAGCCTGGGACTTTGATGTTAGACTTTTCCGCTAGACGGGTCCATGATAATAGAATCAAAGTATTAAGAATAGTAGATGAACAGCCCGGAAGTAGAACCTATGATCGCATAAGTCAAGTTCAAGCACCAACAAGTCTGTCTTCGTTAGGGCTAGGGGTTGTTAAAACGTCGTCACATCAACAAGTCGCTATGTGTAGGACAATATCATCGCTAATCACTTGATTCACAATCGTATATTAAGAAAAACCTTGCCAAGTCAGATTCTTAAACACCCGGGGGGGGGGGGGGGGAGAGAGAATAGAGTCTTGGCCCCGAAGAAGTCATTGTAAATAGAGTCTATAGAAAGTGAGTCGAGTCCCAGATATCGGTAAGAATTTGAATCTGATTCTTGAACACGGGCTGGAGTCGTCATAGTCATGGAACAGTATGACGGGGATTTTTGTCCGGAAATATTAGAGCAATTCAATATCATAATCACAGTTAAATTATATGATGCCTCAATAACTGCTCATGAAAGTATTATTTAAACGAATTTGCTATAGGTACACGGGTACCAGAAGTGAGAGGTCGGGATTAAAAAACGAATTAAAATATTGTTGTTGGGTTTATAAGACCAAATGAGGTATCAAATGAAAGATAATTGAATGGACTATACGTTTGAAAAGTTAATTCTTCAGTTTTACTAAAATAAACTACCACAAATGACATCCGAATAGCATTGAGCTTAATGGTACCGGGTGCGAATGGCGGCGCTGCGTGTCCTGGTCCATTTTGGCTAATGCTTTTCGGATGTCATTTGTGGTAGTTTATTTTAGTTAAAATGAAGAATTAAGTTTACAAACGTATAGTACATTAAATTATCTTTCATTTGATACCTAATTTGGTCTTACAAACCCAACAACAATATTTTAAATCGTTTTTTAATCCCGACCTCTCACTTCTGGTACCCGGGTACCTATAGGTGCAGCCTTATTTAAATCTAATGGCTTTTCTAAAATGGATTTACTATAACTATAACTACTGTTAAATTTTCATTCGTTTTGATATATCATTTCACTTCCTTCAGCCAGAATCGACATTTCACTTGTTATATTCCTGTCTGAATTGGTAAGAAGCAGAAGTCGTTTATTCCGGGATGAAATTTAACACGATTTAAATCTCATCATAAGTGGATCTATATCCACAAGCAAGTGAAAAATCCATCAGCCGCATTGTAATCCCCCTCCTAACCGCGTCACGTTACACTTCCCATGTGGCATTACCGTACAGCCGGTGTAGGTAACATCTTACGGCATGTCAGCTAATCTTGCCGGCTTCAGGTCGACTTTAATCGGATTAATAACGCTTATCAATTCTACGCGAGCTTTGTTATAAGCGTACAGAAATCCGCGGGGACAAAACCCACTGTCAACCGCAAATTAAATACAAAATGTGTTTTTTAAAGGTAATCAATCATTTCTAAATTGTTTCATCAATTTTTTATTGCACTTTTAAGGCATTGGGGTTGGCAGGGGTTGATTATTAAATGTTATTATTTATTTTATTACTTGTTTTTTGGTTGTGTCGAGGTTGGTTGGGGTGGGGGGGGGGGGGGGGGGAGTGAACTATTCTGTCTCTGAAAATCGGAATGTTTAATCAGAATTCGACTACTTAAGGTGTTAGAGTGTTGTAATGCCTTACAATATTCAGGATACAATACATTCATTAACTCCACCACTATTTGCGATACAACACATTCATTTACTCCACCACTATTTGCGATACAACACATTCATTTACTCCACCACTATTTGCGATACAACACATTCATTTACTCCACCGCTATTTGCGATACAACACATTCATTTACTCCACCACTATTTGCGATACAACACATTCATTAACTCCACCACTATTTGCGATACAACACATTCATTTACTCCACCACTATTTGCGATACAACACATTCATTAACTCCACCACTATTTGCGATACAACACATTCATTTACTCCACCACTATTTGCGATACAACACATTCATTTACTCCACCACTATTTGCGATACAACACATTCATTTACTCCACCACTATTTGCGATACAACACATTCATTTACTCCACCACTATTTGCGATACAACACATTCATTAACTCCACCACAATTTGCGATACAACACATTCATTTACTCCACCACTATTTGCGATACAACACATTCATTTACTCCACCACTATTTGCGATACAACACATTCATTTACTCCACCACTATTTGCGATACAACACATTCATTTACTCCACCACTATTTGCGATACAACACATTCATTTACTCCACCACTATTTGCGATACAACACATTCATTTACTCCACCACTATTTGCGATACAACACATTCATTTACTCCACCACTATTTGCGATACAACACATTCATTTACTCCACCACTATTTGCGATACAGCACATTCATTTACTCCACCACTATTTGCGATACAACACATTCATTTACTCCACCACTATTTGCGATACAACACATTCATTTACTCCACCACTATTTGCGATACAACACATTCATTAACTCCACGACTATTTGCGATACAACACATTCATTTACTCCACCACTATTTGCGATACAACACATTCATTTACTCCACCACTATTTGCGATACAACACATTCATTTACTCCACCACTATTTGCGATACAACACATTCATTTATTCCACCACTATTTGCGATACAACACATTCATTTACTCCACCACTATTTGCGAAACAACACATTCATTTACTCCACCACTATTTGCGATACAACACATTCATTTACTCCACCACTATTTGCGATACAACACATTCATTTACTCCACCACTATTTGCGATACAACACATTCATTTACTCCACCACTATTTGCGATACAACACATTCATTTACTCCACCTATATTTGCGATACAACACATTCATTTACTCCACCACTATTTGCGATACAACACATTCATTTACTCCACCACTATTTGCGATACAACACATTTATTAACTCCACCACTATTTGCGATACAACACATTCATTTACTCCACCACTATTTGCGATACAACACATTCATTTACTCCACCACTATTTGCGATACAACACATTCATTTACTCCATCACTATTTGCGATACAACACATTCATTTACTCCACCACTATTTGCGATACAACACATTCATTTACTCCACCACTATTTGCGATACAACACATTCATTTACTCCACCACTATTTGCGATACAACACATTCATTTACTCCACCACTATTTGCGATACAACACATTCATTAACTCCACCACTATTTGCGATACAACACATTCATTTACTCCACCACTATTTGCGATACAACACATTCATTTACTCCACCACTATTTGCGATACAACACATTCATTTACTCCACCACTATTTGCGATACAACACATTCATTAACTCCACCACTATTTGCGATACAACACATTCATTTACTCCACCACTATTTGCGATACAACATATTCATTTACTCCACCACTATTTGCGATACAACACATTCATTTACTCCACCACTATTTGCGATACAACACATTCATTTACTCCACCACTATTTGCGATACAACACATTCATTTACTCCACCACTATTTGCGATACAACACATTCATTTACTCCACCACTATTTGCAATACAACACATTCATTAACTCCACCACTATTTGCGATTCAACACATTCATTTACTCCACCACCATTTGCGATACAACACATTCATTTACTCCACCACTATTTGCGATACAACACATTCATTTACTCCACCGATATTTGCGATACAACACATTCATTTACTCCACCACTATTTGCGATACAACACATTCATTAACTCCACCACTTTTTGCGATACAACACATTCATTAACTCCACCACTATTTGCGATACAACACATTCATTAACTCCACCCCTATTTGCGATACAACACATTCATTTACTCCACCACTATTTGCGATACAACACATTCATTTACTCCACCACTATTTGCAATACAACACATTCATTTACTCCACCACTGTTTGCGATACAACACATTCATTTACTCCACCACTATTTGCGATACAACACATTCATTTACTCCACCACTATTTGCGATACAACACATTCATTAACTCCACCACTATTTGCGATACAATACATTCATTTACTCCACCACTATTTGCGATACAACACATTCATTTACTCCACCACTATTTGCGATACAACACATTCATTAACTCCACCCCTATTTGCGATACAACACATTCATTTACTCCACCACTATTTGCGATACAACACATTCATTTACTCCACCACTATTTGCAATACAACACATTCATTTACTCCACCACTGTTTGCGATACAACACATTCATTTACTCCACCACTATTTGCGATACAACACATTCATTTACTCCAACACTATTTGCGATACAACACATTCATTTACTCCACCACTATTTGCGATACAACACATTCATTTACTCCACCACTATTTGCGATACAACACATTCATTTACTCCACCACTATTTGCGATACAACACATTCATTAACTCCACCACTATTTGCGATACAACACATTCATTTACTCCACCACTATTTGCGATACAACACATTCATTTACTCCACCACTATTTGCGATACAACACATACATTTACTCCACCGATATTTGCGATACAACACATTCATTTACTCCACCACTATTTGCGATACAACACATTCATTAACTCCACCACTATTTGCGATACAACACATTCATTAACTCCACCACTATTTGCGATACAACACATTCATTTACTCCACCACTATTTGCGATACAACACATTCATTTACTCCACCACTATTTGCGATACAACACATTCATTTACTCCACCACTTTTTGCGATACAACACATTCATTTACTCCACCACTATTTGCGATACAACACATTCATTTACTCCACCACTATTTGCGATACAACACATTCATTTACTCCACCACTATTTGCGATACAACACATTCATTTACTCCACCACTATTTGCGATACAACACATTCATTTACTCCACCACTATTTGCGATACAACACATTCATTAACTCCACCACTATTTGCGATACAACACATTCATTTACTCCACCACTATTTGCGATACAACACATTCATTTACTCCACCACTATTTGCGATACAACACATTTATTTACTCCACCACTATTTGCGATACAACACATTCATTTACTCCACCACTATTTGCGATACAACACATTCATTTACTCCACCACTATTTGCGATACAACACATTCATTTAATCCACCACTATTTGCGATACAACACATTCATTTACTCCACCACTATTTGCGATACAACACATTCATTTACTCCACCACTATTTGCGATACAACACATTCATTTACTCCACCACTATTTGCGATACAACACATTCATTTACTCCACCACTATTTGCGATACAACACATTCATTTACTCCACCACTATTTGCGATACAACACATTCATTTACTCCACCACTATTTGCGATACAACACATTCATTTACTCCACAACTATTTGCGATACAACACATTCATTAACTCCACCACTATTTGCGATACAACACATTCATTTACTCCACCACTATTTGCGATACAACACATTCATTTACTCCACCACTATTTGCGATACAACACATTCATTTACTCCACCACTACTTGCGATACAACACATTCATTTACTCCACCACTATTTGCGATACAACACATTCATTTACTCCACCACTATTTGCGATACAACACATTCATTTACTCCACCACTATTTGCGATACAACACATTCATTAACTCCACCACTATTTGCGATACAACACATTCATTTACTCCACCACTATTTGCGATACAACACATTCATTTACTCCACCACTATTTGCGATACAACACATTCATTTACTCCACCACTATTTGCGATACAACACATTCATTTACTCCACCACTATTTGCGATACAACACATTCATTTACTCCACCACTATTTGCGATACAACACATTCATTAACTCCACCACTATTTGCAATACAACACATTCATTTACTCCACCACTATTTGCGATACAACACATTCATTAACTCCACCACTATTTGCGATACAACACATTTATTTACTCCACCACTATTTGCGATACAACACATTCATTTACTCCACCACTATTTGCGATACAACACATTCATTTACTCCACCACTATTTGCGATACAACACATTCATTTACTCCACCACTATTTGCGATACAACACATTCATTTACTCCACCACTATTTGCGATACAACACATTCATTTACTCCACCACTATTTGCGATACAACACATTCATTAACTCCACCACAATTTGCGATACAACACATTCATTTACTCCACCACTATTTGCGATACAACACATTCATTTACTCCACCACTATTTGCGATACAACACATTCATTTACTCCACCACTATTTGCGATACAACACATTCATTTACTCCACCACTATTTGCGATACAACACATTCATTTACTCCACCACTATTTGCGATACAACACATTCATTTACTCCACCACTATTTGCGATACAACACATTCATTTACTCCACCACTATTTGCGATACAACACATTCATTTACTCCACCACTATTTGCGATACAGCACATTCATTTACTCCACCACTATTTGCGATACAACACATTCATTTACTCCACCACTATTTGCGATACAACACATTCATTTACTCCACCACTATTTGCGATACAACACATTCATTAACTCCACGACTATTTGCGATACAACACATTCATTTACTCCACCACTATTTGCGATACAACACATTCATTTACTCCACCACTATTTGCGATACAACACATTCATTTACTCCACCACTATTTGCGATACAACACATTCATTTATTCCACCACTATTTGCGAAACAACACATTCATTTACTCCACCACTATTTGCGAAACAACACATTCATTTACTCCACCACTATTTGCGATACAACACATTCATTTACTCCACCACTATTTGCGATACAACACATTCATTTACTCCACCACTATTTGCGATACAACACATTCATTTACTCCACCACTATTTGCGATACAACACATTCATTTACTCCACCTATATTTGCGATACAACACATTCATTTACTCCACCACTATTTGCGATACAACACATTCATTAACTCCACCACTATTTGCGATACAACACATTTATTAACTCCACCACTATTTGCGATACAACACATTCATTTACTCCACCACTATTTGCGATACAACACATTCATTTACTCCACCACTATTTGCGATACAACACATTCATTTACTCCATCACTATTTGCGATACAACACATTCATTTACTCCACCACTATTTGCGATACAACACATTCATTTACTCCACCACTATTTGCGATACAACACATTCATTTACTCCACCACTATTTGCGATACAACACATTCATTTACTCCACCACTATTTGCGATACAACACATTCATTAACTCCACCACTATTTGCGATACAACACATTCATTTACTCCACCACTATTTGCGATACAACACATTCATTTACTCCACCACTATTTGCGATACAACACATTCATTTACTCCACCACTATTTGCGATACAACACATTCATTAACTCCACCACTATTTGCGATACAACACATTCATTTACTCCACCACTATTTGCGATACAACATATTCATTTACTCCACCACTATTTGCGATACAACACATTCATTTACTCCACCACTATTTGCGATACAACACATTCATTTACTCCACCACTATTTGCGATACAACACATTCATTTACTCCACCACTATTTGCGATACAACACATTCATTTACTCCACCACTATTTGCAATACAACACATTCATTAACTCCACCACTATTTGCGATTCAACACATTCATTTACTCCACCACCATTTGCGATACAACACATTCATTTACTCCACCACTATTTGCGATACAACACATTCATTTACTCCACCGATATTTGCGATACAACACATTCATTTACTCCACCACTATTTGCGATACAACACATTCATTAACTCCACCACTTTTTGCGATACAACACATTCATTAACTCCACCACTATTTGCGATACAACACATTCATTAACTCCACCCCTATTTGCGATACAACACATTCATTTACTCCACCACTATTTGCGATACAACACATTCATTTACTCCACCACTATTTGTAATACAACACATTCATTTACTCCACCACTGTTTGCGATACAACACATTCATTTACTCCACCACTATTTGCGATACAACACATTCATTTACTCCACCACTATTTGCGATACAACACATTCATTAACTCCACCACTATTTGCGATACAACACATTCATTTACTCCACCACTATTTGCGATACAACACATTCATTTACTCCACCACTATTTGCGATACAACACATTCATTAACTCCACCCCTATTTGCGATACAACACATTCATTTACTCCACCACTATTTGCGATACAACACATTCATTTACTCCACCACTATTTGCAATACAACACATTCATTTACTCCACCACTGTTTGCGATATACAACACATTCATTTACTCCACCACTATTTGCGATACAACACATTCATTTACTCCAACACTATTTGCGATACAACACATTCATTTACTCCACCACTATTTGCGATACAACACATTCATTTACTCCACCACTATTTGCGATACAACACATTCATTTACTCCACCACTATTTGCGATACAACACATTCATTAACTCCACCACTATTTGCGATACAACACATTCATTTACTCCACCACTATTTGCGATACAACACATTCATTTACTCCACCACTATTTGCGATACAACACATACATTTACTCCACCGATATTTGCGATACAACACATTCATTTACTCCACCACTATTTGCGATACAACACATTCATTAACTCCACCACTATTTGCGATACAACACATTCATTAACTCCACCACTATTTGCGATACAACACATTCATTTACTCCACCACTATTTGCGATACAACACATTCATTTACTCCACCACTATTTGCGATACAACACATTCATTTACTCCACCACTTTTTGCGATACAACACATTCATTTACTCCACCACTATTTGCGATACAACACATTCATTTACTCCACCACTATTTGCGATACAACACATTCATTTACTCCACCACTATTTGCGATACAACACATTCATTTACTCCACCACTATTTGCGATACAACACATTCATTTACTCCACCACTATTTGCGATACAACACATTCATTAACTCCACCACTATTTGCGATACAACACATTCATTTACTCCACCACTATTTGCGATACAACACATTCATTTACTCCACCACTATTTGCGATACAACACATTTATTTACTCCACCACTATTTGCGATACAACACATTCATTTACTCCACCACTATTTGCGATACAACACATTCATTTACTCCACCACTATTTGCGATACAACACATTCATTTAATCCACCACTATTTGCGATACAACACATTCATTTACTCCACCACTATTTGCGATACAACACATTCATTTACTCCACCACTATTTGCGATACAACACATTCATTTACTCCACCACTATTTGCGATACAACACATTCATTTACTCCACCACTATTTGCGATACAACACATTCATTAACTCCACCACTATTTGCGATACAACACATTCATTTACTCCACCACTATTTGCGATACAACACATTCATTTACTCCACAACTATTTGCGATACAACACATTCATTAACTCCACCACTATTTGCGATACAACACATTCATTTACTCCACCACTATTTGCGATACAACACATTCATTTACTCCACCACTATTTGCGATACAACACATTCATTTACTCCACCACTATTTGCGATACAACACATTCATTTACTCCACCACTATTTGCGATACAACACATTCATTTACTCCACCACTATTTGCGATACAACACATTCATTTACTCCACCACTATTTGCGATACAACACATTCATTAACTCCACCACTATTTGCGATACAACACATTCATTTACTCCACCACTATTTGCGATACAACACATTCATTTACTCCACCACTATTTGCGATACAACACATTCATTTACTCCACCACTATTTGCGATACAACACATTCATTTACTCCACCACTATTTGCGATACAACACGTTCATTTTCTCGGTGAGCCTGGCCCTGGGCTGGGGTACCGCGCTATATAAGACAACTAATAATAATAATAATAATAATAATAATAACCCCTATTTACGATACAACTTATTCATTTATTCCCCATCGGCCCATCCACTTCTACTCTAACCCTACTCAACATTGAATTATTTTAATTTGAACACTATTTAGTCTACACTTCGGCCAGGGTGACATGCAATTATTTTTAATTGAAATATTTTAACTTCATTTTCAGATAAGCATGTGTTTTTTAGTTCGGCTCGTTTGCCCTCTGATACAGCTAGGAAGTGATTACCTAAATAGATGATTAGACGCTAACAGTACAATGAAATGTTCGTTTATCGTTCAGTTCGCTGTAATAATTGTGCTCCTTCAATTATCAAAATCACAGAGAATAGTAAAATAGCCAGTTCAATATTATCGGTATCTGTGCTGCGTAAGCGGCAGCGTCCCCAAGGTGACTTGGGGGCGTCCACATGGGGATTTGCCTCTTCGCGGCGTGGCAGACTAGTAGGGGGGACTTGTCCACCCGAAGCCAAAAAACCCCGGCCAAACGCATGACTCCCAACGCAACGGGAGCTGCCACTAACATGATTACTAGTTGCTGTTAATGGATATGAAACTTAGGTGGTCACTAAAACCCATGCCGATGATTTTAGCTACGCGGCCGTGAGAAAGCCGCTCCTAGGCAACCGTTTCGTCCCGCCACTACCAACGTCCCGACCGAAAGACTCCCTGGGCGGTGGGGGTTGGCAACGCAACACCAAACCACCGGAGTGGAAGCAAAAGCCGTCCAGACCCACAGAGAGTGGACTACGGACGCTTTAAACGCAGCGTCCTTGGTCGACCGGGCCTCCCTAGGTCAAGAGGGAGGTTCCCGGCGCCCTTCCGCACGGTCTGGCGGCGGGTTAAATCCTTCAGTACGCTGGACTGTGTGGGGGGGGGGCGCCGGGGGGGGGGGCATTAAGAGCTCGCGCTCGACGGCCCACCGATTCCATCTCTTATGCGACATATTATCGGTATCTACAGATGTTTCACTTGCGATCTTGGAACTGTCAATATGATTGTAATAATACTCTTAGGGCAGTGGTTCTCAACCTTCCTAATGCCGCGACCCTTTAATACAGTTCCTCAAGTTGTGGCGACCAAACAAACACAAAATTATTTTCGCTGCTACTTCATAACTGTAGGCTATATGTGTTTTCCGATGGTCTTACGCGACCCCTGTGAAAGGGTCATTCGAACCCAAAAGGGGTATCGACCCACAGGTTGAGAAGCGCTGTCTTAGGGCATTTTCAAAACCTGATCCATGCCACAATATCCAAAAATGACAAAATCAGTAAATTTATAACGACCTGTGAGATTAGCGTTCGCAGAAATTTTACACATGGCATCATCCCACCTTCGATCCCACACCATCCACTCCAACCTTCCTCCCCACACCATCCACTCCAACCTTCCTCCCCACACCATCCTCCCCACACCTTCCTTCCCAACCGTCCAACCCTCACCTTCCTCTCCACACCTTTCTCCCCACACTTTCCTCCCCAAACGTCCTCACCACATCATCCACTCCACACCCTCCTCCCCTCACCATCCACATCCAACCTTCCTCCCCACACAGCCAACCTCCAACCTTCCTCCACACACCATCCTCACCACACCATACACTCAACACCTTCCTCCTCAACTGTCCGCCCTCACCACACCATCCACTCCACACCCTCCTACCGACATCATGCAAATCCACCCTTCCTTCCCATCTGTCCTCCCCACACCTTCCTCCTCATATTTCCTCCCCACACCCTCCTCCACACACCGTCCTCCTTCAGTCATTCCCAAGCATCAACCACACACACAACTTGACAACTAAAACCCAATTATTCAAGAATGAGTTACAGGAGGATGTAACATTCGTGTTCCCGTCTGTCGGTCCATGGGGTTGTTTTACTGACACAACAACGGCCATCTTGCTCACCGAGAGACAACAACAAGTAGTCCACCCTGGGATACTCGCATGACAGCACCAGTGTCTATCACAACAGACGCCAAGGGGTGGGAGACCTATGACCAAACAGTGGTGAAATTAGTCAATGGGTGGTCAGTGGTCAATGGTGGTATTCAAAACTTGCCAGACTGGTAGGCCTAGGGCAGGGGCGACAAACAAGGGGGGGGGGGGCGATACACACAAATGACTGACTTCAAGCCTCTAGTGAAAAATATTTTGATTATGTTCTGACACTTGCCGTCTCATTTGTTCTATTGTTACACAATTAAATGTGTTATAACACACATGTTACACAATTAAATGTGTTATAACACGCGTCGTGTTACACAGAGCTTTGGCCAATTTCAACAAAATATTTATAAAAACATTTCTTATTTCTATACAGTTTGTTCTATCAAACACTGTTTCACTTCAATGCGCTTACGGTTATTTTTTAAAGCTATTTTCAAGTAGCCTTATCTAAGGCAAGGCATGCAGAACGTTACATAATTAAAATTTTGCTCCATAACTGCATACGAATTTCAATCAGCGCGAAAATTGGTGGATTCACGTTTCAAAAATTGTACTAAAGTGTGTTATTAAATTTAGAATGGAAAGCTTCAAAATAGAGTGATGTCACAAAAACACCCGGTGCAGTCATTAGTACAAAATACGCATTACTCTTCGTTTTTATCAACACAGAAATTTTCTTTGTAATTTCTTCTTGGCAAGTTTCGTAATTCCAATTTATATAGAAAATTAAATTTTTTTAAAATGTCACCAAACGTGTACAACGACTAAATGCTACAAATTATTGTGAAGACAGTAGTTGATGGAAAGAAGTGGCCGGACTTACTGTAAGACAAGAATTGATGGAAAGACGTGGCTGGACTTACTTTTCCAAATCTTTAACTAGACAGAATATATTTCAGATTTCAAGAACCTGTTTTTATCTCTAAAAGTTACATTTTAAACATTCCTGAAAAGAAAACTATTCTATATTTTAAAATTAAAAAGCAAGAAATTATTTTTAAAAGATAGAAGAAAAATTTGCAACACAAAAGATATATAAGTTGCTAATTCAATTCCTTATTTCAGTTACTTAATAATTTCTCGATTTGTGTTTTTGAATTATTATTATTTAGGTATTTGATTGAAATTAGAAACTTCACAAAAAAAAAAAAAAAAATGGCAATGTATTTAATTTATTCATTCAATAAAACAATCATATATGTCAAATAATTACTCATGTAACCAGTGGCGTAGAAGGCGGGGAGGGGGGGGGCGTGTTGTTTTTTTCTTTATATTTTCTTCCAACTATGGAGGTGATCTTGTGGAAAGGGGTGCCAAAAAGCTTTGCCCGCCCCGGGTGGCACTAATCCTAGCTACGCCACTGCATATAAGAGATCAGGCGGGGGGGGGTGTGGGGGGGTCATGTTTCCTCATAGTTCATCTCTTAAATTTTGGGGGCGGCATCCGCTTTAGAAGGGCGGAAGTATTACATTTACTCGGGAGAAAAGGTTTTTAAATTGGCCGACTCCATTCTCTCCCACTTGGGGAGCAAACTTTTCTCTCCTTCCCACGGCTTCCCCCACCTTACCAGATACGGGAACATTCACTCTGCGGAGTTTAGTTGCACAAAAGTCAAGGGGTGGGCGGGGCAGTGGGACGAGGTGGGGGGGGGCAAAGGTTGCCGTACGTCAAACCGATATCCGGTAAGACGTTTGACTGTGCGTCGGACGGAAGTTGTGATGCTGTCCACTCCCGGCGTAGGGTAAACGATGAAGACAGATTTGATATTCAAAATACTGATACCTGAATAGACAATATAAAAAAAATTACTAGTCATTCAATGAACGCAAGTCACCCACAGGTCTCAGCAGTTAATTTTCAATCAAACAATTTCAGATCTAAAATTCAATACTTTACCAACCCAACCACACCGACTTTAAAAAAAATAAATAATAATTATAGAAACTATTTGAGCGATTGTGGGATATATTTTATAAACGAATTGGCTATTGGTATACGGGTACCAGAATTGAGAGGTTGGGATTAAAAAACGACTTAAAATATTATTGTTGGGTTTGTAAGACCAAATGATGTATCAAATGAAAGAAAATTGAATGTACTATACGTTTGAAATGTTAATTCTTCAGTTTTACTAAAATAAACTACCACAAATGACATCCGAATAGCATTGAGCCTAATGGTACCCGGGTGCGAATGGCGGCGCTGCGTGCCCGGGTCCATTTTGACAGTGCTAACAGTGAACAGAGGACAGTTCCGAAGGAAAGGAAAAGACTCGACCTCCAGAACTAGGTCAAAGGTTACACACATTGGCTTATGTCTCCCACAGATCCAGCCCCCCCCCCCCCCCAAACCAGACCCCAGACTCCGAAACCTTTCTCGTTCAGTGGTTCGTCAATGGTTTTATTGGGGGTACACAATGCTCGAGGCGTGGTCTTCCCAACCGGGGTGTCCTCCGTGACAGCTTCCGGTTACTCCCCGGCTGAGACAAGATAGACTAGAGTCGTAACATATTAGGTGTCAAGTGTTACTGGGAACCAATCTTCTCATTTTAATAGGAAACCTTTTTTTTCCTTGTTGATCCTTCTTTGCATCTTTGGTGTGAGTGATGAAATTACATCTATGGGGTGAGAGTGTCATGACATCTTTGTGATGGGTGGTGACATGACATCTTTTGGATGAGTGGGGACATTACATTTATGGGGTGATTGGTGACATTAATTCTTTGTGGTGATTGGTGACATAATATTTTTTTGGTGAGTGGTGACATTACATCCTTGGGGTGAGTAGTGACATTACATCTTTAGGCTATTGGTGTCATTACATCTATGCGGTGATTAGTAACATTACAACTATGGGGTGATTCGTGAAATTACATCTATGGGAAGAGTGGTGACATTACATCTATGTGGTGAGTATTGACATTACATCTAGGAGGTGAGTGGTGACATTACATCAATGGGTTGGGTTTTGACATTACATCTTAACCAACTAAAACTCTGCGATTAGTTGATGTATCAACTCAATGCTTGTGTCATTGAACATAAACTCAATATTTGTGTCATTGAACATAAACTCAATATTTGTGTCATTGAACATAAACTCAATATTTGTGTCATTGAACATAAACTCAATGTTTGTGGCATTGAACATAAACTCAATATTTGTGTCATTGAACATAAACTCAATATTTGTGTCATTGAACATAAACTCAATGTTTGTGTCATTGAACATAAACTCAATGTTTGTGGCATTGAACATAAACTCAATATTTGTGTCATTGAAAATCAACTCAATATTTGTGTCATTGAACATAAACTCAATGTTTGTGTCATTGAACATAAACTCAATATTTGTGTCATTGAACATAAACTCAATATTTGTGTCATTGAACATAAACTCAATATTTGTGTCATTGAACATAAACTCAATGTTTGTGGCATTGAACATAAACTCAATATTTGTGGCATTGAACATAAACTCAATGTTTGTGTCATTGAACATAAACTCAATGTTTGTGTCATTGAACATAAACTCAATGTTTGTGGCATTGAACATAAACTCAATATTTGTGGCATTGAACATAAACTTAATATTTGTGGCATTGAACATAAACTCAATATTTGTGTCATTGAACATAAACTCAATGTTTGTGTCATTGAACATAAACTCAATGTTTGTGTCATTGAACATAAACTCAATGTTTGTGGCATTGAACATAAACTCAATATTTGTGTCATTGAACAAAAACTCAATGTTTGTGTCATTGAACATAAACTCAATGTTTGTAGCATTGAACATAAACTCAATATTTGTGTCATTGAACATAAACTCAATGTTTGTGTCATTGAACATAAACTCAATGTTTGTGGCATTGAACATAAACTCAATGTTTGTGGCATTGAACATAAACTCAATGTTTGTGTCATTGAACATAAACTCAATGTTTGTGTCATTGAACATAAACTCAATGTTTGTGGCATTGAACATAAACTCAATATTTGTGGCATTGAACATAAACTCAATGTTTGTGTCATTGAACATAAACTCAATGTTTGTGGCATTGAACATAAACTCAATATTTGTGTCATTGAACATAAACTCAATGTTTGTGTCATTGAACATAAACTCAATGTTTGTGTCATTGAACATAAACTCAATGTTTGTGGCATTGAACATAAACTCAATATTTGTGTCATTGAACATAAACTCAATATTTGTGTCATTGAACATCAACTCAATATTTGTGTCATTGAACATAAACTCAATGTTTGTGTCATTGAACATAAACTCAATATTTGTGTCATTGAACATAAACTCAATATTTGTGTCATTGAACATAAACTCAATATTTGTGTCATTGAACATAAACTCAATGTGTGTGGCATTGAACATAAATTCAATATTTGTGGCATTGAACATAAACTCAATATTTGTGTCATTGAACATAAACTCAATGTTTGTGTCATTGAACATAAACTCAATATTTGTGTCATTGAACATAAACTCAATATTTGTGTCATTGAACATAAACTCAATGTTTTAGTCATTGAACATAAACTCAATGTTTGTGGCATTGAACATAAACTCAATATTTGTGTCATTGAAAATCAACTCAATATTTGTGTCATTGAACATAAACTCAATGTTTGTGGCATTGAACATAAACTCAATATTTGTGGCATTGAACATAAACTTAATATTTGTGGCATTGAACATAAACTCAATATTTGTGTCATTGAACATAAACTCAATGTTTGTGTCATTGAACATAAACTCAATGTTTGTGTCATTGAACATAAACTCAATGTTTGTGGCATTGAACATAAACTCAATATTTGTGTCATTGAACAAAAACTCAATGTTTGTGTCATTGAACATAAACTCAATGTTTGTGGCATTGAACATAAACTCAATATTTGTGTCATTGAACATAAACTCAATGTTTGTGTCATTGAACATAAACTCAATGTTTGTGGCATTGAACATAAACTCAATGTTTGTGGCATTGAACATAAACTCAATGTTTGTGTCATTGAACATTAACTCAATGTTTGTGTCATTGAACATAAACTCAATGTTTGTGGCATTGAACATAAACTCAATATTTGTGGCATTGAACATAAACTCAATGTTTGTGTCATTGAACATAAACTCAATGTTTGTGGCATTGAACATAAACTCAATATTTGTGCCATTGAACATAAACTCAATGTTTGTGTCATTGAACATAAACTCAATGTTTGTGTCATTGAACATAAACTCAATGTTTGTGGCATTGAACATAAACTCAATATTTGTGTCATTGAACATAAACTCAATATTTGTGTCATTGAACATCAACTCAATATTTGTGTCATTGAACATAAACTCAATGTTTGTGTCATTGAACATAAACTCAATATTTGTGTCATTGAACATAAACTCAATATTTGTGTCATTGAACATAAACTCAATATTTGTGTCATTGAACATAAACTCAATGTTTGTGTCATTGAACATAAACTCAATATTTGTGTCATTGAACATAAACTCAATGTGTGTGGCATTGAACATAAACTCAATATTTGTGTCATTGAACATAAACTCAATATTTGTGTCATTGAACATAAACTCAATGTTTGTGTCATTGAACATAAACTCAATATTTGTGTCATTGAACATAAACTCAATGTTTGTGTCATTGAACATAAACTCAATGTTTGTGGCATTGAACATAAACTCAATATTTGTGGCATTGAACATAAACTCAATGTTTGTGTCATTGAACATAAACTCAATGTTTGTGGCATTGAACATAAACTCAATATTTGTGTCATTGAACATAAACTCAATGTTTGTGTCATTGAACATAAACTCAATGTTTGTGTCATTGAACATAAACTCAATGTTTGTGGCATTGAACATAAACTCAATATTTGTGTCATTGAACATAAACTCAATATTTGTGGCATTGAACATCAACTCAATATTTGTGTCATTGAACATAAACTCAATGTTTGTGTCATTGAACATAAACTCAATATTTGTGTCATTGAACATAAACTCAATATTTGTGTCATTGAACATAAACTCAATATTTGTGTCATTGAACATAAACTCAATGTTTGTGTCATTGAACATAAACTCAATATTTGTGTCATTGAACATAAACTCAATGTGTGTGGCATTGAACATAAACTCAATATTTGTGGCATTGAACATAAACTCAATATTTGTGTCATTGAACATAAACTCAATATTTGTGTCATTGAACATAAACTCAATATTTGTGTCATTGAACATAAACTCAATATTTGTGTCATTGAACATAAACTCAATATTTGTGTCATTGAACATAAACTCATTGTTTGTGTCATTGAACATCAACTCACTGGAGATAGTTTAACTGTCAGCTGTTTAAAATGCTTCCAGGGCATTTCTAGTGACCTTGTCGTCCACCTCGCCTCCCCCCTAAAACCAACCACCCTCCTTCCTAGCAATAATCTGCGATACTCTCCAAACATCTTTTTTTTTTTCAAGTTAACCATAAGATGGACCATTTTTTCTCGACATACATCATTTCTTTTAAACACGCCTATCCCCTTTCCTGCCCTGACAGTTGATGTCAAGCGTGAACCCAGTGGACGACCGGACATGCCCACCACAACAAAACCCGGTCCGGCAATAAGCATTTCTCCGGTGTCGTCCCCCGCTCTGAAATAATGATCTGAAAAAAAAGAAGAACATTTTGGCGACAAGGGGAGATAATCCACTGGGGCTTTTTGAAGGAGCCCATTATTTGTCTTCTCCTGCAATTGGACACTGGTCAGGAAGGCAGTGATGACCGGTGATGACCTCTCTTGGACACCCATCCCAACATTTGACCATGGGTGAAAACGAGGGCGCCACGGCTCTGACGCTGTAGTTCCCAAATTTTGCCAGTGAAGCACTTCTTTACAAAAGGCATCTTCACAGTAAACACATTTGGACAAATTTTATTGTCGGTCTTTATGAAATTTAAACTACATTAAAATTCACAAATCATGCTACCACTATACTGTGTTCACACGACTTCATTATTTTCCACTAACAGTGTTTTGTGAATAATATGACGATACAGTGTCAATGTCGTTAGTGGACCACGTATCAATAGGTTCCTGCTATGTGTACGGTATGAATAGGTTCCTGCTATGTGTGCTGTAGCAATAGGTTTATGCTGTGTGTATGGTATGAATAGGTTTATGCTGTGTGTACGGTATCAATAGGTTTATGATATGTGAACGGTATGAATAGGTTCCTGCTTTGTGTATGGTATCAATAGGTTTATGCTGTGTGCACGGTATGAATATGTTCATGCTATGTGTACGGTATCAATAGGTTCATGCTATGTGTACGGTATGAATAGGTTCATGCTATGTGTACGGTACCAATATGTTTATGTTATGTGTACGGTATCAATAGGTTCATGCGTATTCTTTCTGTCCCCAAGACTCGCACAAAAACATACGGTGAAAGATCTCTCTCTTACTGTGCCCCCCAAACAATGGAATTCTCTTCCACTACACATCCGCAATATATCAACTATCACAGCCTAATATGCATTAGATTTTGTTTTGTCTCTATACATATGTTCTTTATTATATAAATGTATTTTATGTTAATATCACCATTATGTATCTTTTTAAATATTTTTATGTACAGCGCGGTGAGCCTAGCCCTAGGCTGTGGTACCACGCTATATAAGACAACAAATAATAATAATAATAATAATGTGTACGGTATCAATAGGTTCATGCTATGTGTTCGGTATCAATAGGTTCATGCTATGTGCAGGGTATCAAGAGGTTCATGCTATGTGTACGGTATGAATAGGTTCATGCTATGTGTACGGTATCAATATGTTTATGCTATGTGTACGGTATCAATATGTTCATGCTATGTGTACGGTATCAATATGTTCATGCTATGTGTACGGTATCAATAGGTTCATGCTATGTGTACGGTATCAATAGGTTCATGCTATGTGTACGGTATCAATATGTTTATGCTACGTGTACGGTATCAATAGGTTCATACTTGGGCCCAAGTGCGAAGATTAAATTATGAGAAACTGCCCACACCCACCTTTTCCGTTTCCCTTCTCAAAAGAGTAGCATCAATTCACACAAATGAAGGCCCACAGTTTTGAGAGTGATGTATTGAAGCTGGAGACCCCCACTCCTAATGGAAAATGTCTGGAGGTTAGTCCAAACAGTCTGAGCGACTAAGGTATAGTGGAGTGGGGGTGTGGTGGAGAGCCTTGCTTAGGTGCTACGATTCAATGAATGCTTTGGGTCAAAAGGTTGAAGGTCACGCAAGTTAACACCTCTCGTGACCCTTGCACGAGCTGCTTCTCTCTGGCTACCCCCCCCCCCCCACTCCTCCACCACGCTACTCATTAAATCAATGAGTCCGAGACAGCGCCTATTGTTTGATCATCTTGACTACTGAGCACCCGGCGGCCATGGAATCGGACAGTTGTGAGTAGTAGTGGTTAAGGTTTCTCAAGACTCCGAAGATTAACGTTAGAATATAAGCTGCGTGGCGGAGGGTGAGGAACGAACTGTTTTTTCTTAGGAAATATATGAAATCAGAAATAAGGTATGTGAAACCTGAAACAAAAGACTCAACAAAACATAGAAATTGTCGGTAAGATGCCTTCCCCAAGGGAGCAAACAACGCGTAACACCACTATAAAAACCGAAATAGTGACTCAGCTGAAATGTAGAATCCGAAGGGGCAGCAAGACATTACAGTCGATCAAAACATGCCCAAACTAAAGCCCAAACTGAAGCCCAAACTTAAAAAACCCAAACTAAAGCCCAAACTGAAGCCCAAACTAAAAACCCAAACTAACTCCCAAAACGTAACATGTCAATATTTGGTTTTGTCTAAATCAATCCTTTGTTTTAATTGTTCTTTCTAAATCTCACCCCCCCCCCCCCAAACCTCATATCCCCCCATCCGGGTGACTCTTATTCTGCAAACTTCCTCAATAGAATTGCACTTTTCAACGCGATCAAAAAAAAAAGTATGATTATTCCAATCCTGCCAATTCCCTCCGTTAACAATAGTCAGTTTTTTAATCCTCTCTTCTTTTCCTTCTCTCGATAAAAAAAATTTTTAAAAAGGAAGAAGAAGAAAATTCCTGACAGGAGAGTCCATAATTACGGTGGTCCTGAAAGATATCTGCCAAGGGAGACCCGGTGCGTCCGCTCGACTTGGCGAGATAATGGCCACCTATCTTTTGAAAGGGAATCCTCCGAATAATACCGAAACGTTTGACTGGTACAGCTCCAGGTTATGATCAGAGAGTACGACTGATGTATCGTGGCTGACGTGCGGGATCGTGGTTACCGATAATCAGGTTGGGGCGGGGAGCACAGCAGCCGCTCCATTCATGCTGGAGTCGAGGTCTTAAGTACATGTCTTAGGATACCTCCATATATATATATATATATATATATATATATATATATATATATATATATATATATATATATATAATATAGCTTATAAAGAAAATTCATTCCGCCACCATAACGTGATATGAGCAATGTAGTTTGAGATTGTTTTTTGTTTTAAACTGGTTCAGCCCAACATGTATATTTGCCAGTACATTTTTACTTGTATTTGTTTATAAGTCGCCACTTATGAAACCCACGAAAAGTTGGACCAGTAAAAGTTCTCTAAAAGTAAGGTTTTCGCGTATTCTTTCCACATTAAATTGTATGTTTCCTTAAAATAAAGTTGCTCCTGCAGGTGTGGGGGGGGGGGGAGGGTGGACTCCCTCATTGTTTCACACCCCCCCCCCCTTTTAATGCTACACCAAAACATTTTAGCATATAATTTTTAGATGACTCTTTGAAGGGAATTTGTTTTACGCTTGTGCATGTCAACTAGCTAGCCATGGTTTATGTACCATATGAATTAGATAGCCATGGTTTATGTACCATATGAAGTAGCATAGCCATAACTTATGTATCATATAAACTAGCTAGCAATAATCTATGTATCATATAAAGTGACATAGACAGGGTTGGTGACCACTGGGGGCGTGTCAAGCTTTTACCCACCCAACCCTTCCTATTTAAAAAGAAATTAAACATTTTGCCAACCCCTTCCACGCCCCTTTTCCTACGCCCCTAGCCATATTAGATTTTTCTAAAAATGGTACTCGTGAAAATAAATAGAGATAATCATGTAGCCACGTGCACCGCTGATCTCGAATGTGAAAGTCTAACTAACCGAAGAGATGACTGTGATAAATGAAAAGATCAATATAATAAATGAAAGATCAATAATAAAAATGAAAATATCATATGTTAAAGAAAAAGATCACTATGATAAACAAAAAGATCACAATGATAAAGGAAAAGATCAATATGATAAAGTGAAAGACCACTATGATAAAGAAAAAGATCACTCTGATAAAATAAAAGATCACTATGATAAAGGAAAAGATCACTATGATAAAAGAAAATATCACAATGATAAAGGAAAAGACTAACATTATTAAAAAGATCACTGTAATAAAGGACAAGATCACTATAGTAGAGGAAAAGATCACCATGATAAAAGTAAAGTATAACTACTGTTAAGGGAAAGACCACTATAATAAAGGAAAATATCACTATGATAAAAGAAAAGATCACTATGATAAAGGAAAAGATCACTATGATAAAAAAGACACATGTTTAAAATAAAAGATCACTATGATAAGGAAAATATCCCTATGATAAAGGAAAAGACCACTATGTTAAAGTGAAAGTCCACTATGATAAAGTTGATAAAGGAAAAGATCACTATGATAACGGAAAAGATCGATATGATAAAGTAAAAGATCACTATGATAAAGTAAAAGATCACTATGATAAAGTAAAAGATCACTATGATAAAGTAAAAGATCACTATGATAAAGTAAAAGATCACTATGATAAAGTAAAAGATCACTATGATAAAGTAAAAGATCACTATGATAAAGTAAAAGATCACTATGATAAAGTAAAAGATCACTATGATAAAGTAAAATATCACTATGATAAAGTAAAATATCACTATGATAAAGTAAAAGATCACTATGATAAAGTAAAAGATCACTATGATAAAGTAAAAGATCACTACGATAAAGTAAAAGATCACTATGATAAAGTAAAAGATCACTACGATAAAGTAAAGATCACTATGATAAAGTAAAAGATCACTATGATAAAGTAAAAGATCACTATGATAAAGTAAAAGATCACTATGATAAAGTAAAAGATCACTATGATAAAGTAAAAGATCACTATGATAAAGTAAAAGATCACTATGATAAAGTAAAAGATCACTATGATAAAGTAAAAGGTCACTATTCTTCAACTAAAATTCAGGCCAGGGTGGTGAACGTCTCTATCAAGCTTCTTTACTTTCGTGCATCCATTACCTGGGATTTTCTGTAACCGGAGGCTGTATCTTCCACTCTCTATAATCATCTTCCTTTTCATCTACGTGTTAGGAGACAAACAAAAAGGTGGGAGGGGGGGACGGACTGTCAATCTCTGATATGGAGATCCCCCCACCCACCCCCCTCGGCAAGCCAGGTATTAATTATCCAGTAATATATCTCGAACAGCAAGGTAACCCTTCTAAGGTATTTAATTTTATCATAATTATTATGATTAAAAGTATCAATCAACCGTGAAGATAATGACGTGTGGGCTGGGTGCGTAAGAAATGAATAGTGGCAGAAAAATGACAGATCCTTTCAATGTGTTCACCGTGGCTCCGGAGCCTACTGGCTATCGCTGGTTTACAAGATCCATCATCATGATTCTCGAGCTGCTCATAGTTCTTGTGGGATTCTGGGATCAGAATCATCATACTTTTATTTTGTAGTGGGCTTGAAGTCCTATTAGTTTAGTTGGCCTTCTTTGCTTCAAAGATATTGTATTTTAATGATTTTATTTTCGGTGGTCTTTATATCATTTTTTTTATGTAATGTAATTAAGCCCTACGATTGACTTTATATGTACAACTCTTGGCGCAGAGTTATGTTGGTAGTCTTGCTTAATCAATTTGTATTATTAAAGGAAGCCCCTTTCAGTGTATGGTCCTGGGAAAACGACATGAGTGGCACGTAATCAAACCAAAATGATGCGGATCCTTACTTATAAAATGCCGGTAAATAAAAAAATTGAACAACATTTCATATTTTACAGACTTAAGCATTTTTAATTTGGCTAAATTTTTTTTATATCATTGTCGTGTGATAAAAATAGAATTATGAAAGGTGAGCGGCTCCTACTTCGTTTCAACCAATAGCATTTCTGTTAATAAAAATATTAATAAAACAAAACGAATATTTTTTCCGGTTGCTTTGATATAACGTGTGTATAATTAGATGGATACATAGAGTGTTTACATAGATGGACAAATGCAGACGTAGATGAGTAGGATCTGTGTGCTATTATAGTTGGACCAAACACCAGGTACACCCTAGGGCAATGTTATTCCAATACCCCCATGACCTGCCCATTCTCCAGATCCCCCCCCCCCCTTTGTACGGGATTCGCACCTTGCAAGTCTGGACGCCGATGATAATAATTCTCAGAAGCAGACACTGATAAACAGCTCCCCGGGGACACCGCTGGATCTTCTACGGGCTACCCATCAAGAGACGCCTTCAAAGGGAGATTCTTGATGATTCGGGGGGACGGACCCGCGCGGTGAGTTAATTTCCCAGGGTTCTGGGCACTGCTGTGTTTTAGTGGACCTGGCATTAATAGGATGAGTAGCATAACATGTGTCCGGTAATTAATGCTGGGCCTGGTTTACGTGTTCAGGAAGTACGAATGTTCGGATGGAGTACCGTCTGTAGTACTGTCTGTACAGTGGTGCATTTCATTGGGGGGATCTTTGACGGTCCTCAATGAATACGACCCTTGAACAAATGAGTATTTCTAGATTTCACTCGGATTATTTTCACAACTTTGTGTTGTTTGTTGATTGTCTGTTGGTTGTCTGTTGATTGTTTGTTGTTTGTTTGTTGATTGTTTGTTAGTTGTTTGTTGATTGCTTGTTGATTTTCTGTTAAGTCTCTCTTGGTATTTTGTTAGTCGTGAGGTTGGAATTGATTGCGAGACTCTACTCTTTAAAACCCCAAAATAGCATTGTGTAAGCAGACTTATAAATTATTACGTTAACGTGTAGCTATTGATCGGTGTATATTTCTAGAAATACCTACTTTATGAAGAAAGCATATTTCAAGAGGAGTAAATACATTTAGATTCTTTTTTAAAATTAATTTTTATCATGAATTGAATCTTTGGCGTTTTTAGATAGTCAGTGGATTCCATGGCCAATGATGACTTAAGACCCTTAAATAAATTTTTTACTTTACTAGGTATCGTCCATTCGTTTCACACTGAAACGATACCAGCTTCTGTTTGGATGACGTGTCTCTACTCGTGTCACACTTACAATAATAGCTTCTGTTTGTATGACTTGCCTTTACTCGTTTCACAATGTAACAAACCACGATTCATGACCCCAATGAGAAATCTTCAAACGTGCTTCAATGGTCCGAGACTCGGTTGACCAGTACCATTAATCCCAAGGTCTGAACTCCCCGACTGCCGCAGACGTATTTATGGGCAAGCACCGTATAGAAAGACCAGGAAGAATTTTTGGAGTCGCGCATACTTAGTCGTGTTAGGCTGGTGGTGATGGAATCTGTGAATGCCATGGGGGTCTAGACAGCCGGAATTTACACCCTCTGGGGGTCATTCTTACTCGTAGATGAACAGTGACCTATACGGCTATAATATATCATTGACTCGTGGTCCATTATTTGGTGTTTGGTTGTTAGAATGTAGGTTTGTTTTAACTTTTAGTCAATGGTTTATTCAATAGATTGCATGTGTACCCCGACTCCAAAACTAACCCCAGCCACATTGCTACTCAAATACCAGCCCCTACCCCAATACCGACCCCTACACCGATCTCAACCCATGCCCCCAAACCAAACCCTACTCTGATACCAGCCCTTACACCAATACCAAATGTTACCCCCATACCAAACTCTACCACAATAATAGCCCCTACTCCCAACTTCTGTCCCAACCCCAAACTATTTTAAAATGCTAATATATTGACAAAGAAAAGGACATTTCAACTAAATATATATTTGTAAATCTTTTCTGTCCTCTATCATTCATGCCTCGCCGAAACAGTTCTTATTTTCATCCGCTAGTTTCTTCATTAACGCGCTTTACTATAACCGTTTCTAAATCAATAGACTAATAGGGATACGTCCCTAAGCGAGAAAGCCCACCAATAGTGACACCATGAGCACCAGGTTGATTCAGGTGAGTGGTGGGAAAATGTGTCGATGAGAAAAGGTTGAACAACCCATGAGGAAATAGGATCATTCAACGCCCCACACACACACACACTCACACGCAATCTAAGCGTGTGAATTTGGACAGCGAATTGAAAAAAAAAATGAAATTCAGCGTTCAATCATGTGTATCATGTCTCCTCGCCCTGGGATATGTGTCGGGTCTGTAGCTTTCTTTACTTTTTATTTTTCAGGATGAACGTGCTTTTTATAATATGTTTTTGAAAAAAATGTTTAGTAGCTAATAAAAACAACTAAAAGTAAAATTATCTTGCTTTTTTTTTTTCTCTTTCCACATAGTTATTATGGATTTTATTATTGTTATTAAAGACAACTTTTTTTTAACAAACGAAACAAGCAGATGGTATCGGAAGTTTCAATTTTAAAATTCCTAATGCCCGTTGCTTTGTGGGTTTCAGCATTGTCGGTCTCACCTGATGACCATTTCGGTCACTTCCTGAAGATTAAGCGCGTCTTTCGCGATGCTCTTTAAGTAGCACGTTTAGCTCAACCTCAATGAGGACCTCTGAGTTAAATGACCAAAGCTGCGACTGTCCGGGTGGAAACCCGCGTTTTAAATGATGGTAATTTCCAAACACTGGAAAGGTTTCAATATTTTGCCACTGCTAGGACTGCTGGACAAGCAGCAATTATCAGCTTTGTGCTCGGTCGCCCCAGGACCTATCTCAAAATCTCGACCGTAACGTGACGATGAAATCGGATTTTCCCCAAGATTGAGTGTCAAAGTAAGGTGTGAAGATCCCACGATCATTTTTTTAAAATTGTCTTCAGTCACGATACAGAATAGTTATGAACAGCTGACTGACTTTGACATTGTCAACGTCTTGTTAATGGCGGTTCACTTGATTGGTTTTCTAAAATAGGCCATGTCCACTTATTGTAACCCCGGATTTAATATTATAATTTTGCAAATGTTTAATAAATGAAATTATGTACTAATTTGAGAAGCAATTAACAAATAATATATATATAAATTCTTTATAAAAGCACTCTTTCCCAAAAACGTTCTAAAAACTATAAATAAATGTCCCCCAAAAGTGTGGGGTGCTTTTTTAGTCCTATTATTGTAGCAACTATGAGTGTGTGGGGGGAGGTGGGGGTATTTTTATGACATTTTTGGAAAAGCGTGTTTTTCCAAAAGTACTTATTTCATTTTGTACTTTTGTTTTTTTTAAAGACGTAGCAGGAGATTAGGAAGTGGGTTGAAACAAATGGAGAAAAAAATTGTTTGGTTCCCATGAATTGCAAACGGCGAAAGGTCAGATTTAACCTTTTTGTGGAAAAACAAAATTGTTTCTCATCGTTAATTGTTATCGGAAGCGTGTATCCATGCATAAGTAAGGCTGTAGTGAAGGCCCGATGTCCATATCACTTTCCGTTCCTGAGAAATCCGCAAAAGGTCACTTAAGGGTCTATGGAGGTCGCTGGTGACCTACTCGTTATGACGTGTTGCATTTCCACTCGGGGAGGGGGGTGCAATAAAGTTTCAGCTCAAATGGACACAAGGAAGTGGGTACACAAAATGAGATTCAAGATTCCACCACAAACGAACAAGCAAAATGACAAAGCAACCTAAAAAAAAATCGTTAACAAATATTTATGTTCTTTTGATACACTAAATAATGGGCATCCTGGCCAATGTGAAGTTATGCATCTTTTTAATTTATACGTTTTAAAAATGAGTATATATTGTTTTTGTATTATAAAAAAATAATTCAAATTCGTGTGTTGTATTTACGTAGTATAAAGTATAGAACTTCCTTATCCTGATGATACGCTGATGAAGCCGATGAAAACCTGGACACACCATCCAACACTTTACCGCCTTCCCTTCAAACTCAAAGGGGTTTTCTTTCTTCTTTTCATATGACAGAGAAATAATATATCGGGACAAAAATGTTGAGTACTGTCTTTCTCGGTTCAACACCTGTTGGAGTCGCGCGTAAAGGTATCCTAAAACGATACCAATCCTGTGGATATGAATACTCGCACAGTTTAATTAACACATGCATGCATTCGATAAATAAAAGTCAATGGAATAATAACAATACCCCCCCCCCCTCTAAACGCAAAAATTTGGAAACGAAATAAAACCTACTCTTGAATATCAGTGGAGCGGACCCAACACAAAAACTGACCAACTCCAGAAACCCCATCACAGCAGAACTTCGAAAGGTCAGAGGACATTCCTTGGCGGCTGGTTCCGTTTTCCCTTTCCCGGGTGTAAAAACAATGGTATCTTATTTTCCTAAATCCTCACCGATGTCCGGCAGCCTGAAATTACCCCCTGGGTAATGCGACGCTGTTAGGGCAGGGCTCGGTGTTTAGACAAAAGCGTGGGAAGACTTAGTTGGAGGGGCACGTTGAGCTTAGTGCTACCGGTCAACACGTGCTGGAATCGGAGATCTTTCCTTGGCGTTTTTTAGCCAGCCCCGGACAGTCTCGTGAGCTCGATGATTATTTGATTAAACAAGTAATCGCCAAAGGTAATTTGTAGCTGTTTTGGGACAGTTTGTTTGAAAGACTTTTGCGGGGGACGGGGGGAGGGGGGTTGGACGACATATGGTTGTCAATGTGTGGGGTATCTCCTTAATCAAGTACGACCCAGGCAGGCCGGTCATGAACCTGGATCTCCCAGGATTATATGCGCCCCGGAAGTAATAAGTAGAAACATATATAGAATTTTAAGTGTAAATTGTAATATAATTATAATGAATATTGTAAAGACACATTTTTACAGGCCTGGGCATGGGAGCAACGGATAATTTAATGGATTAACGTAAAGACATAGTTTCAGAAATGTTGGTCGTTTTAACCATTTGGCAAGACCGGACGACGACCTGGGGGTGGCAGACTGTTATGGTAAGGACAGAAAAAATTCGGAAGGGGTTTTCATTTTTCAATCCTCTTCTAGGGCGACAATGCGCTCAACTACACAGAGCGTGTTTTTGCAGTTGTTGGCACGGGACAGCGAAGTAATAGTGAAATTGTATTTATTTAAACCGGTAAAATTTGAGTTTTTTGAATTCATAATCATTGATTTTCTACGTACTTGATATAGCTGTCTGCGTAAAGGAGCGAGGACAATGTATTAGTTTAACCTATTACACTATGATCAGCTTTATGTTTGATAGCATCATTACTGTCACCCTTTTTGTGCTAGCGAGAATTCCAAAACGTTTTAGAATAATGTTAGATAGCGTCTTCAGTACAAATTTACATATTTAAACGTTGATACTAAACAAACAACGTGAACCGTTAAAAAAATGTTCGTAATGCATCTTTTCATCTAGATTACACAATATCTCCGTTACTTTATTTTTTTATTTTTAAAAAAAAAATATTTTTATATATACCTTCATTAAGCTTTAATACCTATTGAAGAAAAAGCGTTATTTAAGAGTTTACTTTATGGCACTAAATTTGAAAGAGGAGATATAAACACATTCATGTTGTAATTTCTTAAGTGTCGTAACAGACTCCGTTGCACATATGCCAGTATGTGGATGCAGCAACGTACCCTATCAGAAACCGACTCTAAAATGGTTGTACTTAAATTGTCATGCTGGTTAGTGTCTCATGTCTGAATAAAATACCAAAATGAAATGCGCCCTAATGGGTGTTCGTCTCGTGCTCATGCTCCAATGACGGTTAACGCGCATTCATGTGACATACCAACTGCAGTTCATCAGACCCGTGGTCGGAATTTACTTAGATTCACAACCTGAAATCTTAACATGGTTTATTAGATCCCCGTCAGGATAAGCGTGTGGGGTAGGGGGGTGGGAGGGTCTTCAGGAAGGGGGCCCATTAAGCACGTGCTGCCGACTCTGAACGGTGTCCGGTGACCATGCAAACGTGACGGTTTATCCGTTCGTCTGCTCCTGCCAGCGTTGGTCATGGGTTTCTCCGGGAGTGTTCCGCGGCCAGGGGTAATTGAGTTCCGTCCGCCGACAACAATACTGTAAAAGAGATTGTTGCTAGGGGTCGACACAGTCTGGGGGAGAGCTGACGGACAGTTTTATTGCCAGGGGGGGGGGGTGAAATCAGTTGGACAGAACCTTTTTTTTTAAACGGTCAGAATGTTGATTGTCATTCTAGGTATGTGATTGGGATGATAAGTGAATGGGGAGTATATTCAGTATCATGATGAATAGGGGCGTAGCTCGAGGGTTAGTTGACTCTGTTAAAAAGATTTAATATTTTTTGACACCTGACAGATCGTTCTTCAGCAGCAAAGACTGTGTTTGAAAACACGTGTTTGCTCGACTTTAGCAAATGTTTATAATTAAAAACTCTTTAAATGTTTATCATTAAACAACTCCTCAAATGTTTATCATCAAACAACTCCTCAAATGTTTATCATTAAATAACTCTTCAAATGTTTATCATTAAACAACTCCTCAAATGTTTATCATCAAACAACTCCTCAAATGTTTATCATCAAACAACTTCTCAAATGTTTATCATTAAAAAACTCTTCAAATGTTTATCATTAAACAACTCCTCAAATGTTTATCATTAAACAACTTCTCAAATGTTTATCTTTAAACAACTCCTCAAATGTTTATCATCAAACAACTCCTCAAATGTTTATCATTAAACAACTCCTCAAATGTTTATCATTAAACAACTCCTAAAATGTTTATCATTAAACAACTCCTCAAATGTTTATCATTAAACAACTCCTCAAATGTTTATCATTAAACAACTCCTCAAATTTTTGTCATTAAACAACTCCTAAAATGTTTATCATTAAACAACTCCTCAAATGTTTATCATCAAACAACTTCTCAAATGTTTATCATTAAAAAACTCTTCAAATGTTTATCATTAAACAACTCCTCAAATGTTTATCATTAAACAACTTCTCAAATGTTTATCTTTAAACAACTCCTCAAATGTTTATCATCAAACAACTCCTCAAATGTTTATCATTAAACAACTCCTCAAATGTTTATCATTAAACAACTCCTAAAATGTTTATCATTAAACAACTCCTCAAATGTTTATCATTAAACAACTCCTCAAATGTTTATCATTAAACAACTCCTCAAATTTTTGTCATTAAACAACTCCTAAAATGTTTATCATTAAACAACTCCTCAAATGTTTATCATTAAACAACTCCTCAAATGTTTATCATTAAACAACTCCTAAAATGTTTATCATTAAACAACTCCTAAAATGTTTATCATTAAACAACTCCTCAAATGTTTATCATTAAACAACTCCTCAAATGTTTATCATCAAACAACTCCTAAAATGTTTATCATTAAACAACTCCTAAAATGTTTATCATTAAACAATTCCTAAAATGTTTATCATTAAACAACCCAGAAAATGTTTATCATTAAACAACTCCTCAAATGTTTATCATTAAACAACTCCTCAAATGTTTATCATTAAACAACTCCTAAAATGTTTATCATTAAACAACTCCTAAAATGTTTATCATTAAACAACTCCTCAAATGTTTATCATTAAACAACTCCTCAAATCTTTATCATTAAACAACCCTTAAAATGTTTATCATTAAACAACCCCTAAAACCAAAGTTGTTCGTATCAATCATTTAAAAAATGTAATATTTAGCCAAAAAAAGTGGGGCTGAAAATTTGACAGAACATACATACAAGTAACGCCCTTGATAAGAATCCCTATTAGTGCCCCCCACCCCCAGACTCGCAACCGCACGTTTTTTTTCACACCCCTGAGCTATATTAATATTCTAATGACCCACCCGCCATAACACCACATATTTATTTCACCGATTATTTAGCGCGGTTATCGGACATTTTAATGCGTGAAAACAGTGGCATCATATTTCCTGCATCTATCTCCTGAACAACAGGGAATCTGATTTTGTGGGGTAGGGTTGGGGGGGATAGGCCGAAAATTTGAAAGAATGTGTTGTCATCGGAAACGAGTCTATGTGCCGAGTTTCAGCTTGATGGGTTGACGGAAAGTGGGTCGATTAGCCTTCCGAAGATTTTTCTAGCCAGAAACACACGAAAAAAAAAACGAAGTTAATATTTAATTTAATATAAAGGAGTTTTAAAAAAAATAAATAAAGTACGGGATCGCACAGTACAAAATTTTATTTGGTACATTCACTAAAGAAAAAACACATTTTTATTTTCGGAGAGAAGAGTATATTGTGTTGGTGAATATAATTTCAGCTTTCATATCATTTGTTGTTGTCATGGCTTGGTTGAGTAAACATGGATTGGATGACAATACCGAAAATTGAGAGGAAAGAAATTATTCAGAGTAAAAGCATAAATTTTATTTTAAAAACTATATTATTGGGTCTGTCTTAATTAACCCTACTCCACTTACTGGAATCAAGTTTAGAAACAACAATCAAGATTTTAAAAAACCAACCCCAAGTGGTAAAAGCAGGCGGAAACCACGGGCAAGCTACTCTGTTTTACAAAAATTTGAATGTAGCCCACATACAAATAGCGAGATGTACACGTTAATTGGATTGATCTTTCCTTCTTTACATGATAAATACCATGTACATTTTCTGTCAACTCTGATGTTTTTTCACTTTCTTTCAAATAAATAGTTTTTTTGTGGTAGTATATGCGAAACTTAGACAATGATGTTTGGAGAATTCGTACAAACAAAGGACTATACCAAAGACCCACCCTTAGTCACAACAATAAAAAAGGCAGACTGCGCTGGATAAGACATATTGAAAGGATGCAGGATTGTAGAGCAGATAAAGTGATATACAGTCAGAAACCTAGGGGGCAGACGGCTCACCGGTCGACCAAGACTGAGATGGATCGACAATGTGGAGGACTTATACCAGTTTGGGGTTCGCGCATGGATGCGGAAAGCCATGGATCTATCCGAATGGAAGGATGTGTTGGAGCAGGCCAGGGCCCTACTTGGGACTTGGGCTGTAGCGCCACAGATGATTATAATGATAAATGATATATGCGCAACCATTGAACTTTGTCCACGAGTTGGTTTATTATTTTTATTGACGAAATCCTCTGCACCTGTTTTAAGACTGGTTATCTCCCTCTAACTTGCCAGAGGAAGTTACGTAGATCCCCTGAATACGACCCCAACCAGAAGACGATCGTCCTGTGCCAACTGAATCAACTCAGTATTTTGTTTTTGTCTTCTTTAAACACCATGGTTGAAAGAAAACTATAAGTGCTAGTGCAAGCACTGTTGCCCCGAAGAATGCTGATTTAGACTCTTTTCTTGAAAAGGCAAGGCAGATATACTTGCGACCGCTCATATGAGGTCCAAACCAAAACAAAGATGCAAGTCGTTTAGATATTTATGTATTTTTAGCAGTGCGACACGTAGCCCGATCGCCGCTTAGGGTATCGGGACATGCAGACTTTAGAAATTCAAACGTCCCCTAAGGTTATTAAACAAGTGTTTCTAAAGAGCAAGCGACCCAGCCACTACAGGGTCATTATTTTCAAAATTTCGATGCCGATGCTCTATCAACAAAATACAAGAAAAAAAAACCTCACCCCTTTACAAGCTGAAGAAAATAAAAAATCAGGTCAATCCCTAAGCTCCGTCCATTTCTTGCTGTAATCCAATGGGTCCCTCCCAAACTGCCTACCTCAACTCATTTTATTTTCCACCCCAACCGCCTCACCCCCCCCCCTTTTCCCACATCAAATGTTTCTGGTGCTCTCCCAAAAGTTTCCACAGCCAAAAATCATTGTCATAGACTTTTAGCCTTGCTGCAACTATCAACAAATCAATCACAGCGACGAGCAGATGTTTAGATTTTAGCTTTGTATGGTCGTATACGTCCCTGGAGAAGGTCTTTCTTTTGGGACGTACGCGTTTGTATCTCATCTAACGGAGGGCTGAAACACTTCTCTGACTGAATTTTGGATAATCTACTCTGCATGGCTTACTTATAGGTAACTGCTAAATCTCTTCCTTGTGTGTAACTGCTAAATGGGTTACTTGAAGGTAACTGCTAAATGGGTTACTTCTATAGGTAACCATTGGAGAATTCTTTAACTGCCCTCTCGATACTACTTTTCAGCTAAGTGCTATTTTTTTTAAATTTAACTGTGTTTTTTTCTGTTGGTTCGCTGACGAAGGCTTCCTGCCGACAGGTCCGTTGTTTTGTTGCGTTCCTTGTTCAGGTTTTCCCATACCTTGATTTACTTATTTCATTTTTGTTAGCTTGACTGACTGCAGTCTTTCCCCCTTATTGCCATTACTTGTATGTAACTGCAAAATGAGTTAGTTGTAAGTAACCGCTAAATGGGTTTACCAACACAAACTTCTTTAATTCTGTAAAATTCTGTAAATAATGTATTGCATGGCTGCCATTAGTTGGTGAAGGGTCTTTAAGGGATTTGGGAAAGTGTGTGGGTGTGTGTAGTAGTGGTTTGGGGGGGGGGGGTTCCTAGGACAGCTGGAGGAGAAGACACAAGATCACTAATGTTATTCTATACAAGTTTCTTCTCTTCAAGGATGGAGTCTGGCGGGGTTGACAATGGATGACACAGATGAACTTTACAAAAGGAAATATAAGGGGGGGGGGGGAGATCTGCAAAGAGAGAGAGAGAGAGGGGGGATGGCCGGTGTTTTTAGCTTGGAGGGTTGTTGTTGGCATGGGAGATGGGGGAGGGGGTGGGGGGAGGGGTTACTATTGTGAAGAGGTTTAGGGCGTCCGGCTATTGTGGAGCGGGATAGGGGTGTGAGAGAGCACGCTCTTCAACAGAGGCAAGAGGAGATAATCATACCTAGAAGAATGGCGGTCGGTTGGTCCATTGACTTCAGAGTTACCCCGACAGGTGGCGCGGACATGAACGTCTGACTAAAGTAAGAGGCCCCTGATTTTCTGATGACGTTGCAAATATAACTATTCACTGCGGGTTTTATTATTATTAATTATTCAAATAGTTATAAATATATTGTGTAAATCAGAAATAGTTATTGAATTTATCAAACGTTAAACTTTAAATGTATATATTCATATATTTAATATGAGTCCATACACGAGACTTGACACTTGAGAACCACGAGACGTAGAGACTGATTACAACAACCATAAAACAACCCCCCTCCCCCACAAAAAAAAATGAGCGAAACAAAATATGGGAGAACCTGGGGTTAAAAAAAAAAGGATGAAAAAAAAAACGACCAATGTGTTGGCAAGAAGTCTTCTTCAGCGAAGTAACAACAGTAAAATAAATAATATGTAACATACACATTAACAGCTGTAATGTAGCATCCGAGAGGACAGCAAGATGAAGTTCCAGAATTTATATTTAACAGTTCGTTGGATGAGGTGATCAGCTATTTTATGCAACGTCTCTGAAGGTGGGGGGTCCTTGGATGGCAACGGTCCGCGTGATCAAGTTGCCGGTCCACGTGATCAAGTTGCCGGTCCACGTGATCAAGTTGCCGGTCCACGTGATCAAGTTGCAGGTCCACGTGATCAAGTTACCTGTCCACGTGATCAATTTCGCATGGCCAAGTAGCCGGTCCGCGTGATAAAGTTTCCGGTTCGAGTGGCCGAGCTGCCTTTCCGAAAATGTATAAAGATCGAAAAAGAACAATAACCAAATGGCAACGGTCCGCGTGATCAAGTTTCCGATCCATGTGATCAAGTTTCCGATCCACGTGATCAAGTTGCCGGATCAGGTGATCAAGTTTCCGAACCACGTGATCAAGTTTCCGATCCACGTGATCAAGTTGCCGGTTCACGTGATCAAGTTGCCGGTTCAAGTGGCCGAGCTGCCTTTCCGACTATGTAAAAAATTGAAAAAGAACAATAACCAAACGAGTAAACATCGGAGTTCTAGTGTAATCTATTTCTGTCGACCAATCTTACTGAAATGTTTGACAGGCACTGGCGTACACCTTAAACAATTTCTGAATTTTACCACCTAAACTAAGTATAGAATTAACCTTGTCTAAATGTTGTGTGTGGATTCAATGACGAGTAAATCTCATTAATAAAACGTACTTGCAACGATTTTTTCTAAGTTACAATGCCAGAGGGTGGCAACTCTGTCACAATCTAACGTGTTGGTACGTGTCGGGGATGAGAATGGAAGAGTGAACATTTTCAGACGTTGAAATTATGATAATTAGGGCGCTAAATATATTCAGAATATCCAATCCGTCATATCAGACGAAGCCGACGCCGAGACCGTCCACCATTGTTACCCAGAGTCCTTAAGTTACTCTACAGGATCGTGAAGAGAGTTATGCTTCTATATAGAGTACTGATAGGGTTACGGGTAATTACTACCTTAATAATAACCTGTCTAAATCTTGACTTTAAAATGTGTATAGGCCTACAAGGAGGTGCCTCGGGTTTGTTACAATGCAAGTCGTCTGCTGGTCAAATATTTTCAAACTGGCATAAAATATTAAATCTGGCTACATCTTGCATAACTTGTTCAAAATGGCATAAATTGTCCAATTTAGCATACATTGTTCAATCCAGCTTAAAATGTTCAATTTGGCACAAAATGCTCCAAAATGCCTTGACATTAATTTTTTTTTTAAAAATACGTTTTCAAGTCTTTCAAACCCTTAGGGTTCATAACCAGGATGAAGACCCATCAACAGTATTTGGATTTTGAAATAACTACGGCACATTATACACAAAAACTATCGCGCTGTCGTTTCCGACGAACAACATACGGTCCGATAGACCGATAAATCCACTGGAGCTAGTGATTCTCAAACCGATTTAGCCATGGCCTGTTTATTTGACTCATACGATTGTTACATTTGGCTTCGGAGACATTTTTTATGGGGATGCTATTAAGCACTTATAGATATAGATATAGGTATAGGTATAGGTATAGATATAGATATAGATGACGTCACGACCTATCGCAGTGGACTTACTTCTCCTCTTTTATTTCCCTCTTCTCTATTTAACCTTTCTCCCACTTTCTGTCACAAATCTTTTGCTGCCCTCTTGGACACTACTTCTCAGCTAAGTGCTATAATATTTTTTAAATTGTATTAGTCTTTTTCTGTTTGTCGCTGATGAAGGCTTCCTGCCAACATGTTCGGTGTTTTGTTGCGTTCCTTTATTTCAGGTTTAACCTTACTGTGTTTTACTAATTAGACTAATTGTATATAGATATTAATGGAGCACCCTTCCTGTCACTCTCAGAAACAGCCAGACACTGGAATCCTTCAATACCGATTTGAAAACAAATCTATTGCGCAAACACCTGCTGGGGGTGATGTTGTCTACCATCTTTTCCAGCTAGCTATTATCTCCTAGATGTATATTGGCTTGTGTTGTTTATGGTTGCAAGGTGATGTAATACTTTGAATGGGTGTGCTGGTATGTAGTTTTGGATTTTTTGCGTTTTGTATGTCAATGTGGTAAAATATAGATTGTTTTCATTTCTCTTTTAATATGGTTGACTTTGTACCATGCTTCGAACCCTTGGGGATAAAACGTGATTTACAAATAAACTTTATTATTTTTATTATTATATATATATATTTATTTATTTACATATAATTTAAGTATCAACAATTTCTTTTAAATTGAAGCTCATTTGCTGGTATTTTGTTAAAGGTTAAATATGTAGACAAAATAATCTAGTAAGTTCATTTGGTACTCTAATATCCTGGTAAGTTCACAGGTATTGCGTTCGCGTCAATAAACTTTTTAGTATAACTCTACAAATACAGGGAATAAAAACTTATTGACTTCGCAGATCTATTAACGTCGCGTTAAGGTCACCAATTCAAACATTACCCGTAACTTCGACAAGTGAGGCAGACAGGAGTTGCCACCAGCCCTGTTTACCTTGTGTCGTAAAGGGACCTCACTGGCGCCACTTCTGCCAGGTTATTAGAGCAAGGGTCGGTGTAACTCGGCGTCGTGGCGCGAAAAAAAACCCCCTGAAGTTCGCGCGAGAGACGGTTGTTTTGTTGTGCAAATGTAAAGATTACCCACTTGGGTACTGCAATCTTTCATTAAGTAAAAGGGTGGGGGGGGGGGGGGCAGATGGTCGCTACCTAAAGCTTTTAATTCGTCTTAGTCAGTCATGCGTACTCAGCAGTCTTCAATTTTCGTCTCTCCGACCCTCTCTCTCTTTCTTTTATTCCTCTTTGATCTCCCTGCGCACCTCTCTTCTATTTCCTCTCTCTCAAAACACGAACTCTTCTCTCTCTCTCTCTCTCTCTCTCTCTCTCTCTCTCTCTATCTCGCTCTTTCTGCGTGTGTGGGCCTCTCCAATCCTTTTACTTTTCTATATCCCACTATCTGATATTTCTCTATACATCCTCTCGCTTGTCTCTTTGGTCTCACACTCTCTCTTTTCCGTCTCTGTTCCCTCCATTCTGTCCCTCATCCCACCAGTCTCTCTCATCCCTCAAATATTTTCCGCCCAACGTCTCCAATTCCTCTCATGACAGTACAACAATCCCACTCAACTAGCTTATGACTTTCCATTTGTTGTATTCCATTAGGTTGTGTCCAAAGTGAACTCAAAATATTAGAAAAAAAACTCGTTGGCTTGATGATGATCTTCTTTCATATTTCATTTTGAATTCCATTTTTTTTTTGGCAGACGCTGATCTCTTTTGTAAACAAAAACAAACAAAAAACTTGGAGAGCTTAACCGGAAATGAGTGAAACGGAGCATGGGGAAAACTGAAAATAAGAGCGCAACATAACGAACGTCTCGCCGAGAAGTCTTCACCGGCTAACAGACAACACTAGAAAGAGAATAAAAAGAACTCTTAGCTGAAACGCAGCAGGCGAGAAGACAGCAAGAGGAGTGTAGTTAACTAAACTGTAGTGTCTTCCCAGCACCATCGCTACTCTTTTCTCGATAGGACATTGCATACATGTATCCAATCCCTAAGAAAATATCCGAACCACCTCCGTCTCACTTTATATATATATATATATTGTTACGTACCGTTATGTTTTTGAAAAATTTAATCCGTTATACGATTTGGCTCGTGTAATAAACAATACGCAACGAACGGCTGAGAAAAAAAGTATGCAAAGAAACGATACCAAAGACTAGCGACCTAACACAATAATCAATTTAATTATGCTATTAAGTTACCATACGAATTGAAATACAGAAACAAAACAACACTATATAAACACACAACAAGTCAAAGGGTACACTTCTCATAAAATGCAAATATTAATTAACACGCATACAATTATATAAGGTCTCGTATAGCAAAAATCTATCTCACTCACTCACTCACTCTCTCTCTCTCTCTGCTCTGTCTCGCTGCTAAGAAAGCACGCAGCTTAGGAACCAACTCAGAACGTTCTAGTACAGAAACTCAAGAAATTGCTTCACCTTATGGCATTCAAACGTTCACAACCTTTTCCCAACCAAGGGTCGGTTGGGGGGGGGGGGGGAGGGAGTAAGGAATGACACAGCACATTCACCCGGTGACGTCAATATCAAGGCCATACGAAGACAAGTGGTTGTGGCTAAAAATAGCTCCATGCTGAAGTGGCTAAAATAGGCCAAGTCATAAGCTATAATATAATAGTATATAAATAGTGTACAAAGTTGACAACAACCTGCGGTATTAACTCAGGTCTTTTTTTACACATAATGGAAACTAAATTTGAAATTTTGGTATTACATTCAATAATTCATCATTTATCCACAACAGTCACCAGGCCATAATTACTTTCCTTACTGATTCCCCTCTATAACCGATAAACGATGCGGCTGGGTGCCGTCCAAGGCTTGACATGTAAATAGTTAGGGAATTGGTGGAGTGAATAAACATTTGTTTTGTTCTATTTAATTAATGTATGTCAATTTTTAAGTTCATGATTGTGTTTGTTAAATTGTATGTACAGCGTGGTTAGCCCAGCCCTAGACTCGTGTACCGCGCTGTATAAAACTACTACCACTACTAGTACTACTACTAATAATAATAATAATAAGACACTATTGTGGGATACAATTCTTATGAAACGATTTGTTCACTAACGCTGCTCACTCTTTGATAGTTTCTAGTAGCAATGTTGTATCTATAGCTAATTCTGAACACCATAATTAACAACCTGTCCCTTAACACACACTCTCCTGACCTTCCCTTCCTCCATTAAGCCCCTCTTCTGACCCCCCCACCCCCCCCCCAACCACCGACCTCAACCACCGCCGTCTACCTGGATTTTGATTGGCACGCGAGTGGCGCGTGCGGCAGGTGTCACTCCCCTGTAACCGAGGATTTGACTGTCTGGGCAAAGCCAAAGTATTCCCCCCTGAGGTCTGAGCTACCTGTGACAAAGTACGGAAGACAAAAAAGCGTAAGTATAGATGCCATATGGTGACCCACCAAGGAATATCCTTCGGCGGCTGAGGTTACCCGTCCACACGCCCGGTGTTCTGGCGGCAACAAGGTTTAGAGAATTAGGGACACGTTAAGCACGAGAGGAGTCGGAGGGGAAAAGGAGGAGTGGTGAGGGAGTGACCGGGTGAGGGAAGCGTAAGTTAGGGGAACGAGGGGAGGCGCAAAATATAAATTACGTGTGCCAGAAAATTGAAGTATTGGGTTGGTCTGGTATTACTTCCATTAAGTCATCATTTATTCACAACAGCCATCAGGCCATACAGTGTTTTGAATCAATTAAGTCTGAGGTCTAATACTTTTGTCGGTTTGCTGGGAGGGAGGTGTGCTGGCAATGTAGATTTATAAATATGTCATCTGTAAAGCCGTTAGAGATCGAAATGAGCATGGTCGAACTCTTGATAATTTTTCAAGACATCCGAGATTGACCCCATTAACTCATTGACCACATTGACCTCATTCACTCATTGACCTCATTCACTCATTGACCTCATTCACTCATTGACCCCATTAACTCATTGACCCGATTCACTCATTGACCTCATTTAATCATTGACCCTATTCACTCATTGACCCCATTCACTCATTGACCTCATTCACTCATTGACCTCATTCAATCAATGAACCTATTCACTCTTTGACCCCATTTACTCATTGACCTAATTGACTCCTTGACCTCATTCACTCAGTGACCCCATTCACTCAGTGACCCCATTCACTCATTGACCCCATTCACTCATTGACCCCATTCACTGATTGACCCCATTCACTCATTGACACCATTCACTCAGTGACCCCATTCACTCATTGACCCCATTCACTCATTGACCCCATTCACTCAAGTTTGATAGACTTTTTATTTTATTGTTTTTTTTTTTAAACTATTTGTACATACTATTTGTACATACTATTTGTACGTACTATTTGTACAAACTATTTGTACATACTATTTGTACATACTATTTGTACGTACTATTTGTACGTACTATTTGTACATACTATTTGTACATACTATTTGTACAACTATTTGTACATACTATTTGTACATACTATTTGTACATACTATTATTATTATTATGAATTGTTATTTCTTTAGTTTTACCACATCATTAATTTATTTCATTCGTGTTTGAAATTATAATTACATTTCTATTCTGTTTGTTTTTTTCATAATACAGTTTTAATTTAATACACTAGCAATTCTGAATACATCAGAAGCGTAATTCTCCAGCCTCAATTCCTGCCATCATAACACAATTATTTCCCTGACTCGCTCTCATCAATACGCTTTTAATAATGATAGTGTGAAATTATGGAGTCAAAGGAGAGTCTAAGAAACGGTGATCGTAAATATTAAAAAATGAATCATGTCCAGAGGAAGAGAAATGGAGGGGGGGGGGGGAAAGGGGTGCTGAGGGTGCGATCCGCCCCAGGGGGAGCACTTTTTTTTTTCTTTGTATGGAGGTGCGGCATTTTCAGCCAAATGAAGAGTTTTATATTTTCTCCTGGAAGTGGGAAGACAATTTACCCTAGTTACTCCATTGATTATTTCGTCAAAATTATGCATTTCTTGAACAACTTTTCGACCATAACCCACGTACTTCGCAGACATGAATTATCAAAATTTCAGTTTAAAATCAAATCTGTTGTTATGACTTTTGCCGCCCTAAAACAACATTCCTCACACACGTTCACCATTCTGGGATCCTGCTTAGTTTTCAAACAAACTTATTAGTCTAAGCGAGACGCATGCGTTCGGTTGGTTTAACTTGAATGTTTGTCGTTTGGAAATTCGACCAGGGAGATCGAAAGCTTAAGCACCACCCCCACCCCACCCCCCCCCCCCCCCCTAAAAAACAATCCGCACTTTATCACGCGGTCAGGTCCGACATGCCGACGTGGTGCGAAATTCCGACTTTGTCGCATGAAATAAGATTTTTTACACAAAATCAAAAACATCAACGGTCTTATCGGGCTTTTCTTTTCAACAACAACACAACAAATGTCTTACGTTTTGTAATGATGGTGTTGAGAAGCGTTTTCTCATAACGCCGGGTCGACCGCTGTAATTGTTTTGAAAATGTTTTTTTGTCTGTAACGCGAGATTTTCAAAAGAATAACAACGTCCCCCCCCCCCCCCAACCCCACACACGCTATCTATTTAGATCAATGCATATTATAACCGTTGAGTCAGTATATCACTTACAGGATATCGGGTATAATTGTGACTGATATGGACTATAAATGAAGACTTTATGATGTCCTGTCTTGGTCACTTCTCGGGAGATAAAGAAGACAAAAATAATAATAAAGCAAACATGGACACGTCAAATAAGATTGAACAAAGCAGTCGCTTGGCGATCGTACTGGAAAGATGGAGGAGGGTGGCCTGGTGGGTGAAGGGGACGAGGGCAATGGACTATGTGGCTGAAACTGTACCAGCTGAATTAAAGACATAACATACACAACACTTTTTACATAACTACTTGGTCTTTGGTCACATAAAAATGCTCCGAAACCGCAGTAAGAATTTTCTCACTCGATAACGTTGATGGCCATCAAGCTGAAAATCGGAATCTTGGTTCCTATATGTTGTCCTACTCTTTGAATAATAGTTGATTGCGCTGGATTTTTGATAGAGCAGAGTAGAGTTGACTTCAACATCAAAAGACCCTGATCCATTTTCTGACTCCATTCATGGTTGTGTGGACGTTGAAAGTGATGAAAATGAGATCGGAATAGTTAATAACTGACCAGGCCTGTTTGCTTGGTTTTTTTTTTCTTCAATTCGGGTATGATGAATACGGTCGTGAAGAGATCTGGTAGTTTACAAAGTTTCAAATGAATACAGCTGCTCCCTTACTTTTCTTGGAAGAGTGGATGCCCATAATGATATCGCCGTGGCTCATAATGCCGAATGTACTGATATTAGGAGAGCAGAGAGGGCGTCGCGATAAGCGGGGGGGTTGGGGGGTGTCACTTATCTCAGTGAAGGCGATGAGATATAACCACTTGTCCATGTGGCTCGGACCGGTGCAAGCACATGAGAAACGTCACTGTAAAGCTTGCATTCGCTCAATATTCTAGGACTTATTCTCTCGGCACTTGGAAGTTTGATGACTTATTCAACATAGGTATACAATGAATCAATTCTCAACAGCTGAATTATTTCTTTACATTGCTTTTTCAATCGTTTTTTTTTTTTAATATATTCTTCGGAGGGATTTTGAATGGACAAAATTATCGGTTTGGTGTAGGACTAACAGACTAAGTTGATGGGGAATATCATCATTTATGTGAGAATTTTTAAGTCTGTCATTACAAGCTGCAGTTCGAGGGTGTGAACGAATACTTGAGCAGGTACTGAGTTGTACTGAGAGGTGTGGATGAGTACTTGAGCAGGTACTGAGTTGTACTGAGAGGTGTGGACGAGTACTTGAGCAGGTACTGAGTTGCACTGAGAGGTGTGGACGAGTACTGAACAGGTACTGAGTTGTACTGAGAGGTGGGGGCGAGTACTTGAGCAGGTACTGAGTTGTACTGAGAGGTGTGGACGAGTACTTGAGCAGGTACTGAGTTGCACTGAGAGGTGGGGACGAGTACTTGAGCAGATACTGAGTTGTACTGAGAGGTGTGGACGAGTACTTGAGCAGGTACTGAGTTGTACTGAGAGGTGTCGACGAGTACTTGAGCAGGTACTGAGTTGTATTGAGAGGTGTGGACGAGTACTTGAGCAGGTACTGAGAGGACCGGGCGTAATTATCCTAATCAAACTTTGAGTCCTTCATTACCCAGATGTAACATTAATATTAGTCTTATACATGGCATTCTTTTGATACACATAGTCATAGTCTAAATTAAGACTTGTTACTCTCTAGATCAACGGTGGCCAAACCACGGCTCGCGAGCCGCATGCGGCTCTTCTGTGTTCACATTGCGGCTCGCGAACAATTTATGAAATTAAAACTTTTCGTTTGAAATATATAATATCAAAAATAAATGAACGTTTAAAAAAAATACTATTCATAAATTGTACATATTTAAATATTTGTTAATTCTGTAACTGTAACGCAAATATTTCTTCAATTGTGTAACTGTAACGCATATATTTCTTCAACATACGTTTAGGGTTAAAACAATTGAAATGTTTAAATCATTAAATTCGAAAAAAATTGTAATTTTTAAAAATAAATCACAAAAGGAACTTTTCATTGCGAGTGGGGGTCGTGATCCATAGTGCTTCAATGCGGCTCTCAACCATTTTTTTTTATTTTAAAAATGGCTCTCAGTTACTACAGTTCTGGCCGCCCCTGGTCTAGATAGTCTTTAAAAAGTTACTGGAGACTAAAATGCATTTACTCCATATTTCGATTGTATATATACATTTATTTTTTGGTTTCTGTTTGTTTGTTTTTTTTTGTGTTATACCACTTACACCAATCTGTAAAATAGCCCAATACCTGGTCGGATCCCACCCCCTACCCCCGCATGAAACCGGATATTATGTAATCCTCTTCTGCTATAATCGCGCACTGAGCCCCCACCCTCACTCCACTTATCATTTGCCCGGAATGACGAGGTGAAAAGGAGGAGACATTTTGTAGTCAGTTGTGAAAATCTGGTCAGCGGTCAGGATGGACGTGCCAGAGGGAGCGGTTGGCCTTGAGACCTTTAATTGAGGCGGACTGACATGTTGCGTCACGACCAGAAATACAACAAGGGTTGCGTCGACTAGCCTGGCATCACCCACGGGTCAGGTCAAGCGTGGAATGTGGCGAGCTGAAAATAATGACGACTTATGGAGAGCGAGTGGGGTGAAGGAAAGCTTGGGGGGGGGGGGGGAGGGGGGGCTAGACGGTCTATTATGGCATCGGGGCAATTCGTTGTCGAATGAGCTGGCAAGCTGAGTGTACCGATGATCAAACAAGGATTAGACAAAACGATAGCCAATTTTTCTCATTTTGGAAACAACAAAAAAATATATATCAGTATATCGATATGTTTATATAGTGGGTAAAGGAAGACGAATAACGAAATAAAATAACAACAGGGCTCGTGAACTTGGATTCTTTGGATTACGTTAAGCAAGTCCAACATTTCACTAAACTTTAAGTCGACTTAAAGTTTGCAGACTCAACACTGAGGAAACCTTTTTTTTTTTTTTTTTTTTTTTTTTTTTGTTCTCTTTATTTTTTAGTTTTTAGTTTACATTTTGCTTGAGCTAGAACAAAATAAAGGAATACATTATCTATAATGCTGAAATCTTTATTTTCAACAGATATTATTCTCTTTTCGTTTTGCTTTCTTTTTATACATAAATTAGTGACCCTTCATTATATAAATCACAATCAGCGACGCTTTCTGTGACAAGCTAGTCTTAAAACTTGGGCTTCGCGCAACAAACTAAATATATGTCCATATATCCACAAGCCACACTTTCAGAATCCCGAAGGCTGGGATTTAGAGTTGGAGTCAAAGACTCCTTAGTGCAGCGGTCGGGAAATCGCGGCTCGCGAGTTAACGACATGAGTGCGGCTCGGCCAGTCGGCCACAAATCGGTTTAGGCTCCGAAAAAAACATAATTCTTGCAATTTCTTGAAGAGAAATTTGGCTATCCACAAAATTTTAAACATCATTCTAGTGTTTTTGGTACTTTTGGCAAATGAGTTTGCCGACCACTGCTTTGGTGCAAGGCAAGGCGCAGCGGGAGGGTGGTCAGAGGAAGAGTATGGTAAGGTCAGTGGAGGCGTATGGTAATGTCAATGGAACTATGGAGAGTGTTAGAAAAAATTCAAAAGAAAAAAAGAGGCATAGAAAAAAGTCTATTACTATTTTTCTGTGATTTTATTCCTAGCAACAATTGCGACTTTTCTTTTTCTGTGACCCTTTTTCCGCTCAACGTGGTAAGGTCAGAACCTAAGATTAATTTTGTGGAGACAGGTCAAATCTGAGCAATGGCATAAAATAAATTGAAATTCTTATCAATAGTAACCGTATATAAATCTATATATATATAGTGTACATTGAAGGTTAACTTCTATGTTTTTACAAAGTCCCAAAATGGTTGTATCCAACAACGACCCAACTCTTTCACCCCTGAATTTCTGACGAAGAGTTGAGATGAGGTGGCTAGTGGCTTTTATGAAATGATGCATCTTGTGGACAAGAACTTAAGCATATTATCTTCATCAGCTATTGTTTTCATGTCTTCAATTTTTTTTTTTACGGTAACATTTAATTGAGACCCTCTTTATTATCACCAAGCCATGACACAACATGATAAATAGATCAGACTATTTCAATTCAAACTCAATCGCCAACAGAACTCCGGCCATTGAGGTTAAATGTGAAAGTTTGTTCTGTGTTATTTTTGAATGATCAATGTTGGGCACTGACGGGGCCTTGCCGAGAGCCTTTCCACTAAACCGTGGCAGATGGCGGCCATTCAAGTTACGGTCCGTTATTATTCTAATGGAGATGTTTTCATCTTCTCTCAAGAGGCAGGACTCATAAATATGTGGCTTTAATTTTACGACTTGAAAAATAAGTCACTTCCTCCCACCCCCCACCCCCTCCACCCCGGGTGGGAAATTAAAAAGCTTGCATTTGTTTTGATGATGCTCAAACTACAATTCGAAAAACTTTATGGATGTGTCTTGTGTCAGATCTGAACTAATGTCTGGCAAAGACTATACGGCCATAACATACACACAATTGTTGTCCTCATCATTGCATCGACTTGTTCATAATATTTAAAAAGGGGAAGGGGAAAACAATTAGTAGTAAAATAATCTGGTTACAATCATTACCCGCTATGGACACAATCCCTACCAAAAATAGGCAAAGTTCCTACCAACCATAGGGAACAATCCTACCAACTGTAGGGGCATATACCTCATATACCATAGGCACAATCCCCACCAATCATGACATAATCCATTGGCACAATCGCCATCATCCATAGTCACTATGCACAATCGCCATCAACCGTAGGCAATGTGCAAAATCGCCATCAACCATAGTCAATATGCACAATCGCTTTTAACCTTAAGCACAATCCCCCACATGCCTGGGGCACAATCCCTACCCACCGTGGTCACAATCCGCCAACCCCGCCTCACTTAGAGTGGCGTCATTAGAACTGCACAGACGGCTAATGAGGCCAAGATGTCTCCGGGATGCTACCATAGTCACACTCGCACCGACCTTCTGTCGTACAATACATCTAAAGACGCTTAACAGCATCATTTCGAATAGCACATTTCTTTTTCTATTAAACACTCCAACAAATTCGACAATGATGCTTTCAATAGGCCCAAAAAAAGGAAAAAAAAAATGTTTTTCAAGAATCAAAATCCATCTTCAAAGGCAAGTACCGCTTAAACAGAATGCATGCCTTATTACCATTAATCTTTTTTTTTTGTTGTGAAAAGGTGGGGGGTGTTGAGGCGGGGTGTGTATGGACGTAAGGATTTCTGAGCAAAGCATATATAATTACGCGCCTTCCATTCAAGCCACTGTTCAAATATAATATGTACTTGCCGACTGCACAACACTTGGCCCAGGTCGTACCCCCCAGCCCACCCCACCCCCTACCTCACGCGCTTAAAGTTCCGCTAAAATACGGCACGTGCCGCATAGAAGATAGGGTCACAATATTCCCCCCCCCCCCCCCACAAACCAAGCCTTGCCCCCTTGAACATTAGAATTGATAAAACAAAATAAAACAAAGGCTCAAGTCGGTTTGTAAGCACATAAAAGTTATTTAAAGTGAAGAGGGTTTTTTTGTTTTTTAATGTCTTCTCCGGACACCCCCCCCACCACCACCACACTCCCACAATTATTCCTCTTTAAAGAAGTCTTGATGTGCACGCGACACATCTGCCCATGGTTAGTTCTCATTGGATGCAATTTCGCTATCCCCGAATTTCATTGGTTCGCACCCATGCTCAAGCTGAGGTCCTGGGCGTCGTGAATTTAACGTATTATTTATCTCCACCCCGACCCATAGACCCGACTTCCCCCTCCCCCAGACCCGACCCCAACTCATCATTTTTTCGCCCCCACTTAAAATTTTTTTTTTTTATAACAGCTCAGACAATTGAAGGCAAATTCTTTGCATTGGTTACGCCCTGTTTAAGACTAAATCATAGCAAGGCATTTTTCTCTCTTTTTTTTCCTCCTTTTTTTTTTTTAAAAAAAATTTAAAATGAAATAGTTTTAAAAAAAAAAACACTCTTGTAACGGTTCACCTGCTGACATAATAACGTTTTCATTCTTCTTAAAGCGTAAATTTGTTTGGGGGGTCTGATGGAAGTGTGTGTGTGGGGGGGGGGGGGAGGGGAAATCTGTTGAGTAACTAGTCTGGATTCAATATGGAGCAGTACGAATAGTTGCGCACGCTGAAGAAATTGTTGTCCGTAGGGCGTAGAATTACTCCAGAAAGTATTTAAACATTTTATAGTTTAGGCTGAGGCAGATAAAGCTTTACCATGTAGAATACTGTTTCAGTCCATTTAATTTTAATTAAAGGCATCTTGTCCTTGTTCCGAATTTCAAAAGAATTATTATCAGCATGAATCTTCTTAGACTAAAAAAAAATATATATAGACTTTTTTTTCTCAAAACGCTTTTTAGAGCCCTCAAATTGTAAACGAAATAGCGTTTAAAAGATAAAATAATATTAGAAAATGTTGAAATATGATATATAATTAAAGTCGTAATGATTAAAAAAAATAATCGTATAATTATTTTCAATTTTAAATATTTTTTTTTTTTTTTTTTTTTTTGTAAAATCAACTGAATGGTCCAATCTGCCATATTCACTCTCAATATTTAAACTTGTAAATTTCTGCACCCTGGCCACTGTGCCCCTTGACCTTAACCTCTAACCCACTAAAACTCGTTTGCTCTATTTTTGCGACAAAAGCCTTTTACTTAATTACCACCTCTCTTCGTTTCCAATAGACGTAACTTAAGCTTAAATGGTGTGTTTTTTGCCCCCTCGTTTATAGTAACAAAAAATGTCAAAAAAAAAAGGAGAAACGTTTTTAATTGCTGAACCCAGCAGCGCAACGCCCCCCCCCCTAGCCCTGGCGTGACGGCCCCCACCCCCCTAGCCCTGGCGTGACGCCCCCCCCCCCCACCTTAGCCCCGGCGTGACGGCCCCGCACTGCAGAGTTCAGCGGGTTTTCTTAAAGGTTTTGAATTTCGACGGAGTCACCCTATTCACATCTTTTCAGATGGATTCACCGACCAACTCTCTCCACCAACATCTCCTATACATACATAGCTTTCCCGCTGCCCTCGCCAGCCCCGACCTCCCATCCCCGATCCTCTACTATTCCCCCCCCCCACTTTCTTTGGTAACACTCGTTAGACAACAGGAGCGGATTTGAGGTGGTGGGTGGGTGTGGGTGGAGGGTGGGGGGGAGGGCTTTTGAACACGTATCCGCAGCTGTCACATTTGGAATTTTTTTCAAAATTAATTTAGGATTGGGGGGGGGGGGGGGGGGGGGGTGGGGCAAGAATTATGTAATTTTGAGTACTGAAACTGCAACTGTTACTCCAAGGTTCAGGATTCCTACTTTAGAGGTGACACTGATTCTCAAGTACAACACCAACTCATGTTTTCATTTTGTATTTTTTCCTAATTTTAAAAAAAAATATATCCACAAAAAAAATATTAAAGTGCTTCTTTTATTTTAACAAACATGAAGTAATGAAAAACAACAACAAAAAGAACATTTGATTATATATATATATATATATATATATATATATATATATATATATATATATATATATAATAGATATATATGTATGTATATTAATATAAATAAAATTAAATTTGTTTAGTTCTTTGATCTCCGCGCCGCTGCTGATATGTCTCTCCAAGGCCAACCAGACATTCGGCAGACTAAAGCTACACGGTTCACCGACAACACGTAAAAAAAAAAAATCCTTTTCATCTACTTTCTATTATGTCGTTTTTTTCTAAATTTAAGTAAGCAGTAGTAAAAAGCAATACCCGGGGGCCCCATGTGTTAAAAATTTTTTTTGTATTTCATTTACCATGGAGCATTGAAATAGCGAGGATGGCCCCCTTGTCAAGTTATAGGACCCTGTGGGGGTATAGAGGACCAACAGACTGGGCGGGGAGGGTGGTGTTTTTTTCTTCTCTTCTTCATATTTCAAATGCATCTTTTCACGGGTTTAGCTCTGCGCTGGGGAGATATTTTCACGAGAGTGTGCCTACAAGCAGCAAAGTCCTGTCCGGGCTTCCGATTGGCTGGAGGTCGGCGACAGCTGTGCCCTGGTCGCGTGGGCCCTTTTTTTTTTTTTTTGATTGATTTGAACCCTCGTCTGCCGGAACACCTGCCTGTGACGTCATAATAGGGGCAACAGCCCCCGTCCTGGTCGCGTGTGGAGTCCTTAAGTTCAAGTGCAAAGAGCTCTATCTAACTTTTACTTTTTTTTTTTGTTTGTTACCCTCCTCTCCTACCTACCCCCACGAATTCGCCCCTCCGACCTCACACCAAAACATCCAGAGGCGGATGCTTTCAACACAAATTAGGCGTGGGTCGCAATATAAGTATTCAAGAAGTGTACATTCTGGACGATAGAATCACACGCGACATTTTTATTTTAATGATATCCTCAAAACTTGTCTTATTTCGTTCAGCTTAAACCATCATGATATTGGGGAATAAGAACATTGATTAGTGATGTTTCCTTTATCTCCGCCTTTGGAACTCTCTTAGGACCCTATTAAAACACATATTTCTTATCAAAAGGCGTCTGGATGTGGGTTTTTTTCCCCCCGTTCCAATAACCGTGACTCCGGCTAAATCCGTCTGGCTTTTTGCAGCATATTTGCTGCAACACATTGGCGGGACTTGTGGCGAAATAAACAAACAAAACAGAAAAAAAAACACCGTCATAAATTTTTCAATAAAAATTGTGTATTGAATTTAAGGCTTACTACATGCTTGCTTCACTTCATACAAAAATATTACGACTAATTTAATTTAGAGTGAAAGATGAAAAAAAAAGAGGGGGGGGGGGGGGCAAATACGCTTTATCGAGGAAAGCTTAAAGGATATTATATAAAAAGGGGAAGATATATTATAGTTTGTGCTGGGGAAGGGAGGGAGGGGGGTGTCAACGAGCATCAATTGCTTGACACTTCAGCAACAAGAAAAATGTTGTTTATAAATGTTGACTCGGTTCAATCGACAGGTGTGGTCACTTTGATTTCAAGTAATATAGAAAGAGAGTTGTGCGTCGTGGAGAAGCGCGCACTTTGATGTATTCGGAGACATACCATACCGGAATGTACTATGTTATTTAATTAAATATATTCTAATGCGCTCCTTCTCGTAGATTTCGAAAAATCATACAGTAGAAATGATAAGTACATATAGTTATTCACTATTCCAAGAGGAGACAGCATGATATCTTTTGTAAGAATGTCGGAACAACTGATGATAAACATTTGACCAGCGTTCGTTTGACGTACAACATTGAAAGTGGAGATCGAACAGTCGTAAATAAAATTATCATGTAAAATAAAATATACCAATAATGGTATCAGAAATGTAATCCGATCAATGGTGATTAAAGTTTAATAATAAGACCAATTGTTATTATTGCAAGATATGAACAGTTTTTAAAAAATAAAAAAATAAATAAACGAGTCTTGACTTATAAAAACAGTTTTGAAAAAAGCCGTAATGTTGTCTTTAAGGTCATTTCGGAGATTCCATTCGTAAAATCGTATTGCATTATAATTTTGACCTCGTTCTTGGCATTTTTTTAGGTCATGCCCAATAATGACCACACTAGTCTCACTAGATTAGATGTTGCCCGTTGGAGCCACAACAAAAAAATGTCTCACTCAGTTAAACAGCGTTTTTTTTTTTTTTTTTGTACATCTCAAACGATGCAAATGAAGAACGCAACGATCGATTTAAAAAAAAAAAATAATAATAATTAAGTGGTATTATAAAACAAGATTACAATTTATTCTTACAATTGTTATAGTTAATAGTTGAAATTTATAGTCCGATTATGGCATATATTTCGGTTTAAGCCATCAACCGTTAAGAGAAAAGAGAAATAGTATTTTGCTATATGCTTTGCTAATAATGTTTGAATGAGCTTTCAATATCTGAGGAATGCAGAGTAACGGACAGGGGAACCGCTGCGGTGGGGAGTAGCTCTGGCCTGGCGACCCCGAGGTCACTGCTTTTCGGACAGCCGGCCATTCGATACCACCGCATATCGGATTACACCGGCCCCGGGTGCGGCAGAAGGTCCATCTAACTGTCCACCTGCTGGCCGTAGTTTCACCCGCGAGCTCTCGTCTCTCTAACGAGGGGATAAACCAGGTCCTACTGCGTGTGCCCGGGGCATGTGCTCTGAATTATACAACACCATGAGATTAACCATATGCTTTGAATTATTCAACACCATGAGATTAACCATTAATCATGTGCTTTGAATTATTCAACACCATGAGATTAACCAATAACCATGTGCTTTGAATTATACAACACAATGAGATTACCATTAACCACGTGCTTTGAATTATACAACACCATGAGATTAACCAATAACCATGTGCTTTGTATTAGACAACACCATGAGATTAACCATTAACCATGTGCTTTGAATTATACAACACCATTAATTTAACCAGTAACCATGTGCTTTGAATTATAAAACACCATGAGATTAATCAGTAACCATGTGCTTTGAATTATACAACACCACGAGATTAACCATTAACCACGTGCTATGAATTATGCAACGCCATAAGATTAATTCATCGCAATAACATCAGGAACGCTGTAAGTCCTATTTGTATCTGTCCTGACAGCCTGTCTGCTGGCGAAGGCTCTTGGCCGAAACGTTCTTGACTTAACGCCCGGTTTCTTACATTCCACATTCCTTGTTCAACTATATCCATAAGATTAACCAGGGTGGAAGAGCACTTTAGATCTAAAAGATGAACATTGTCTCGACATGCTTTCCATTAACATGTTACTTTTTAAAAAAATTAATTAATTAAAGTGATGAAAACAAAATCTAAAACGTTTTTAACCATTTGGGAAATAAAAGTCCTTACTAAGAGACTAAAATTTTGTTCAGGCTCTTTAGGTCATTACTTTGGTTACCGGAAATTTGTTGGAAAGAAATTTCGTCGACGGAAAATTGATTTGACGGATGTTTGGTCGATCGGAATTTTGATCGAATGGAAGTTTGATCGAACGGGAATATGATTGAACGGAATTTTGGTGGAACGGAAATTTGGTCGAACGGAGTTTTGATCGAATAATTTTTTTTCTTACAGCTGCCATTGAGAAATTTGTTGGAATTTTAATTATTTTCAAATGATATTTTCTTCGATTCTTCAGTAGGTCAGGGGTAAAAAAAAACTACGGCCCGCGAGTTCATCCGGCCCGCCGACGGAACTTGAATTTCGCTTGTAAGTATTGTACAGAATTTGATTATCCGGCCCGCGCTCGTTATTTTTTCCGTTATCCGTTGACCCCTGCTTTAGATGAAACAAGTGGTGACCTTAGGTGAGGTAACCGGTGACTTTGTGTTAAGCAACTGGTGACTTTAAGTGAAACAACTGGTGACTTTAGTCGAGACAATCTGTGACTTTTGGTGAAACACATATTTACGAACTTACGAAGATTTGGGAGCCGTTGCCCAATTAACTGTCATGTCATTATAAAGGATTTTTATTTTTAATTGAGTAGATGAACTGTTGTTAACATCATTTCCGTAAATTAAATCGCTGCAAATTAATGTTTCTATTTCTTTAAAGGAAGGCTTAACAATCCCTCCAGATCCTTGCTTAAATTTGGGGAGGGTGTGTGGGGGGGGGGGATAACTATTCACCTAGCGATTGGCCGGTCAGGACGTTGGAACGGACTTCTGAGACTAACAAGTTGACATGAGTGCCCTTGAGGGAGTCGGGGAGCTGACAGGAAATAGCATCAACTTTGGAGGGTGTCAGGGCAATGGTGCCTCTTTAAATATGACATAATCCCCCTTACCCCCCATCCCGCGCCCTTGTAGAACTGATCGAATAGTATCTTAGAAATATTTTGGGGGGGGGGGGGGTTATTGTTACATCTTCGATATTACAACCAGTGATTTCAGAAATGTGTCATTTTTTTTTATATCTTTACCCTTGTCAAAGATGAACGCCTCAGGTTCCAATTTACCCGACAGGCCAACTTAACAGGAATAGTCCAGACTTGTATTTCTCCCCAAAGGTTGCAGTGTTCCAAATACGTTCAAAAGATTTGGGCTTGCTAGGCCTGGGTTCAACACAAGGTGAAAGTGGAGGATGGTTTTAAAAGGGGGATTGGAGCTGGGAGGGGGGGGGGGGTCATTGACACGAAACAACAACAGCAGTAAATAAGTAAGGCGTGGGGCGGTCTCACTAGTGTTGATGGGGGATTTGACATGGGGGTAAAGTGTTCATTGTGCGCCCCAATGTGTGTGCTAACGTAATGGTTCCCAACGTTGACAACTTCGCAGACTCTGTCTAAATGAGAGGTACCCCCAACTGTTTGTTTGGTGCATCGTGAGACATATAACATTGATGGAACGTTGGTTAAATGTGACCAACAGTGCAGAGAATTCTACTTACTTGTTCATCTTGGTTGCGACTTTGATGCGCTACAAACGTGATGAAAAATATCATGACAAAAAAACAACTGCAGCTACCAAAAACATTCTGGAAAATCATGGTGAAGAAACGAGATAAATATGAAGAAATGCCTCAACGTTCACATGAGTTTAAATTAAGATCGCTTTCCAGATGATTTCTGTATCAGATTGTTTAAAGCTTTGACCAACTTCAATCATCCATGCATTAACAAAACTTTAGCTACACAAGCACAAATTTGTCCCCATCACAACTATAAATCAAAGAAACATCTCTCTGTCCCATCTTATCCTTACGAGACAAACCAAACCCTGTTGGGGAAACAAACATTCTAAACAATTATTGATAAGCTAAACGCCTACAACTATTTTATTTAACTATATATTTATTTTTTTTTTAACTGAACCACTTTTCGGCTGTGGGGATAGATTTTTTTTTTTTTTTTTTTTTTTTTTTTGAAAAAGAGTGGGGGAGGGGGGGAGTGTCAGATTCAACAAAATATCTCATGAAAAGGCTCCAACGTTATTTGAGCTCTCTTACAATGTCTGTGTTTATACGACGCAGGACCCTGGGACACCTTCGTACATGGAGCGTCTAAACAATGATCACACATGTTCACATGGTAGGCGGTGAGCGGTGAATGAGATAGAGGATTAACCTGAGATTAAACAAGATTAGCAACAAAAGGATCCAAAAAAAAAAAAAAACGTGGCGGTGATAGTTACAAGGGTTTAGATGAATTCATTGCCATAACACCAGGACAGTCTTTATGGTATATAACACTGTATGCCATAACACCAGAACAGCCTTTAGAGCTCATAAAACTGTATGCCATAACACCAGGACATTATTTAGGTTATATAACACTGTATGCCATAACACCAGGACATTATTTAGGTTATATAACACTGTATGCCATAACGCCAGGACATTATTTAGGTTATATAACACTGTATGCCATAACACCAGGACATTATTTAGGTTATATAACACTGTATGCCATAACACCAGGACAGTATTTAGGTTATATAACACTGTATGCCATAACATCAGAACAGCCATTACGGCTCATAACATTGTATGCCATAACACCAGGTCAGTATTTAGGTTATATAACAGAGTGTACAGCCGGGGTTTAAAACACTCTTCAGGACTAAATTTCTAGATAATTAATGCTTCATTATATGTTGACTACAAATGTAATGTAGTGGAGTTATTATTAGAGGGGGGAGGATATGGGGGAGGATGATGAGGGGTGAGGAGGAGGGGAGGGGGGCAAATGCCCTATCAAATAACAGCTCAAAACTTTTCAAATGTAGTTAGTGGAGTTATGATGAGAGAGTGGGGGAGGGGTTTGGCGAATGCCCCATTAACTTACAGCTCAAAACTCTTCAAATGTGTGCCGGAGTTACGGTATTGAACCACTCAGTAATTGCACCGTCTGTGTCTCTGGATGATACTTAACTTGTATAGTTAATATCCACAACAAATCCACGAGATTAAGCATCCATCTCAGGAAGCTAGGCTAAAAATCAATAGTTCTATGAGGCTAGGCATCCAACTGAGGATTCTAAGTTTGAGATCGACCTTTCGATGAGACCAATAATTTCGGGAAGCTAAGCTACAGCTAAACGGTTCCATGAAACCAAGCAACAAACTCAGGACGCTAAGCTACGGTTAAACAGTTCCATGAGAGCAAGCAACCAACTCAGAACGCTAAGCTACAGCTAAACAATTCCATGAGACCAAGCAACCAACTCAGGACGCTAAGCTACAGCTAAACAGTTCCATGAGACCAAGCAAACAACTCAGGACGCTAAGCTACGGTTAAACAATTCCATGAGACCAAGCAACCAACTCAGGACGCTAAGCTACAGCTAAACAGTTCCATGAGACCAAGCAAACAACTCAGGACGCTAAGCTACAGCTAAACAGTTCCATGAGACCAAGCAAACAACTCAGGACGCTAAGCTACAGCTAAACAGTTCCATGAGACCAAGCAACATACTCAGGACGCAAAGCTACGGTTCAACAGTTCCATGAGACCAGCAACCAACTCAGGAAGCTAAGCTACGGTTAAACAGTTCCATGAGAGCAAGGAACCAACTCAGGAAGCTAAGCTACAGTTAAATAGTTCCATGAAACCAAGCTACCAACTCAGGAAACTAAGCTACAGCTAAACAGTTCCATGAGACCAAGCAACCAACTCAGGAAGCTAAGATTCAGTTAAACAGTTCCATGAGATCAAGCAACCAACTCAGGAAGCTATTTTTCTGTTAAACAGTTCCATGAGACCAAGCAACCAACTCAGGAAGCTAAGATTCAGTTAAACAGTTCCGTGAGATCAAGCAACCAACTCAGGAAGCTAAGCTACTGTTACACAGTTCCATGAGACCAAGCAAACAACTCAGGAAGCTAAGCTACTGTTAAACAGTTCCATGAGACCAAGCAACCAACTCAGGAAGCTAAGCTACTGTTACACAGTTCCATGAGACCAAGCAACATACTCAGGACGCTAAGCTACAGTTACACAGTTCCATGAGACCAAGCAACCAACTCAGGAAGCTAAGCTACAGTTAAACAGTTCCATGAGACCAAGCAACATACTCAGGACGCTAAGCTACAGCTAAACAGTTCCACGAGACCAAGCAACCAACTCAGGAAGCTAAGCTACTGTTACACAGTTCCATGAGACCAAGCAACCAACTCAGGAAGCTAACTAAGCTACACATTGTTGTAGAAATGGGTACAAAAGTACACAACTACCAAACTTATTATTTTTTTAAAAATCTTAGTAACAGAATCACTTTAAATTGTCACCCCCCTTCCCCCCCCCCCTTTTTTTTCATATGAAACTATTTTTTTTTATATTTGATACAGTTGTTTTACATGAGACTATAACTTAATTTCTAATTGGTATTTGTATGGCGTTAAAAAAATTCGACCGTCTTGGTCGTGGAAAGGAGTTGGGGTTGGGGGTCTAAAGGGGTGTAACCATCAACGTAATGATTAATCACTTGGGTTGTTGTTTTTTTCTTCTGTCAGAACTTTTCCCCCAATCGGAGTTGACAAATTCATAATGAGAAAACTCGCGATGGGTCTGCTATAAAAAAAAAAGGGAGAGAGAAAGAAAGAAGAAAAATCTTTCCTGTGCTTGTCACCTCCAAAGCCCTTCCACTCCCGATCTTTCGAGATTTCATTCACCCCCAGGCAGCGCCCCATGTCACAGTGGCGCCCATCTTGCTATACAATAGCCACGTGCCCCAACGCTTGGATGACTCGCATGCAAATGAGATGGACGCGTGCCGCGCGCAGCTCCCTGATAAATTAGGCTGTATTTGAGAAGCAGACATGTTGTGTTTTCACTCGCAATTGGTTGGATTTTCCCACACCGAGCAACGGAAATAAAAAATTTTTTTAAAGTTGGAGTTCAACTATAATGAGCTCCATGGAGCAACGGTGACTCTTCAATGAGCTCCATCGAGCCACGGTGACTCTTCAAGTTTAGGCCGTCTTGTCACTTATTAACTTTCTTATCTCTCTGCTGACTTCTGTCTCTCCACTTTCCTCATAGTCACTATCTCACTCTCTCTCTGTCTCTCTCTCTTCCTCTATCGCCCCCTCTCTCTCTCTCTTCTTTCCCTCTCTATATCCTCTATCTCTCTCACTCTCTCTCTCATTCACTCTCTCTCACATACTCTCCATCTCTGTTTCACATTCGCTCACACTATCTCACACACACACTCTCTCCCCCCTCCCTCTCTCTCTTTCTTTCTCTCTCACTGTCACCCTCTTTCTCTCTCACTGTCACCCTCTTTCTCTCTCATCCATCCCTCTCTCTCCTACATCCCTATATCTCTCATCTATCCCACTGTCTCTTTCTCTCATACTCATTCGTGTCATTTCCACACGTCTTCAAATCTAGTTCGCTCCTCATAATGAAACTTCTTTTAAGAATATTATAGTAGCTTTCTTATAACATGTATGCCCCTATCAATCCTCTTGTCTTGTTTCTTCACTTACTCTTTTTATGTTTGTCTCATCACCGTATCACCCAACCCCGTAGTGTAGCCAATAGGACCAATGTTGTCTTATCGCCGAATCATCTAACCATTTTTAGAGTAGCCAGTAGGATTATGTATAATTTCTGTATAAATATCTCCTCTATCTCGTGTTCCGTTGTTGCGTCCGACCAGCATCTCTCCTTTACTCTCTATTTGCTTCAAACTCAACAAATGGTGTACGAAGGGGGCGTCTCTCACACGCACCCCCAGCGTCAGAGCTCACAAACACAGAACCTTTCAACAGCATGTACATGGCTCCTGACTTTGACAGACACAGAACCTTTGAGCAACGTGTACATGAATCCTGACTTTGACAACCACAGAACCTTTCAGCAGCATGTACATGACTCCTGACTTTGACAAGACCAGAACATTTTCAAATAACTGAATCTTTTGGTCTGAGACTTATAGACACATTTTTTTTCCTCAGAACTCATCGCTCCGAGCTGATGGCTCCCAGCACGAACGGGTCTCTACCTCTGCTCCAAAGTCTTCAATGCGTCTCTACCACAGTAGTTAGTGACTCCTTGACCGCTGGTGTGTGAGCGATGAAAGATGACACCTTGCTGATATCACTCACACCGATTGGCTGATTCATCTGGACACCCACGCCGGTCACCCGTTCCCACACGCCACAGCTGACCGGTCGACCCATCAAATCAATGATGGTACCAGCGCCCGCTCCCCAATACTCACACGCTTGACCATCAAATCATTCACGTTAAAGGGCAGGTTAACAAAGTTGTCTCTGGTACAATATTTTTTGGACTTGGATAATAGTTAATCATGAATACATCAAACAACTGGCTCTGGTCGGCACCCATATTTGGTTAGGGTTAGGGTAATATATGTGGCTTTGATTGATCGAGTACACACAAAAAAAAGTTCGGCAAACCTCCTTTGCACCCATGCAACCCCACTCCCCAATTTTAAATTAAATACACACACACATTTTAGGATGTTTTTAACTGAATACAGTATCTGGAAAAACTGCTATTAAATACATCAGTGTGACCTTGAATATGCCACCGAAACTGCCATTAACTAGATCAGTGTGACCTTGAGTATGCCACCGATAGATCAATACCGATTATTCTACGTAGATAACAGTTGAATCATCAGACCGATCGATACGCAATCATTCCACGACGCTGCTGTTGGGAGGGATGGAAGTGTGTGTGTGTGTTTTGTGTGTGTGTGTGACTTGACTCGTCCGTGGAGTCAGCCATTCATTATTACTCACGTCCCACCTGACTAACGTCTAAAGCTAAATATAAACACTGGACTTCTGTAAATGGGTATTTTTCCGTCTGCCGGAAAGGTAATTGCGCTTATAAGAGCGTCTTTCAATTATGTATCAATTTAATCATATTGTATACAATAAAGGTCCCTATTATATTACACTGAAATTCATTTATTCATTTTTTTTGGGGGGAGGGGGGGTTGGTAATGTAATTATTATTATTTTTTTTTAATGGTACGCCCATTGAAGTGATCTTTGTGGCATTGTTCGTAAATCCACCAACGGTACACATAACGAAAGCTAAGTGCGTTAATCCACCAACTGTACACATAACGAAAGCTAAGTGCGTTAATCCTCCAACGGCACACATAACGAAAGCTAGGTGCGTTAATCCACCAACGGTACACTTAACGAAAGCTAAGTGCGTTAATCCACCAACGACAAAGCATCTTGGACCCGAAGTCAGACTTGAATGGCGGAGGGGAGGGGGACTGAGGACCGGGGCTATTTGCGCCGACGCCCTTATTACATACACCTATTTTGAAGAAACAAAAGAAAGCCATAGTGTGCCTAGATGTTGTTTTAATGACTCGGACAGCGGCTCAACGTGTCCGACTCGATTTTCAGAAAGACATATCGCTGCTGGTTCTTTTCTTTGGGGAGTTAAAGACAATGACATGGCTGATTAGACCCATTGTTAATTTCAGAAAAGTTTTGATAATAAAGTCACGCTATCATAAATGATCCTATTTCAATCTTCAATCTTGATTTCAAAGAGGGTTAGGGTGGTCGGGGGAGAGGGTGTGGCGCCGGAGGTAGGGGCGGTTCTAAATGTTTATAGAAAACCCATTCCAAAGCTGGATAATCCAGTTGTGTCCGATGGTCACAAAGTGGTGACCGCTGTTTTCGCCATTAATTAATCAAGTAGGTGCGGGTAACAGGGCATATGACAGATCGCGTCAGCACTGAGTAATTTTAAGGGTATTTCCCCAGTCCTTTTTTTTCCCCTTCTTCTTTTGGTTGTATTTTGTGGTGGCAACATAAGGGTGGGGGAAAGATGGCAGGAGGGGGAATGTAGTTGCTACATCTGTCACCTTGGGAGTCATTGCTTCCCGCGTCAATTTGTATCAACTGTGGTGATGGACACCTGGAAGATATTGAGGGGGAGGGGGTGTTGTGGGGGGCATTTCAGAGGAAAGGCGGGGCAGGGGGGAGTGAGAAGCTCTGTTTCGGTAAGAGATACGCTTCATATTATGCATTCGTCTCTATACAATTTGCTTCTTCTGAGTGACATTAGTTTGTGTACCGCACTGCTGCCCAACGAGATGTAAGCATGTCCATCCGCACTGCAGCCCAACGAGATGTAAGCATGTCCTTCCGCACCGCAGCCCAACGAGATGTAAGCATGTCTATTTATTTACACAGCCTGCTATACTGTTTCACAAAATGCTACAAGGATAACAAAATTAAATAATGGAAAAATTTTGATATAAGAATGTTTATGTGTTTTTTTGTTTTTCATTTTATTTTAATTTTTTTTTTTTTAAACTTTTTAATAAATTTTTAATTTTATTTTTTACTGACAAGTCCTGTCACATTATAATGTATATTTCTATATCGTAAGTTAAAACATAACCATCAGATTCCACGTAAGAACATATTCTCTGGGACTTTTATCTTTTATTTGTATGCAGCCACCGAGTGAATCCCAATTATTATATGTACCGGGGGCAATATAACAATTAAATGTGTCTCGTAAGGTGGGTGTGTGTGTGTGTGTGAGGGGGGTGTGGAGCCACTCCGCCCTTTCGTCACATGTGGGGTGGGGGTAACATAATTCCCGTGGTGGTGTTCCGATTGACTGGAATTGATTCTATTGCAATCGTATTATTTTAAGTACCTGTGTTTACTTCTTCTTGTACGGGTGCTAAGACTTTAGTTGACTTTGACTGGGATATGGCACTATTTTAAAAAAAACACATTTTTTTTTATTGTTCACCTTTCATTTTTCTTATTCAACTATAAAAACTCATCATTTCTCCATCTCCCCTCCCCAACTATTAAAACTCAGAATTTCTCCATACATTTCTCTAGTGGGGTGGGGGAAGGAGCACCCCAGGTTTTAAGGGAGGGGTAGTGGTACTGAGCACCCCAGGTTTTAAGGGAGGGGTAGTGGTACTGAGCACCCCAGGTTTTAAGGGAGGGGTAGTGGTACTGAGCACCCCAGGTTTTAAAGGGGGGTAGTGGTACTGAGCACCCCAGGTTTTAAGGGAGGGGTAGTGGTACTGAGCACCCCAGGTTTTAAGGGGTGTAGTGGTACTGAGCACCCCAGGTTATAAGGCTTGTAACAGAACGGGCAGACGCTAACTCTTCCATTTAAAAGACAAACGTCACGAGAGCTCAGATTATTTTTTTAACCAGCTGGGGTGGGGGTAGAGTGGGGGAAATATTACAAAACAGCGCCCAACTATCAACTCACTGATAAGTCCGTCCGTCCCTGTCCCCCTTACGCACGTGCGGGCGTCTTTTTTAGCACGCGCCCTGACCCCGGAGGTGACCCGCAGGACAAGAGCTCAGTTTCGGATGGATATTGATTCATAAATGCTAGCAGGCACAGAGAGCACGTCTGTGTGCATGAGTGAGTAAAGGAAGAGACGAAATGAGAGAGACAGAGAGGGAGAGAGAGGGAGAGATAAAGAGAGGGAGAGATAAAGAGTGAAAGAGAGGGACAAAAATGTGGATGAAAGATGTGAACTGGTTAAGGGTGATATTAGTGGGTGGGGATGGCGGTGGTGGTGGATTGGGGTACTGGGGTGGGGAGTTATGGGGGTTGGGGTGTTATGGGGGTTGGGGAGTTATGGGGGTTGGGGGAGAGATGGGGTGGGTAATATGATCTTTGAACTGCAGAAGTAAACACTGAGTGAGGCCTTTATTCAAACACTTTTAGAGATTTTTTTTCTCCAGAAAATTTAGTTTAAAACGTTTTTAAATATTTCGGGTATAATTAGCAGCAATACTACAAACAGAGAGCGTGGCCAGGCTTAGACCACGAGCAGTGGCGCCACTAGGGGTGCGGGTGTGTGGACAGCACCGGGGGAAACCCTCAAAGTTAATTACAAGAAAAGAGTGTCACAAGAGCAGGGTGGTACCAAAGCATGGTGGCACCAGAACAGGATGAAACCTGTACAGGATGGCGCGATAACAGAGTGGTACCAGAGCAGGATACACCCCAGCGGGGGGGGGGTCTGAACAATTACCCCAAGAATAGGGTGCCAACAATTCAGATTACCACTAGAACAGGGGTGCCACCAAGAAAAGTGCCATTAGAGTAGGTTGCAAAATAGCAGTTGAAAGTACAAGGTGCCATCACAAACAGGATTCTTCAATAAGAAGGTGCCATCACAAGCAAGGTGCTTCAAGAAGATGGTGACACCAGATCAGGGTACCACTTATAGCATTTTTCTGTGAGAACATGGGTGTCCAACCGAGCATTGTCCAACCAGAGCAGGGTGTCACCAGAGCAGGCTGACCCGGAGGATATTCATGGGGAAGACTAGAGGGGGGTAAGGATGTTCAAATGGATAATTAGAGGGGTCAAGTTGGTCATGGGAAAGTATATAGTAGCTAAAAATGTTCATGGGAAGGGCTAGAGGGTATTTAAAAATACGACATAGGAGCAATCAAGAGACTATCGACTCACTTCGCAGGAAGAAAACAAGAGGGCGTTACTCAAGCATTATGAACGCTTCCATACGTGTCATATCAAGAGTCGTAAAGGAAGAAAACAAGAGGGCGTTGCTCAAGCATTATGAACGCTTCCATACGTGTCATATCAAGAGTCGTAAAGGAAGAAACAGGTATGAATAAGATCTGCTCAAGATCTAAGCGTCCACTATTGCGCTATTTAAGAAGAGTTATTGCTGTACATTCCCAAGCTGACTACTTTTGATGAGTTATCTTAAAGTGAACTTTTAATTGAAATATTAAGGCTGTGAAGGCTCCTGAAACCATGCTCCTGAAACCATGCCCCTGAAACCATGCCCCTGAAACCAGGCACCTGAAACCAGGCTCCTGAAACCATGCTCCTGAAACCAGGCTCCTGAAACCATGCTCCTGAAACCAGGCACCTGAAACCAGGCTCCTGAAACCAGGCTCCTGAAACCATGCTCCTGAAACCAGGCTCCTGAAACCAGGCTCCTGAAACCAGGCTCCTGAAACCATGCTCCTGAAACCAGGCACCTGAAACCAGGCACCTGAAACCAGGCTCCTGAAACCAGGCTACTGAAACCAGGCTCCTGAAACCATCAGATATTGATCTCGACGTAGGAAAAGATTGGTCACTATATCAAGTTTTGATATTTATAGCCAAATGGGACTTTATAGAATCTCTCCCTATCTTCTCATTAAGCCTACAATTATTTTTTAGCATTTGTTGTCTCTGGCGTCATGAGATTATCTCTTGTTTAAGCATGTATAATAGCTCCGTTTTTTGTTTGTTTAGGGCAAAATCTTCGAACGGCTAATTGACCCACTTCCCGTAAACCTATCGAGATGAACTTTGGTATATAGACTCGTTGCCGATGACAACATATTCTATAAAAATGCTCACCCCCAACTCCCAAAAGTAAATTTTCCCTGTCTTTCAAATGGAAGATGAAGGAAACATGACGACACTAATTTCACTAAATAAAATTCCCGATAACTGCACTAAATGAGATTTTTTTTTTTTTTTTTTTATTAAATAACACAAGTGCGTAATATTTTCTTTTGTTTTTTTGTGAAATAGCTGGTGAAACAAATCTGCGACGTATAAAGAAAATCACCAAGTATACATTTCAAATTTATACACATATAAATATAGTCCAAGTTTTGTTACTTCTATGTATGTTTTAATTTTATTTACCGTTCTCGTACGTCTTGTCAAAAAAAAAAACCCACAAAAATTACTCGTCATAAAATTTAAAAATATAACAAGAATCTTCCCTGTAAGAGTGCTGGTAGTATTGAGGTCATCAAGGGATGGAGCCGCCTGGGTGAGTACTGCTGGGTGAATCATTAGGGACGCCCAACGCTCCGAGGGCTAGTCACGTGATTCGCCTCCGATTACCCGTTGACATAATGATGCGTTAGGGACATCAGGCAGTTACGTACGAGCTTGGACATTTAAGGTTTAACCAACCCACCCATCCCCCACCCACACACACTGAAATTAGAGCCGCCATTGTTTTGAAATGAAGTTTACGTACAGCAGTCACCTGAGCTTGACAGCAACGTATTGACAACAAGAACAGACCAGAGGCGGATCCAGAATTAAAAGTTGGACAGGAATAAAAAGTAGGACACGAATTAAAATTATGACAGGAATTAATATTAGGACAGGAATTAATATTTTGACAGGAATTAAAATTAGGACAGGAATTAACATTAGGACATGAATCAACATTAGGACAGGACTTAAAATTAGGACAGAAATTAAAATTACGTCAGGAATTAAAATTACTTCAGGAATTAAATTAGGACAGGAATTAATATTAGGCCAGATGGCACCAAAAAATCCCACCATAAAACAGGAAGCCAAGCACCAAGGGTATTATAAGTAAATATGTTAGGAATTCGTCATGATGAAAGCTAGCTTTTAATACGAAATATGGGTCCTCACTTTATTGGAGGATTACCCCAATGCCAATACGGTATTTTATTTAATTTTTATTTATTAAATTACTTATTTTGTATTATTATAAATCTACATTTGAACATTCCTGAAATCTATTTATTTCAATGATTTATTTTTAGCTTTAATAGCCGCATCGGAAACGTTTGGAAGTAGTTTTAAACAGCAATTATGTAACGATCCATTTTTTAAAATTATTATCTTAACGTAAATAATTTAAAAGTATTCTAATGTGTATCGGGATGACGCGATGGAGCGTGCTAAACACCATAGGTGGCCATAGACAATCCCATGCCTGGAGGCCCTCAAAAGGGCGTTAAATGTGTCCATGTCGATACGGTCATTATTGGCATGCGGCAGGTCACCGTCCGTGGACCGGGGTGGTTGGGGGGGGGGGGATTCCCTGGAGTGAAACTACCAACTTAGCCGCTCAACGACCATTCGATATTTTGTTTACCCCCCTTCCCCCACGGATCCGACTTCCGCCACTCTCCCCCCTCCCCCCTTTACACACATCTGGTGTCTTACCAAAAATGAGGTGCGGACAATGAAAAGATACTTGTCGAAATTCTCCAGATTCTCCTCTTTCTTTTAAGAATCGGAAGAAATTGATCGATGAGCGGGGAATCAACACTAATAATGGTCCACCAAAATTGAACATGGAGTCGGACTATCTTTATGATCCCAGGCCTCAACACGTTCGACTTGGACCAAAATCTTCACGTGGCACCCTACCTGATTTTCAAGGCCAGGAAAACCTCCACCTCACCCCCCCCCCCCCACTACTCCACCTTACACACACCTCGGCCTCTGCTGTTCCTCTCTGGCTGTGTTATTTAAATGCTTCATATCATCGGTCGCCTGGATTTAACCAAATGGTTCGTAGGGGAGGGGGGTGGTTTAACCCCCCCCCCCCATCCCCCTCCCCTGACTAACACCTCAACTCCACCTCTCATGTAATAATCAGCTTGACCTAAATTTACAGCGAGTCTACAACACCATAACCTCCAACCCACTTACCTCGGTCGTTTTATTGCCGTGGTTTGGAGGGCCGGGGGGGGGGGCTACCAATCAAAGATAGTATGGACTGACCAACAGTGGAATGTTCACCAGGTCCACGGAGAAGGTTACAGGCCCGCGCTACGATACAGATCAGCGACTCTTTACTTGGTGCTGTTTGGCCACACATGGCCCATGTCATGAGTTTCCACACCTTCTGCCAATTAAGTATTTTCACCCTTGTCTGGTAATGGGCCTAAAACACTTGGTAGATCATAATTAAATTAAAATTGATTTCGTCCATACGTATTAAAAATACCTTCAAGTTTCTCTCTTTATCTTTGAGCAGTGCCATATTATACAAGTGTGGGAACCACTGTGGCAAATGATTTTGTGGAGTATATAAAATTCATATGCGATTATATTAATTGTTCGTAGCACCTTTTCCAAATGAATCGGGCCAGTGGCGTAACTAGTGTTAGAGCCGCCCATGGCAAGCCCACATTTTTTACAATTTTTACCACCTGCCTCCCATTTTTACAACCAAAAAGAAGAGGAAAAAAAACTTCTTCCGTTGACCCACAATGCCCGCCCCTCCATATAAATAGAAAAAAGTTCCTTTCCCATGCCCCTGGCTCGGGCAGTTGTCTTTACAACCAAAAGCACTTGCACAACAAAAATAGTATAAAGTATTATTAAAGTGGAGAAGACGCTCAACACTGACTTCGAATTGTGCTTAAAATAAAGTCGCGTTTTTCAATGTGGCTCATATTCTTCTTGGAGCCCACGGACATTTTCAAAGATGCATTTTTAGAGCACCAAAGAGCAGTTGCTGTTTTTCTTTAATTTTATTTTAATAATAGGAAAAGGGGGGGGGGGCAGGGCGGTTTAAACTTTTCAAGTGGGCTACATGCAAAAATAAGGATGAGAAATGTTTTAATGGAGAACAATTTCAAGAGTTGCTACAAGGAATACACAAGTTAGCTTGTCCAAAATGGTGACAGCCTGAGCAGCGGCATCGGTCAAATTAACGCTTGGTGTTAAATACGTGTACACCGGACTCAGTGGCATCGGTCAAATTAACGCTCGGTAAATACGTGTACACCGGACTCAGTGGCATCGGTCAAATTAACGCTTGGTAAATACGTGTACACCGGACTCAGTGGCATCGGTCAAATTAACGCTCGGTAAGTACGTGTACACCGGACTCAAGAGTTTCGCTTGGGTTATTTTTTTAGAATATCTGCATACGCTTTGGGACCATCCATAGTCCGCAAATTATTGGATAATTATATGGAAATAAGTAAGACAAAGTTTGGGCAAATACTTGAGGGAGGAGCTGCCTTTTTTTCTCAGCCGATTGCAGTCTCTTCCCCCTTATCACCATTAAATAATTATATTATGTATGATATGCACAAGTATTTACAATTCTTTAAATTATAACCCAAATTATTAATTTTTTTTAAATTAGTTTCCATTTAGAATAATTAATAAACTTAATTTTTATCTCTTGAATTTGCAAACGAACTTAAGATTAAATGATCATCCATTTTCCAAAGCTATACATTTTAACTGCGTTCAAACGGAAAGTAACATTTTGTATTTTCTGTCTGAGCAAAGCAAGCAGCTGAGTCTTAAAAACAGGGTAACTACCAAACGAACAAACTTTGAAGAGAGTTACTAAAACCATTTCCAGAAAAACGCCATATAATTCTCCCCCTTCTCTCTCACTCCCCCACCCCCCTCTCCCCTGAACTCCCCGCTCTTTCAGCCATTAGTTTTTACGAGCCTCCCTCCACACCACAGCTGAAGACCCCGCGCCACGCGACGGGCCATCAACTCCAACGATCAACCAGCTCGCTCCTCCCTAGCCAGCGTGTGTACGAAGTCCCGTATAAAAAGCGGAGAGCACATGGGACTTCACGTTTCTAGCTGTACTGAACGTTAGTTTAAGAGCACTTTTATTTGGAGAAAAAAAAAACAAGAACAAACCTTTTAAAAACCAACGAATTTAGACTTGTGAATTTTTCGCACATTTGGATTACATGTTTTCTTGTGTACCCAAGTGACTCTTGGTGTTGTGTTCTGTGGACTTTTTCATTCAACACTTTCAATCCGAAAGTGGCGTTTACCAAAATTCCAGTCTCCTGGCCGTGTAACCAACTCGTCTGCTATGTTTAGTGCTGGACGAACAAGTCAGTTTACTGACTCAAACATTTTACTAAGACTATGTTAAGTAAAAAAAAAATAATTGAATTTTGTCGAATTCGTTAGCCTGAAGTGACAAATTCTAACTTTTAAAAGAAACACATTTTCTTTGCTAAAAATGGATTACGGCAGCGACGCGGACCCTATGATATCCTCAGTAGTCATATTTCAGGACTACCATAACATACAACAGTCACAGCAGGTCAGCTCCTTCGGGATGCTTGACTTCGACCCGTACTCACGGCCCACAATGCTGGACGAGCCCCCCAACAACATAGACATGAGCCTCGACAGCCCGGCTTCCATCGAGACGTATCACTCTGACATAGAGCTCGGTTTCCAAGACAATCAGTCCGTCGCGTCACCTGCCGAGCAAGACATGAGTGAGTCATCCATGACGAGTATGGCATCGACGCCACAGAAATGCTCCATCATCGACGACGACATCTTCGAGCAAGACCGCAGGCTCGTCAACATGCGGTTCGCCCCCCATGATGTGTTCCCCGTGGACAATACGTGGACGCTCGAGCAAAAAATTGATCGCTTGTTGGATCTGAGCCCCTGCGACAAATACGCACGGGAGGAACTTCTCAATATAGACTCTGTCGAAAATCCCGAACATAAAGTGGACATGTTGATCAACCTGGTAGCCAAGATCCACGTCAATTTCAGATGGAATTACGTCAAACCGGAAGAGCTCTGCAAAGGCTACACGGTCGTTACCAACTGCAAAAAGGAGAAGAAGAAAGACTCTGAGGGTCAGACGACGCCCAAAAGACCGATGAACGCTTTCATGATATGGTCAATGAAGTGCCGGACCCTCATTTCCCACATCTCACCCCAGCTCCACAACGCCATCATCAGCACCAAACTCGGGGCAGCCTGGAGAAAGTTCGACGAAGACGAGAAAGCCTACTATGAGCGTGAGAAGGAGACGCTAACAAGTTTCCATCGCTACGAGTTCCCTGATTACAAATATAAGCCCCGGAAGAAGCCGAAGAAAACCGAAGAGAAGCCTTCCCCGGCCCCAAAGCCAAAGAGCAATAAAAGGAAGAAGGTTGAGCCGGTGCAGCCGTCGCCTCTGAGGGGCATCAACATCGCTGATGCTCGCCAAAGCCTTGACCCTCACCTCAAAGAACGCCTGCAGGTTAAGATGCAGGTGAAGATTGACCCCGACCTGAAGAAAGAAATCGGAAAGCGCGTCACGGGGATCGATCTGACGGACTTATCGTCGTATCACTCGGAGCTGGGATCTCCACCCTTCGCCAAGATGCAGCGACTGGTCGGAGGGGACAGCTCCACCACCGTGCACCTCATCATCGACAACAAACCGTCCTCCGTGTTCGACACGCCGGAGAACTCCCCCCATACGCCCATCACCCCCGTCACGCCCACCGAGCACGTCATGAGCTACGGCAACATGAACAATCGCAACGAGTCGTGTTTCAGCTTCGACGACAAGTCCAACATCGACATGTGCTACCAGATGGAGAACAACAACAACATCCTGCACTCCTCGATGATCCCCGACGGCGTCAAGTCTGAGCACTCGCGATGGGACCTCAACATCAAAACCGAGCCCCAGGACTATACCTTTTACTGTGGTGGCCCGGCCATCAAGTCCGAACCCGGCAGCCACCAGCAGTGTGTGCCGTCGTTGCTGGAGAAGGAAATGGACGAGATGCCCCAGCTCCCCGTGTTGTCCTCCGACATCCTGGACGAGTACCTCCTGAAGGGGGAGGGTGGCTCTCTGAGAGACAATTCAAACTTCAACAATGAAGATCTTTTATCGGACTTGATGAATATCGTGGTGAATGGCAGTGACTACCTCCCCGACTTGGCTACATGCGTGGCTACATGCGTGCACGAAGGACCAGCAACAGTTTAGAATTATTAGTAAGGGTGTCTATATTATATTGCTTTGTGATTTTCGCCTGTTAATATTAATTATCTTGCCTCCCCTCCTATCTCCAGCAGTTGGCCCTATATTTTTGCCCCTTTTTATTTATATAAATACAAACCACACATTATTTAAAGACACATCACTAAAAGTCATGTCATTACAACCACACTACCTCATTCACGGCTTTCCTCATTAATCTTTTTTTTTCTTTTAAAGCAAGAATTGAATAATTTGTGTGTGTGTAATTTAACTGTTTAGAATCACTCAATTTATCGTTCTGGTATTTAAAGCACCACATTGCATTTATTTAACAATTGATCTACTCCGTCTGGACTGTATTGCCTAGTCAGGTCAGTCTCTCATATACGTGCTCTGTATTTCAATACCCCGAGCTAGTCATTTATTAATCGCGCAGTACACACATTTCAAATACCCAATCCATTGTACCAAACAAATTCCTCCGTTCAAAAAAAAGAAGAAAACAAAGTGGGGTGGGGGGGGGGGAAGAAAACCTTGTGTGACCCGTAGGCCACCTTTTAACACCATACAAACAACCTCTGACAAGAAGAGAAACGTGGGGGTGGCCTTCGCGGCACAGCCGTGGCCTATATTGTACTACCCTGCCCCACAAATATTGAACTTGCCACCCCCCCCCCCAAACTCCGTTTGGGCAGAGGGGGGCAATGCTTCTTGACACCTAACATCAAGCCCTTCCCGGCCTGGCATACTTTTCACACCCACCAGTTGTTATCAAAGACTGTATTCGTATTTAAAATCCCCCCAACCCAGTCGGTTTTTAAATAAGCAGAACCGTCCTTCATCCTTCACATCTTTACTAGCAACACTAGCCGCTCATTCAATTTTACATCTACAAAACTATTTTGATATTATAAATATATTACCGTCATACCGCGACTCAGGCTTGAAGATAAAGAACTGTCGTAATTTAAAAATAATGCATGGTATTACTTGTGTTCAATATGTAAACTGTTATCAATCCAACAAACTAATCATCTGTCTTTATCATTGTTATAAAATGAGCCAACTTTTCAACGCTATCTCTTAAAATGACAATCTTTAATAATTATTACTTGAAAGACATTAATTCTATGTATTTTTAGTGCAACTAAAAAAAAGAAACCAAGAAACTCGTGTACATACCACCACAGCAAGGCTTTAGTTACCAATGTTGATTATAAAAACAAAATATTACTTTTCGCGTTCAAAGTCTGTTTTGATAATGTTAACCTTCTTGTAAAAAAAAAATATATATATAAAACATAAAACAAGCTAATCAAATTGTTATCAGCAGATACATTTCAACATTCCTTTCTCTTAAGCAACTATACACAAAATAATCTTTGCCGTAACTACGTTCACAAGCTATCAGGCAGCGGAGCTGTCATGATTCTTGAAGAGTAAATTGTTTATAAATTTCTTTTTTTTTAAAAATTAATCGTGTGAAACATCTTAATGCTATGTTGCCTTTATGAAGATTCGGAATACCACAACTCTTGTTTACATCCCCCTGTTTCCTAGTTGCAATCAAAGTGGCTGAAAGCTGTCGTTGTAATCCACCACCACCAATGACAATAATGAGGCTGTTGTTTTAGCGTTGTCTTTTAGTTAGTTGACAATGTTCTACGACTTGCATATGAATCATTGTTTTACATATTACATGTTTTATTGTTATTTTTTTTTTAAATATTGCAAATGAATTTGTGTTCACTTGAAAAACGCCTACATTGACTGGGTATATTTTATGCATTCGTGTTTCAGCTCGTATTCGGCTGACAGACAGAGTCAATAACTTAACAATATAAAATTTCAATCTATTGAACAATTGTCTATTTTTAAGGCGCACGCTGCGTATATTTATTCATATATTTCTCTACTTTAAAAAAAAAAATTAAAAAAATAGAGAGAATTCTTTGGAAAATCAACAAATCAGTAGATCTATAGTTTATGAAATGTTCCATTTTAAAGAAAAATGTCATATTTGGTTGAGCAGAAATCGTGTGATATTATTTAACTAAAAGTCCGAAGGCCTGTGTACCTATCTCTTGTGTGATAAACGTAAATTTGGAAAGAAAACAAGCCGAAGGAGTGATTGATCATTGGAGGAGACAACGTTTTTAAAAAGTCTTGAAGCTGTGCTTTGCGGTAGTGTTTCTTCTACCGAAGTAGTGCAATGTACATTAATGGAACAAACCAATGGCTAGTGGCTGTGGGACGCCTTTTGCCTAGTAATGCAGGAAAAAAATAAAAAGATAAAACTTTTGGCTGTGCGGACTTCTCAGTGAAGTATTAGGCTTAAGGCGTCTGATAAAAGTGAAAGGGAAAAAAAATCCTATTTATTTAATTTATTCTTTACAAATGAAAACATGTGATGCCGCTAGGTTCCTAGGTTCGTCTTTTTTTTTTTTCTTAAGTTGAATAAGGAGAGAGAAAAAAGTGCTTGCACTTGAATATCTTTACGTTAACAGAAATAATCTCGACCCTTTTAAATACAACAGACTTCCAGCTGTATTTAAATTTCTGAACAACTGTTTTCTTGTTTAAAAAAGACCTGTTATGTAGTTTTTTTTCCCTTTAATTTATCGGGCTTACATAATGAAGTTTTCTTTTCTTCAAAATCTGTTCGTTTTGGTTAGTTTGTTGCCCCAAATGGAGCTGGGACTCATTTAGGCTGTGCAAAAAGAAAAATAAATTAGAACAAAAGAATTATCAGAAATTTAATTACAAGAGTGACAAGACGCTGTACATATTTCAAAATGTCGCTGGCGGTCAAGATAATCTTTTTGGATAATCTTTTTTCTTCTTTTTTTTTTTTTTTTTTTTAATTTGCATTTTGCTCAGCCAAATATTTGCATTACTCAAGTCTCTCTCTATCTCTCTCGGCCGTTTCACGAGCTTAAAGCGGTACATTGTGATTCATAACCCCAGTCAATAGGCAAACTTATAAATATTGTGTATAAATTTTACTGTAAAATTTATTAAAATGCTTTTAATTTTAATTACTTTTTTTTGTAATATACTGTAAAAACATTTTGAAACATTGTTGCTGGTTGTGTAAATTTTATTAAGCAAAACATGAAGAAATATTCAATAGGATATTTTGTATTATTCCATTTCCTTTCATACAATTCCTTTTGATGCCTCTCATATATCTGTCACCCTAACCATTTTTTTTTACTCTACCAATAAGCAATACACCTTGTTCACTTTAAGTTTCACGCACATATTAATAGAGGCAGGCCAAATCACTGCAATTTTTTAAGAATACTATTTTAACAATACAGTATTAATTCAGTGGTAGCTTGAATACATAGTTTTAAAGCTTTTCATGTCTCTTTGTTTAATTATATATGCAACTCCTGCCTGTATTTTGACTTTTTTTTTTAATACAAAGGCAGCTATTTTCAAAATATATACATTTCTTACATTTGTATTCTTATTATACTATAAGCTGCATACAAAAAATATGGTTCCCCTTTTGTTATTGACAAGTGCTGATTCTCTGAAGGCCTTTTTATGATTATATTTATAAAATTTGTGGACCAATATCAATTTACAAAGATTATTAATTTTTTTATTTTAATGAATGAAATATACATTAAATGTATGAATGTATCTTTTAATATTTCAGCTTGTCGGTTTCTGATTTCATTTTAATCTTTTTGGATTAATTCTTTACAAAGAACCATTTTTTTTAGAGCTTACCATGAACAATGTTATTATGAAACAGCACAAGGCTGAGAAGGAAAATAAAAGTTAAAGCATTGATTGAAATCGTCAAACAAACTTTTCTTATGGAATGCTTTAAAATAATCTCATTATAATGGTAAAGCAAAGAAATAACATTTACTTAAAATCTTTTAAAAATTAATTTTATACATTTTGTCAACACCATTTGCATTTAGGTACGGTACATAATTTTTATGATGGTGCCCTTCATTATAATTCAAATTATGTAACTTGTTAAAACTCTTGTCATTTGTTAACCAATTCCAATATTGGGAGCAAAAATAATGTATTATTTTCCACTTAGCTTTTTTTAAAACATGCTTCTGTGTTACAAGCACATATGTTGCTCTAAAAAATACAAAAGATGTGCGACATCAAAAAACCACCACATATTCGGACACTATCGAGTCACAAAAACCGTGGCTTCACTGCCCTTTGGAGTCTTTCTTCTTGATTGATCTTTGTCAATGCATTTCATGGACCATTCTCATCAATGAACTTTGTATTTCATCCTATTTCCTTATTGTTGCCTTACTCATTCTATCCTGTCTCTTTCAGTCATGACCTCTTTCAGACTCATCTGTATTCAACATTCTCTCTGTTGCTTAAGATAAATAACCCTCAACCAATTATGCAAAACAAAAACACAAAGTTTTTATATCAGATTTTTTTAAACTGTCCAAATTAAATTTGTGCTTCTTTCATGAAATGTGAGCTTTGAAAATGTTATTTTTTAATGAAAAAATTCAGTGTAAACACCTGCTCATATAAACACATGCTCAAAGTTTAGATAACTTTTAAAGAAAAATCTGTGCACATTTTTTAAATATATTTTAAAATCTTTTGTTTTGGGTGGTTTTATTTTTGTGGGACATACGGTAATCAAATTTGTTAAAGTTTTTTGTTTGTTTTTTGGATGGAGAATTAACTTCCTGAAAAGTTTGTGCTTTTGACATAACATTTTCTTGATCAAATTATTATAAAATGTTTACACTTGTTATTGTTTTCAAATTTTTGTTTCTCCAAAGTTGAACAAATTTTTATTGTTGTGCTAAGTCTTTTTTTTTTTGTTATCCCTTTAAAGACTAAAGTTAAAAACTAAAATCAGCCATTCCATTCATGTCACAAGACCAGTCTTTCCTTTGCAAAAAGAAAAATAATGAAACAAATATAAAATAAAATTTGAAGAGATATTTTTCTATTTGCTGCTATTTACTGAAAGAAAGTCATGTCTGTCACCTTTCATCTTTTGTTTATCAAGCCTTAGGAAAAATGTATTGTCCGTACAAGTAATTGTTATACACATATATATATATATATATATATATATGTGTGTGATTACTAAAAAATTGATATAATAAAATTTTTAATAGTTGATGCATTGTCTGGCAAAAAAGTAAAAAATAATAATGGTTCATTAAATTTATTTGCAATGTCAATAAATTATTGCTTTTCATCTTTTAATCATGCAGTTGAGTTGGTGCTGTTTACAGGTCCACCCCCCCACCTGCCCAAACAAACTAAGAGAAATGAGTTGTTATATATTGATAAATAAAACCTTAGTACCAACGGGGCAGTGTAGTAGTTGAGGTATGCAGTCGAGATTATGAGACCCCGTATCTTGCAATATTGTTACCATTTTATTTCCATATCAACCATATTGTTTTAGAACTGCATGATGTATTTCAAATGTTCACTATGTTGTTTAAGCCAGTGTCCTCATATAACCATTCGTAATGTTTTTATGTTTTTTTTTAAATTCCTATTAAAGCTAACGTTAACATATTTTTTTTGTAGAATTAGAAGGGCAAGAATGCCCTCAATGTTTAATGCATAAGCAATGTGGTTAGCATTAACTCATGGCGACCATTTTTTCTAATTGATTGTGTTCCTGACGAATGCATTTTGTCTTTAATAAACATGTCTTTTTATACATATATTTTTAGTAAATAAAATAAAACAAACATAAATATACGGACGTGTTTTTGTGCAGTGCATATTTGTGTATCGTGATGGTGATATCAGGTAACATTGTAGATGGTCGGTGGACGAACGAATTTTAAATTATTTAAGCTAATGAACTGAATTGTAAGTCTACTCAATGGTGGTTGTACCGTAGAACTGAAGGAGTTATGCTGTGGTGGTTGAAATGGAGATATGATGTGATGGTAGAACTGAAAGAGATATGATGTGTTGGTTGAAATGAAGGAGATATGATAGATTGTAATGGTAGAACTGAAGGAGATATGATGTAATGGTTGAAATGAAGGAGATATGATGTGATTGTTGAAATGAAGGAGATATGCTATTTATGATCTTAGAACTGAAGGAGATATGATGTAATGGTTTAACTGAAGGAGATATGATGTGATTGTTGAAATGAAGGGGATATGATGTGATGGTTGAACAAGTTGGCTGCTCAACTGTTGAGAGTTTTAAATGTCTGTCTTGTCGGATGTATGTTTGGGTATAATACGGTAATCTAAGATTTGCTTATGAACAGAGTTTCCCAACTTTTTGTGTGCCGTGCACCATCTAAGCCTTTTATAGATTCTTATGCCCCTTTATTTAATATAAACATTAGTTTTACACATTCAAAAATTGAATAGTTGACTGAATGAAAACTAAATTATAGGTTTTAGGAAGAAAGGAAAAGGCTTTAGGAATGAATAGTTTTTCCGAAGAAATTTTTCAGGAAACACATTAAGTAAATTTTTAAAACATATAATATAACAGAGAACTGAAATTCAAGTACCGGTACCGGTAAAATTTAACACATTTTCTAAAATATATTTTTTTTTTCATTCATTATTTAATAATTTTAAAATGCAACGAGATATCACAAATACAATGCGAGCTCAAAAGTAAATTGTGATTTGACTAATTTAATGAGAAACTTGATGCTTGGTGCACAGAGACATTATGCTAGGCTCCAATGTAGATAGCTTCAGTTTAAAGTATTCTCCCCCCCCCCCCCCCCCCCCCGTGTTATATCCAGCCGATATCTTTTTTTTTTTAAAGCAGCAAATCACTTATGGAACTAAATCAACAATCAGCCAAACATGAAGACAGAAATGGTAACAGTGAGCTAATCTTGCAATGGTAACAGTGAGCTATCTTGCAAATTTGTTCGAATTTGGCCATCTCGTTTCTGTTTCCTCACAAAGAAATGCCATCGTTCCTTTTATATTAAATAAAGTTTTAACAGACTCATCATCTTGCATTTCTGCGAGTTCTTCTTGGTACTGCAATATTTGACATATCAGACAAATCCATTAAAATTGGTTGCATCATGCAAATTGGAAAATCAATTTGTTTTAAATCAAAAGACATTCTTCTTAATCAGCAAACCAAATTTTTAGATGATCGACAATAACAAGTATAGAATAGCGTTATGAGTCTCGACAATAACAAGTATAGTATAGCGGTATGAGTCTATTCACATTTTTTGAGCCAATATAACGTTTCAATTTTTTTGTTACAAGCATATTTCTAACACAATTTTTGAAACTGTAATAAAACCAAATATCTTCGCTTTTTGCACAGAAAAGAGTTTTATTAGCCCCTTGAAGTTGGTTACTTAATATATTTAGTTTTGCCAAGGTATCGGCTAAATAACTCACAAATGCTTCACTATCGACAGTTAAAAAGGTCATTTATTTTAGGTTTCTCACTTAAAAAGTCACCAAGAGTATCAAATAGTTCCAAAAATTGTTGCAAGCAGTTCCATTTCAAGAGCCTCCTTCCTTCAGTGTGAAGTAAAGGTCTCACAAGCTCTGCATTTTGTTCTTCACAAATCGGCTCGAGGAGACGTTCACATTTGGCATTAGCTTTAAAAGTATTGATACCCTCTAGAACTGAACATGGCACTTCATTAAGAACAGGCGAAATATGTTTAGCCACCAAGTTTTCCCCTATGAATAGCACAATGCACAAGAAGCATTTCTGGATTCTCATGCTTTCACCAGTTTCAATCAGCTACTCTTCTTGCCCATCATATTTGGAGAACCAGCTGCAGCAGAAGATATCATATTTTTCATTCGTATATCATTGACGTCTAAGTAACTTTTTTAGCTAATTATATTGGCAGTAGTGGTGCTTCCTAATGATTTACAGAACAACTTTTCTTTAGCAAACCTCTTATATCAAAATATCTTACGCAAGTTATCTCTACGGCCTCATTGTCTCTCAAATTTGATTCATCAATTTTGTATCCGGAAAATTGATCGACGGAAATTTGATCGAACCTATTGTAAGGGCCATAATTCTATTGCTAAGGCCATCATTCTAATACAAGAGCCGGCATTCCATTTCAAGGGACAAAAACCTATTGCAAGGGCCACCATTCTATTGCAAGGGACATAAACCTATTTCAAGGGCCATAAACCTATTGCAAGGGCCATCATTCTATTGCAAGTGCTATCATTCTATTGCAAGGGCCATCATTCTACTGCAAGGGCCATCATTCTATTGCAAGGGCCATCATTCTATTGCAAGGGCCATCATTCTACTGCAAGGGCCATCATTCTATTGCAAGGGCCATCATTCTACTGCAAGGGTCATCATTCTACTGCAAGGGCTTTCATTCGATTGCAAGTGCTATTATTCTATTGCAAGGGCCATCATTCTACTGCAAGGGCCATCATTCTATTGCAAGGGCCATCATTCTACTGCAAGGGTCATCATTCTATTGCAAGGGCCATCATTCTATTGCAAGGGCCATCATTCTACTGCAAGGGTCATCATTCTATTGCAAGGGCCATCATTCTATTGCAAGGGCCATCATTCTATTGCAAGGGCCATCATTCTATTGCAAGGGCCATCATTCTATTGCAAGGGTCATCATTCTATTGCAAGGGCCATCATTCTACTGCAAGGGCCATCATTCTATTGCAAGGGCCATCATTCTACTGCAAGGGTCATCATTCTACTGCAAGGGCCATCATTCTACTGCAAGGGCCATCATTCTACTGCAAGGGCCATCATTCTATTGCAAGGGCCATCATTCTATTGCAAGGGTCATCATTCTATTGCAAGGGCCATCATTCTACTGCAAGGGCCATCATTCTATTGCAAGGGCCATCATTCTACTGCAAGGGTCATCATTCTACTGCAAGGGCTTTCATTCGATTGCAAGTGCTATTATTCTATTGCAAGGGCCATCATTCTACTGCAAGGGCCATCATTCTATTGCAAGGGCCATCATTCTACTGCAAGGGTCATCATTCTATTGCAAGGGCCATCATTCTATTGCAAGGGTCATCATTCTACTGCAAGGGTCATCATTCTATTGCAAGGGCCATCATTATATTGCAAGGGCCATCATTCTATTGCAAGGGCCATCATTCTACTGCAAGGGTCATCATTCTATTGCAAGGGCCATCATTCTATTGCAAGGGCCATCATTCTATTGCAAGGGCCATCATTCTATTGCAAGGGCCATCATTCTATTGCAAGGGCCATCATTCTACTGCAAGGGTCATCATTCTATTGCAAGGGCCATCATTCTATTGCAAGGGCCATCATTCTATTGCAAGGGCCATCATTCTATTGCAAGGGCCATCATTCTATTGCAAGGGTCATCATTCTATTGCAAGAGTCCTCATTCTATTTCAAGGGCCATCATTCTATTGACAGGGTCAAAAGCCTATTAAAAGGGCCATTATTCTATTGCAAGGTCCATCATTCTATTGTAATGGCCACAAACCTATTCCAAGGGCCATCATTCTATTGGAAGGTTTATCTTTCTATTGCAAGATCCATCATTCTATTGCAAGGGCTATCATTCTATTGCAAGGGCCATCATTCTGTTACAAGGGCAAACAACCTATTGCAAGGGCCATCGTTCTATTGCAAGGTCCATCATTCTATTGCAATGGCCACAAACCTATTCCAAGGGCCATCATTCTATTGGAAGGGCTATCTTTCTATTTCAAGGTTCATTATTCTACTGAAAGGGCCATCATTCTATTGCAATGGGCCATCATTCTATTGCAAGGGCTATCATTCTATTGCAAGGGCCATCATTATGTTACAAGGGCAAACAACCTATTGCAAGGGCCATCGTTCTATTGCAAGGGCCATCATTCTATTGCAAGGGCCATCATGTTTTACAAGGGCCATCAACCTTTTGCAAGAGCCATCATTGTTTTGCAAGGGCTATCATTCTATTGCTTGACCATCATTCTGTTACAAGGGCCATCATTCTGTTACAAGAGCCATCAACCTATTGCAAGGGTTATAATTCTATTGCAAAGGCTACCATTCTATTACATTGGATATCATTCTGTCACATGAGATATCATTCTATTACATTGGATATCATTCTGTCACATGAGATATCATTCTATTACATTGGATATCATTATGTCACATGAGATATCATTCTATTACATTGGATATCATTCTGTCACATGAGATATCATTCTATTACATTGGATATCATTCTGTCACATGAGATATCATTCTATTACATTGGATATCATTCTGTCACATGAGATATCATTCTATTACATTGGATATCATTCTGTCACATGAGATATCATTCTATTACATAATACATGGGCTATCATTCTATCACATGAGATATCATTCTATTACATTGGATATCATTCTGTCACATGAGATATCATTCTATTAAATTGGATATCATTCTGTCACATGAGATATCATTCTATTACATTGGATATCATTCTGTCACATGAGATATCATTCTATTACATTGGATATCATTCTGTCACATGAGATATCATTCTATTACATTGGATATCATTCTGTCACATGAGATATCATTCTATTACATGGGCTATCATTCTATCACATGAGATATCATTCTATTACATGGGCTATCATTCTATCACATGAGATATCATTCTATTACATTGGATATCATTCTGTCACATGAGATATCATTCTAATATATGGGCTATCATTCTATTTCAGCTTTACACCTTCGGCCGAAGACGTCTCTAAACAATGTTCAGATCTCAAATAGCTTGGTCTCTTAGTATCGTTGTTGTTTTTAAATGTTAAGGTGCCTCGGTTATAGTTAAATAAAGAGTAATCGTCCATATATTCGATTCCAAATCCCTGTCAGCCATGAGCCACCGACCTGTTGAATCTGGATAGAGCTGTACTCGCAGTACATTTGAAATCGGAAGCTTTTAGTGAATTCTCGCTGAGGATGTTCACCATAAAGATCTTTGCAGAGTATAAAGGATATTACCTTATTATTGTAACCCACAAACAAACGAAGTTAAGACCACACTTTGGCCAAGACCTTCTTAGCTAAGCTAATTTAAACCCGGCCTTACGCCGATATTTTAAATTTGCTATACTACACGTCCATCTATCCCTGTAGCGCTACAGCCCATGTAAGGCATTGTCCTGCCTCACCACTTCCTTACACCCCTACCTTCCATCCATCCTTGTGTAACAGCCCATGTAGGGCATTGTCCTGCCTCACCACTTCCTTACACCCCTACCTTCCATCCATCCTTGTGTAACATCCCATGTAGCGCTTTGTCCTGCCTCACCACTTCCTTACACCCATACCTTCCATCCATCCTTGTGTAACAGCCCGTGTAGGGCATTGTCCTGCCTCACCACTTCCACTCAGACATTTCCTCCGACGCAACAGCCAATATAGCGCTTTGTCCTGCCTCACCGCTTCCTTAAACCCCTACCTTCCATCCATCCTTGTGTAACAGCCCATGTAGGGTATTGGGCTGCCTCACCACTTCCTTCCACTCAGACCTTCCATGATCCATCCCTGGGGTACAACAGCCCATGTAGGGTATTGGGCCGCCTCACCACTTCCTTACACCCCTACCTTCCATCCATCCTTGTGTCGCAACAGCCCATGTAGGGTATTGGGCTGCCTCGCCACTTTCTTCCACTGAGACCTTCCATGATCCATCCCTGGGGTACAACAGTCTGTGCAGGGCTTTGGGCTGCCTCACCACTTCCTTCCACTCAGACCTAACTGACGCTTTTCTTTCCCGTGCTTGGATTCTAAGCTGATGAAGATCTTTTTCCCACGTCATCCATTCATCTAAGTCTAGGCCTGCCTTTGAGCTGTTTTTCCTCACTAAATCTTCATCGACTCATTTTTCAAATTCCCAGTCACCAATTAATAAAATAAGTAGACAAAGGTCAAGGTCAGATTGCACAGCACGTCTGCAATCACCGATAGAAAATACGCGACGCTAAAAAAACTAATTTTTTTATCGCACAATCTAAACATTATAGGATTATACAATTTACTTTGCGGGTATACCCCACTTTATTTATATATCTACATTATACTGTATAGATACTTCTCAACAGTGATGTCAGGCCTGACACGTCAGACAAAAATCGATAGTCGCTACCATTTGGTGCATTATCGTAAATGCATATCTGAGCCATTTGCTATGAAAATAAAACACAATGTGTTATATCTACATCTGATCCTTTGCCCCAGCATCTGTTGTACCGGTACATACAATGGGGGAGTGTGGCATAACACTTTAGTGCAGAGGTTCTCGAGCGTGTTCGAGTCACGGCGCCCTCGCGTCAATCCAGGTCTTTCCCATAGGCGCCCCACGCCAAATTTTAGCAAGTGCACTTGCGTAAATGGGGATTTTTAAAGTGAGTTTTCTTTTTTTTCCCCCTTCGAGGCGCCCCAGCGAGGAGACCGTGGTTCCCCCAAGGGCGCCACGGTGAACTGTTTGGGAATCTCTGCTTTAGTGCATTAATCAATATGTAGGACGTGCTTGCAGCCTATAGCATTAAAAATTAGCATCTTTTATGTAGTCTTTAAACATATCATGCCCCGTCTTTCTCTATTTCTCTGTCTCTTTCTCTCTCTCTCTCTCATTATTTCTTTTCTCCTACGTTTATCTCACCCTCTGTCGCCCTAGATCTCTATTATATCTTATTCCCTTCTTTATCTTACTCAAGTACCTCTGAAACCGTTCTCTAAAACTGTCTTTCTGTCTCTTTTCCTTTACGCCCTCTCAACAGCCCCCACGCCCTTTCAATCTTTACTTTAATTCTTCCGGCTTCTCTCTGTCACTCATCATCAGACATTTAACTCTTTATATTTCCATGTTACATTCTCTCTTATCCTCTCAATATCTCACTCTCTCTCTCTCTCCTTCACCTCCTCCCTATCGCGTTCTTTATTTGTACCGGTAGTTAAGTTTCTTGTCTTGTGTTGATAATTTATTGTTGTTCAGTGCGTTGAAAATAAAGGGATTTTTTTCTTCTATATTATTGATGTTCAGTCATAAATCAGAAATTGCTGCATTATCATTTCAGAGAAGTGTTTTATTTATAAAGTGAACAGATGTGCATTGTCGTATATTGTCAGACAATGGCGGCTCTAAAGTAAACAAGCCCACACAATAATGTACCGTGGTACTTGGTAAGAGGTTCACACGGCAAGACTTAAGATTTGCTGCAAATTATATTGAAAGATATGTGCACTAGTAAATAGGTCGTCAAACTATTGATATCCTATATGCCCTATTTATACGTCTACAACATAGTAACGGTTCTAAAAGTATTTTTTTTTTGTTCTTGTTTCGGGGATCCACTTGGGGGGCGGTCAATTATATTTTTGACAGGGATCTGTTATTTGTTTAATTTAAAATGCAGCCTCATCTTCATCGAACTCAAACTAAAATATAATTTGTAACGGCCTAGGGAGATTGAGGCCACCGCCTTCAACTGTTCGATGTACCGTGGTTCAAAGAATATGCTGTAAAAAATATATATATAAATTTAAAAAAAACCATTTTCATGACCTCTAGTTTACTTCATAATAATTTTACTATCATGATTTTAAAATTAGATGGATGAAAGTCTAACAAACAAAACAAAACAAAAAAAACTAGATGAAGGCGACATTTGATTTAAACGGCACCAACTAATGTGGGTGCACAACTAAGTTTAGCCATAAGCCCCCATTCGTTACTACGTGCGTCTCGCAGTTGTTATTACAAAATATTTTTAACGAATATAATTCAATTTGTGTATACGCTAATCGGTAATAAACAAATTATCATTGCCGATGAGGTATTTCCCCCCCCCCCCCCCTTTTTCCTTTTTTTTTTTTTTTTTGTTGCCCTTTTCATCAGGGACGTCATTTGGGTGGGGCATCTCATTTCAATTGTTATGCACTGTGGCGCCTCCAGTAATAAAAACTTAACAAGCCGACCACGTCTTGGTTTTCCCCTCCCCCCTTTGAAAAAAATCCTGAAATGACGCCCCTGCTTTTCATGTCAACGCCATGCCACATGTTTTTTTTTCTTTTCCTTCTTCCGAATTTGCTTTTTGGTGTACTCTACTGAATGCTATTTTGTTAACAGTAGTAGGTAGCGAACCTCGTTTATACCGGGAGACTAATATCACATGTGGGGCATCCAGGGAAAACGACTGAGATTGAACCGATAATTATAAAATAGTATCGCTAACGATTAAATTTATTCTTATAGCAGACTACAGCAGTTAAGTAGAGATCTTCGTTTATCGCCGAAGCTAAATGCAGTTATGCAGGGAAGTGTGAAATATTGTGTGAGTACTTGGTAGTTGAAAAATAACTTCTTTTAGTGAAGGTTGCTTTCTAGACCAGGGGGTCGGGAACCTATGGCTCGCGAGCCAGATGTGGCTCTATTGATGGCTGCATCTGGCTCGCAGACAAATGTTCGATTATTAAAAAAAAATGTTTCTTTTGACTCCTTTGATCTACATATTAATTGCATTAATGGTAAGAAATACTCATTATTGATTAGCAACAGCATAATAATGTTATTAAAAAGAATTCAGAGACATAATTATTGCATTTTTAGTGTTGAAATCACACAAAATGCACACATTTACTTGAATTTTTTTAGTTTTGAACATAATGTATGGCTCTCACAGAATTACTTTTCGAAATATGCGGTGTCCATGGCTCTCTCGGACAAAAAGGTTCCCGACCCCTGATCTAGACGATAGTGAGAGGCTTTATAGTAAGTAAATCAACTATTTAATGACGTTTTTAACAGACAAGTATTTTTTAAAGGTAAGCAAAATGAAAACTTTGTCACATACTTTAATAATATTTCTGTTAAAGTTGGAAACATTTAAGGGGAGGAAAATGCACCAAATAACGTTCTCCCCCGCCCCCTTCTCATTTAAATAATAAACTTAGTTCAACTACGGACAAGGGGAATTAATCAAATATATTTTTTAAAAATTGAAGCTAAAATGACCTACCTCGCTTGAGAGCTCCAGAACTGCTATAATAACTATAATAGTTCTTTTCTTCCATTCTATATTTTGAGGGCCCACGAAGAATGAATTGATTATTCATTGATTCATTATTAATAAAGTTAAATCTATAAAGTTCAGAATAATTGTCAGCCTAGTAATTAGTATTTCTACTCTTTCTGCTCAAAATGTTTCCGTAATAAAAACACACTTGTTGAATAGTAGACTACCGGTAAATTCCGGGTCACTCGAAGTTTTAGCCTTTGCTGGATGTTGTTCTCGGCTTTATTGAAAGTAAACTATGATGGCTTGTAATTGTTTTTGTTGTCTACATTCTTCTTCCTTTAGTGTGATTGTATTTAGAATATTATTCGAATAATAAGTGTCAGTGAAATACTTTTTTAAATATGTGGGTGCAACTTTTGGTACGGCGGTACGTTAATAATATATTTTGAAAAGTTACGTCACATTTACGGAAGAGGATAGAAGCAGATCGGGTCAATTTGCATTATCCGCGCCACTTTGAGTTAAGTTAATGAGTAGGAATATATCCCTTTTGTCTATTCTTGGATTGTTACTAGTAACTGGAGCTAATTTCCTTTCTTTTTCTAAATATATTAATGCGCCGATGGAATGTTTTAATTATAATTTAAATAATTAATTTTATACGATTTACATTAGATGAATATTATTAAATACGACAGAGAATACTCAGAGGCTAAGTTCCACATAAAAACCAACATGATGAACACAACCTACCCCGCCATGGAAGATATTCAGATTTCAGGACAGGGGGTGCTTGCCCTCCTCAAAACCATTAACACATACAAAGCATGTGGTCCTGACAGTATAAAACCACGAGTGCTCAAAGAATTGGCCAAAGAAATCGCTCATGCACTGACAATCCTCTTCCAATCATCGTTGTGCTCTGGCAATGTTCCAGCAGACTGGAGAACAGCGCATGTCACTCCAGTCTACAAGAAAGGGGAGCATTCTGACCCTGCCAATTATCGTCCGATATCCCTCACCAGCATAGTATGCAAACTATTGGAGCACATAATCGTAAGCGCAGTCATGAAGCATCTTGAAAGCAAAAATATACTCAATGACTGTCAGCATGGCTTCAGAGTCAATAGATCATGTGAGACCTAGCTCCTTGAGTTTGTTGAAGACTTGATGACAAATCTAGAAAACAGCAAGCAAACTGATGTGCTGGTGATGGACTTCTCGAAGGCCTTTGACCGTGTCAATCATAGTTTGCTTCTATACAAACTTCAGAGATATGGGATCCAAGGCACTACTATAACATGGATTTCTAGCTTCCTCCACAACCGATGTCAAGCACTAGTGGTGGACGGTGCAAGCTCGTCCTTTGTCAATGTTAAGTCAGGGCTCCCCCAGGGCTCGGTGCTAGGCCCCTGTTTGTTCCTAGCATATATCAATGACCTACCTGAGAAACTGACATCCCACGCAAGACTGTTCGCAGATGACACAGCCGTGACCCTGGGGTTCTTAAGGCGTAATCTAAAGATCAGCAACTCCGGTGTGAAAGAAAGAGCCTATAAAGCCTTTGTCCGGCCACTTTTAGATTATGCATCTTCGGTATGGGACCCATTCACTCAGAAGAGCATCGACAGATTGGAGGCAGTACAGCGACGGGCAGCACGCTTTGTCCTGAAACGCTACAGGAATACCTCTAGTGTTGGCAGCATGCTGGAAACACTGGGCTGGTCACTATTGGAGGAACGACGACGACAGTCCAGGCTCTCCATGATTTACAAGATAAATAATGGGCTAGTCCACTGCTCTGGCATTAAACAGAAACTCGTCCCTCTCCCCCATAGACAGCGACAAGGCCATGACAGGCAGTTCCGGCTCATACCAGCGAGAAGCCAGTATAGGAACTGCTCATTCCTACCAAAGACAATCAGGGACTGGAACAAGCTTCCAAAAGGAACAGTTGAGGTGACAACACTTGACTCATTTGCGTCTATTGCCTCAGGCCTTCCAACCCCTAGTGCATGATACCCTCAAACAGTTACTCTTGTAGCCAGTGAAATATCCTCATCAACACCAGGCACAGAGACATTGCAAATCCCATCCCATCTACATTCATAGGAGCCATAATGATCAATAAATTGATCGTGGGCCCTTAATGTATAGAAGAAGAAATGAGGCTTTAACTTTTAGTTGTGATTATCCACATGATGATCCATACGTTTCAGCGTTCTTTAAAAAAAATGTAATCAAATTTGCTCTTCTCGATTTGATCTCGGAGTAAATGTTGAATCTTGGTAATTAGGATGACTTGTACTTATTTAATGTAGAAAAAAAGTAGATGCATGATTCTTTTAGTCCGCTATTATAGATTTATTGATTGACTATAGAGTAAGTGTGTTTAGCTTGAAATTAATGTATATTATTTTTAAATTAAAGCTTAATAAAGTAATATGTATTTATATTTTATTTTAACTGATACTGATTGGTTAATGAACTGACTCAAACAGACTGGTGTTTTTGAAACTTTAATTCTATTTCATTATCTTGTGCAATCTACACTAGATTTTTATACTTTTATATTAGTTTTATCCTGACCTCACATAGGTTTGTGACTGTTTGTTAGTAGTGTGAGTGGGCCTACCTGTGAGGGTAGTCCTTCTTGTCTAGTTGTAGACTTTTCTTTAACTTTACTTACTTACTACATAACACTGTAAGTTACTTAAGTAAGTAAAAGTAAAAACACCAATACTTATACTATAATAATATTAATATTAGTGAGTTAGTGTTAGTAGTATTTAATTAATAATGTCTTGAGTTTGAGTCTTTGTAATGTTGCATGTACCAGGACCAGACTTTTAATATTTAATTAGACTTAAGACTTAAGACATAATTGAAACATTAGTTACTATTATTATTTTTTTATTAAATTAAATTTGACTAACAATTTGTTGGTTTTGTTTTTTTAAATTCAAAGTAAGTCAGAAGTAAATGAATAAAAAAAACTTTAACAGCAAGTACTAGCTTATTTAAGTTATTTGTAATTTTCAATGTTATGTATGGGCAAGAGTAGTTGTAGATGGTAGGCAGTAGCATAGCCAGGTTTTGTAATAGTAATGCTAATAGTGACTAATAGTAAAAGGCCTACAACCCATGAGCCAGACTGATCAATTCATTGATCGGGGGCCCTCAAAATATAGACCATCTCTATAACATAAATAAACAGGCTCTCTGTCCGGTTTGCAAGCATTTCAATAGGACCATGATGGAATTTTAGACATCGCAGTTACTGGTATATTGTATATTGTATACTATTAACACACTGGATAGGATCTATACGGAGAATAAGTTAGTAAGAAGATTTGGTAAGCTGACTCTATACATGAGAAACCAAATCCACAATTTTACATAACTGCCAAGTCTTTTTCCTGTTTAGTCTTTTACATTTTACTCTAAGTCACTTCCTTTCCATTCTTCTTTACTGGTTTTTGCGCCCAACCCTATGTTTTTTCTTTTTTTACGTAGGATATATGTATATATATATTATGTAAATTTAATTTATACTTATTTAAATGTTTTGTTGTTGTACTGATGAAGGCGTGTGCCGAAACGTATACTGCTGTATTATGTAAAATTATTATTAAAGCTAAACACATATTGTTATATTTACACAATTTGTTCGTGACTAATTAATCTAAATATAGAAGAAGAATGGAGGGGGACTCCCTCCCCATACAAAAATAATTAACTATAATACATCTTAATTACAATAAATACATCTTATTATGTCATACAGTGATTATAATAAGTATTGCATTTTTCTAGTGCCGTGTGCGCAGGGAAAGGAAAATAATGTATGATAAGATATGATAAACATGATGTGATATATTAATATTATAAGAATAATAATTTTTTTTTATAAAAGAGCATTGGGACTGTTACTTTGATGGAATGAGGAGCAGAAATGGTGGGAGCCATTGAGCTCCTTGCCAGAAAATGTTTGAAAAATTCAAAATGTATGCAGAATGTTGGCACCAATGTTCCCTTTAAGCTGTGTGGCCGCGCAGCTACCTCACAGATGTCGTGCAGTAGTTTTAAGCATCCGCGCAGCAAATTTTTATAAAAATAAATTCAAACAGATACGCTGCACTCTGCAAAGTAAAACTGTGCACACAACTTTATGATTTTGCACACGAACCAGCAAACCTTAGAGGGAACGTTGGTTGGCACATAGCTGAATTTAGTTGTTCAACCTGCTACTGCTGCACACAGAGAGCAACAATAGAGGCGCTACTGAAAATTATGTGTCCCTATATATTTATTTTTCCCAACACCCTATTGCTTTTATGCAGTATTGATATGAACATTTTTACCCAGTTGCTTCATTCTCCACCCATTCAAATTCAGGAAAATTACAATAATTCTTGAAAAGGCCACACTTTTGCAAAACTTGTCTGTACCCTCCTTGCTGCGCTACTCTCTGTAGGTTATACATTATTCTTGTGGTTTGTGTCATAGTTACATTAGGCTGAGTAGTCTGTCATTCAAATATATTTTGAAAAAGGGGCTAGTTAAGACTCATAAATCATTTATAAGACTTAAATGCCATATTTCTGTGTCAGGAAAATAGATACCGGGAGCACATTTATTGATAATAATACTAATAATAGTTAGTAGGCTTAAAAATTTTTTTAAAAAGTTTTCTTTTTTAATTTTATGGTCACGGGGTCTTTAGGATGCCCATCCATGATGAATCAATTCATTTATTGTCACTCTTTTGTTTTTTTAGGTAACAAGAGAAATAAGATTAACAACATCCCTTGCCATTCGTCTCTAATAATAGTCTAACATAAGAATATAATGACTACAAATATTCGATGTCATTATGAGGTGTTGGGAGTTGAGCGTGATGCAGACAATGATGAGCTTAAAAAGTCTTACAGAAAGCTAGCTCTTAAATATCACCCTGGTAAGTAAACAAAGCCGTAGTAGTAATTATAACTGCCAAGTAATAATCTTATTATTATGACACAATTTTATTTAAAAATTAGAATTATATTAGAACACAGCTTGCTTATGGATTTCTTTTTCTCAGGGGTATTATAGATGCTGTATTTTTAACCTGCATCAAATTTATTTTATTTTAGATAAAAATCCAGATAATATTGAAGAAGCAACTGCACAATTTAGACAAGTTCAACAAGCCTATGAGGTGCTGAGTGATCCCCAAGAGAGAGCTTGGTATGATAAACACAGGGAGGCTATCCTAAGAGGAGGTAAATTGATTTCTCCACTCTTGGACACTGTCCAAACTTTTAAAAGAAATAACAATGATAGTGTTCACCCCCTTTTTTCAATAGCGGATCAAAACAAATGTATTGTCACAATAAATCAATTACGAATTATTGGATTGGGATTTAGATTCACATCAATTTTATTTTGCAAGATTAATTTTTTAAAATTAAAAGATTATTATGAAGAGTTTTTTTTTTTTTTTTTTAATTTTATCTTTGTCAGAAAAACTTAAGATGTCCTAACTGAAAGTATTTAATTTAATTTAATTTAATTTGAGTACTCCAAAATTGCACTAGATTATTAGATTATTTTTATTTCGGGTGCAAGTACAATATTACTCTGAGAGCTCTGCATCAATATCACTAAAATTTTATTGAGGTCATATGCACACCATGTCATGTTTAATTTTCCTTTGTTTCAGGTCTTGGTGGAGGTGACAAATATGATGATGAGAGCCTTGATGTATTCCAGTATTTCAACTCTGGTTGCTATGCTGGTTTTGGCAGTGATGAGAAGGTGTGTGACCCCAACTTTGGTATACCATTTGATTATGGAAATCCAACCAAAATGATTACAAGCAGAATAAACATATATACATTATATACATAAAAATAAGATTGCTTAATGATGGATAAAACCAATTAATACACATGGAGGATTAGAAGGAAAATTGTTATCACTATTTTTAAAATGCCTGCTTGAAAAATAATACCCAAATTATTTAAGAAAGATTCTTAGGAACATAATATGAATTTCTTTGTATAATCCCCATCCAAATATGAAAACTCATTTACATCCATACATTGGTTAATTTTGTGTCATATAGGCTCATCAACAATACATTGGTTAATTTTGTGTCATATAGGCTCATCAACAATACATTGGTTAATTTTGTGTCATATAGGCTCATCAACAATAATTGGTTAATTTTGTGTCATATAGGCTCATCAACAATACATTGGTTAATTTTGTGTCATATAGGCTCATCAACAATACATTGGTTAATTTTGTGTCATATAGGCTCATCAACAATACATTGGTTAATTTTGTGTCATATAGGCTCATCAACAATACATTGGTTAATTTTGTGTCATATAGGCTCATCAACAATACATTGGTTAATTTTGTGTCATATAGGCTCATCAACAATACATTGGTTAATTTTGTGTCATATAGGCTCATCAACAATACATTGGTTAATTTTGTGTCATATAGGCTCATCAACAATACATTGGTTAATTTTGTGTCATATAGGCTCATCAACAATACATTGGTTAATTTTGTGTCATATAGGCTCATCAACAATACATTGGTTAATTTTGTGTCATATAGGCTCATCAACAATACATTGGTTAATTTTGTGTCATATAGGCTCATCAACAATACATTGGTTAATTTTGTGTCATATAGGCTCATCAACAATACATTGGTTAATTTTGTGTCATATAGGCTCATCAACAATACATTGGTTAATTTTGTGTCATATAGGCTCATCAACAATACATTGGTTAATTTTGTGTCATATAGGCTCATCAACAATACATTGGTTAATTTTGTGTCATATAGGCTCATCAACAATTCATTGGTTAATTTTGTGTCATATAGGCTCATCAACAATTCTGCAGTGCCCCAAATTATTTACAATTTTTTATGGCTATTTTGGTTAAAACTATTGTTTATAAGTATTTACCAAAAAAATAATATTCAATTTACTTTTAAACTTTTATTTTCAAGGGATTTTATGCAGTCTATGGAAAAGTGTTTGAAATGTTAGCTGAAGAAGATTACGTGTTTATGCCTGACCGAAAGAAAGATGAAGAATTTCCAAAGTTTGGTGGACCAGATTCGGATTACGATGAGGTTATTGGCTGTTTTTTAAAACAAATCAACTTGCATGACAAAGCGAAATTAACACAACATGGTCCTTGTGGAAACCAATATAATTTTTATTTGTTTCATCTTAATGCTCTATTTACAGCTCTGAAGATTCTGCAGATATAAAGGCAAAAGATGTTTAGCCTTGGCCTTTCGAATTTCTCAATAAAAACCGTTATATCATTTAAGGCTAAATTTGGAGAAGAGTAAAGAAATGAAATTCTAATCTTTTTAATTTAATACAGTTTTTTTTTTAAAGAAATATGTATTTTTTTTTTAAAGGTGAAAGGAATCAACTCCTAAAATTAGGTAAATTAAAGTAACCTTTTAAATAAAACAAAATATTTAATTTAACGAAATAAAAAGATTTTTAAGTTAATTTATTAATTTGTAGTTTTGATTAATAACCTCTTAGTTATTAATATAAGTTACATGATTATTACAATTTTATAATGCATTAACTTCCATAACTTAAAGTGATCTTATTTAAGTGTTCTTATTTATTTACTAGTCACATCCCCTCACTGAGACCATATTAAACAAATTGTCCGTAGGATGAACAAAATGCAGAACATGCTCTGATAATTTTTTTTGCTAAGTATATTTCAACTTTATTCACTTGGTCCATATAGCTGTGAGCTGCTCATGTGTGTTCTTGAATCAGCTTTCTGCTTCTAAGTTGTTAAGTTAAATCTTAATTAACTTTGTCATTTTGATCACATTTTTGTACACTGATGTCTATTTCAACAGATTGTTGGACCTTTCTATGCCTTCTGGTCAAGTTTTTGCACCAACAAATCTTATGTGTGGGTGGAGAAGTACGACACCAGGGAGGCGCCTGACAGGAGGTGCAGGAGGGCCATGGAGGCAGAAAACAAAAAACTGAGGGATGCTGCAAAGAAGGAGAGAAATGAAGAGATAAGGGTAAACATGTCTTGCTTAGTACAGTTCAGACTTAACTTGACTCAGACTTTAACTCATGTTTTGTCATGTTGTGGACCTATGGTATTGGTCCCAGTGTGTAATGTACCAGTGTCTTATTAAGTTGGAAGTACATTTGAGATGGAAATAGAACTAGGCCTATTCTGAAAATGAATCTTGAACAGATATTTTTCCCCTTTGATCCCCTTGTGTGAAACAAGAGCTGCCTGTGACCAGGGCCAGTTTCTCCACAATACTGCAACTACCAAACTATCTCAGCAAATGAATTTAATTCTACTCACATAAAGTGCTTTTGCATTACTGACAAGAGGATTATTCATGCACCTTTGTCATTGAATGGATGGAACTAAAAACACAGGGGGGGCTTGAATGTAAAGCTTGTGCTTTGTATTACTTGTAAGATAAATGAAATAGCAGTTACCATCTTAACACTGTATATTGTGAAATTAAATCTGCAAGGGAAAGAAAGGATAATAAATGAAGGACTGGGTTCAAGACGTGTGAAGGAAATAGTGGAACAAGGTTTGTGGAAGCTTGAAATATAAAAAATAAAAGAAGTACGTTTCGGCTTAGAGCCTTCCTCAGCAGACAGGAAAATGGAGAGACGACAAGAAATAGAAAATAGTTTTTAAAATGTGTCTGCCATCAGTGTTATTGCCGAAAGTTGGGTCTTCCAAAACCAAGATTACAGGAAGTAAACGAATTTATATATCAATACTGTGAAAAATAACAGAAAACAGACAAAATCTTTTTAGGAATACGTAAAATATAAGAAATAAAAAAAGAAATGCAGGGAAATTGAGGATCAGTAGGAGAGTACTTGATTCATATGGTAAATTAAAATCATGTCAAACAAGTAAGGATGGGGAAATTCAAATTATCGATTTAATACCAACTTTGAGTATCTCTAACTTATATTATGTAGAAAATAGGGACCAAATTAAAATAATTCCTGATAACTTTAAATAAATTCACATCTTGGTGGCTTTACTTTCCATTTCTATAAAATATGGTAGACGGATAATATTTGTTAATATTTTAATTATTGAATACTTTTTTGTATGTGTGTCTCCCTCCCCAACAGAACCTTGTGGCTTACATGAAGAAAAGAGACAAACGTGTACAAGCCTACAAGGTAAGGATACAGTGCATTTTATAGTTTCAACTGTGTACATGAAATTTCATGAAGACTTCCCATTCATGATTAATTTTATTATTGAGTAACAGACTTGAGGAAATTTCAGATGTAAAAACACAAGTTAAATCCAAGTGTGTTGTCGTGAGGAAATAATACAAAACTAGTATAAGTCATTTCACTCTTATAGCTTACTAAAAGACTAGAGAATAGAATCCTCTTTCACCTGGTTAAAGGTACTGACGTTACCTTCGGCTCTAAACTTAAAATAAATCTATTAAGTTGATTGTTGAATTTTAAGAAATTTTTTATGTTGACTGAGATATGAAATTTACTATATATATCTTTTAAAATATTGTCTCATTTACAAAATATTTATTTAGAAAAAATTAGAGGAGCGGCATGCAGAGATAGAGGCAAAAACTAAACAAAAAAGAGAAGAAGAACTTAGAGAGAGACAGAGGTTGGTATTTATTGTGACCTGATTGTCACAGGGGGAAAACATGTTGGCGGTTGTGCTTCAGAGTAAAGACATTTCACAATTGATTACCTTATTTTTGCGCATATTTATGCACCTGTATATAAGATGCGGGTTTTGACTATTTGTGCAATAAAATATACATAAGAAGCACCCATATGTAAGATGCACCCCGGGTGCGGGGTATGTAAAACTTTGTATAAGACGTGTCTTATATATGTGAAAATACGGTAGTCCCACACTTGGGCAGCTAGCTATTTAGGAAGGTTGATAACTTTTTGATAATTTTACACTAACTCTTACACTGTAATGCAGTTCTGTTCACATGTATTTTAAATACTCCTTACCATCATAAAGTAGCTGTTTGTAGTATACTACACTGTGCTCTGTTACAAACTTTGTGCAATGAGAGAGATTTTACATCACAGGTATTTGTAAAAAAAAAAATGTTGAGTGCTCTATGTTAACTTTCAAATCAATTTCATCATTCCCATAGCCAATGCCATACATAAAAATGTAAGGACCTTCTTAACTACTCTTCATGTATATAAATAGACTGCATCTTTGTTAGTATATTAATTTAGCTGTTAGTTTGTCAGAAAGGCATATGCCCAAATGGCTGCTGTATCAGGAGGATGATGACGCAATTAATAACATTAAGATAAGATTCTTTATTGATCCAAATAAATAGTTTTTTGATAACATTGTAAATATTCATTTTTATCACATAAATAAATACATATTTTAAACTAGACGACCGTTTACAATTATAGCAATTTAAACACAAGACATTGAAAGTATTTCTTTTAGCATAGAAATCAACCATAAATGAACTCCTCTAGTGATAATAATGACTTAATTAGTGATAATTTAGACTAAATGAACTTGCACATTTTGGGCTTCTGTAATCAGGATAACTTTGTATCTGCAGGAAGTTGGAAAATTACAAGGAGGCCGGGTGGTCTGCCATGTCTGGGCTAGAGAAAGATCTACAGCAACTTGAGGCCCACTTAGATGAGCACTTCGGGGATGCAGACGAAGGTAAATTATCTCCATTTTGTTGGTAGTCTGTTTTCTGATGGTGGATCCTGAATAGGACATATTGTTTTGAATGCTAACACATTTCCCTAAGATTTGTTCTAGTTCATTAGAATTTGTCGCCAACTTTCTTGAAATACTTATTGCAAAATGAATTATTTAAGGTGGTCCACGGGGGAAAATATCGATATTTATATAATTTTTATCAAAAATGAGATTTTGGTGAATTTTACTAGATAAACATCTTAGGAACATTTTGGTTTTTACTATTTTCATAAAAAAATAATTTAAAGTTGTTAAAAATGTAATTAAAAGTAGGATGGTAAGAGCAAATTTTGACCTCGGGGGCAAAATTCAGGCTCTGTAAACCCCTGACGCGCCCCTTCGCTTTTATAATATAATTACAACGCAATGTAGACATATTTGGTATCGATCGAAAGCTTAGCCTATCTACTCGGTAATGGTATCGCCCACTAAAAGGTCCAGAAATAAGCCTGGCGGATTCTCTTTGTTCTGCAAACCCTACACATTTTGAATCATTTTTCGTTCAAACAAATTTTCTCATTGGTCGAGATTTAAATTTTTCAGATAACACCAATTATCATTGGTCGGCTAAATTTAGATTTGACGTAGTTGAACAAATCTATCCCACAATGCATTGCCCGACTCCCATTTTTTTCACTTCGGATCATTCCGTGCAGTTAGCGTTACCCGTTTCCATCGATCGACCTTACTTTTGCTATCGTCAAATAAATTCAAATTTGAACTTATTTTCTTGCTTTGAAAAGGTAAGTTGAACTTATTATTGTATAATGTAATGTATAATAAATATTTTTAGGTGTTCCAGCGAATTTTGAGCTAGGTTTAGTCAGATAGTAGTACAGTAGGCTTACTACATATAATAATAATTACTAACGGTTACGCCAGTAACGGAGTAACGCACATGTGTACGCTTTTGATTAGAAATAAAGGTTCTTTATGCCTAATTATACGAAATTGAGATAGATAATTGTATTTTAATATAACTACTAGTTAAATATTATCGTTCATTACCTTTGTGTCCATACACGTGAGTGACAAATTAGGTTTTTATGTTTTAAAATTTTATTGATTTATTGCGTTGTCAATGACAACATTTCAGTCATTTATTTAGTGTTATACCGGTAATAATATAAATCAAAATGAATTTCAACGAATGGATGGAATAAGCCAAGGTTTCCCTTTTATTTTTTTATTTTAAATAATAATAGAAATTGACGAATATACCATTTTTTAGTGTTTTGTTCCACAACATTTACCAGTATTACCAATGCCTAAGCCTATGCTATTTTTTATAATGCTAGTAATACTACTAATAAATAATAATTTTTTTTGTTCTAAATAGAAAATAATGGCACCCATGTCCAAGAAGTCCAAGAAAATGCAGATGATGAGACTAGTGGCAGTGGAACAGGAAAAACAGAAGAGGGGCCACACATCACCACCAGCTTCGTAACCAGCTCCACAACCAGCTTCGTCGCCCGCTTCACCACCAGCTTCGTCGCCAGCTCCACCACCAGCTTCGTCACCAGCTTCGTCGCCAGCTCCACCACCAGCTTTGTCGCCAGCTCCACCACCCGCTTCGTCGCCAGCTCCACCACCCGCTTCTAGATGTGAAGATTCTGTGGCATCATCTGCGTCAAAAACCAAACTTCATGCTTTTGAATGTCAGCACACCTTAGGCCTCTCTGCCTCATCCATCATTCAGGTAGATGCCCTCCAGCCACTTTTTTTAAAGTTTACATGCCCTGAATGCAGAGAGGGACACTTTATTCTCCGCAGCGACGACAAGAAACGTTCTGGACTTGCATTATTCTTAGAGGTGGTTTGTAATATATGTGACTTTGTCATCTCATCTTCTTATACATCAGTTTTATGCACTGGCAAAACTGTTGTCAACAAAAGAGCTGTGGCAGCATCATTAGTGACTGGATTGGGGCTTGCTGGTATGGGGAAGTTTTTTCAAATAATCAATGTACCAAACATTCACCAAAAGACATTTGACCAGAATGCTACACTATCACCCTGCATCAATCACTACCAAACTACAAGGATAACTTGCAGAGGTAGTAGACATTGATGTGTCCTATGATGGGAGTACGCTCACTCAGGAGGGAAAGTGTTATATCTGCATACCGTACCTCACATGATTCCAGAATTTTCTATATTATTATCATAATATTATTTACGGAAAGGGGTTGGTTTTAAAAACATGGCTTTATTAATTTTATATCTGTGTTTTTATATTGTATTTTTCATTTATGAATAGTATATGCACATGGTATAAGAATCCTATATTGTTCAAGTAGTCTTTGATTTTAAAAAATATATTATTTTGGTTTTCTCAACTTTGCGTTTTTCAGATTTTTCAAGTATGCCAAATGCATCACGGGGAAAAGTATTATGGTTACAGGCTTCAAAATTTCCATGCTTCTTACCATTGGTATTATCTACATAATAACACCTCCTACTATAAGATCAGTCCAATAGAACTTTTAAAATTATTTGTTGTTTATTATAATATTTTTATTTGGGACGCAGGTTGACATTTTGAAAACACGGCTTTGTTAATTTTAAATCTTTTTATACCTGTGTTTTTATATTGTTTTTTCATTCGTGAATGGTTCATGTCCATGGTATATGCATCCTGTATTGTTCAAGTAGTCTTTAATTTTTAAAAAAATTCTTTTTTGTTTTTCTCAACTTTGCGTTTTTCAGATTTTTCAGGAATGCGAAATGTATCAGGAAGAAAAGTATTACAGATACAGGCTTCAAACTTTCCATGCTTCTTACCATTGATATTATCTACACAATAACACCTCCTTCCATAAGATCTGTCCAAGAGAAATTTTTATATAATTTTTTTATTATTATTATATAATTTTTTGGGTCGGGGGTTGATATTTTGAAAACACGACTATTAATTTTCTATCTTTTATATCTGTGTTTTTATATTGTTTTTTCATTTATGAATGGTACATGTACATGATATATGCACCCTGTATTGTTCAAGTAGTCTTAAATTAAAAGAACAAACATTTTTAAACTTCTTCTTCGATTTTCTCAACTTCATGTTTTTCAGATTTTTTAGGTATGCCAAATGTATCAGGAGGCAAAGTTTTATAGGTACAGGCTTTAAACTTTCCATGCCTCTTACCATTGATATTATCTACATAGTGACACCTTCTTCTTTTAGATCTGTCCAGCAGAACTTTTTAAATAATTTTTTTACATATGCTACCCCCTGTATTTTGCCAAAAATTTATGTGACCCCACATATATGTCATTTGTAGATGTTCCAATCATTTTAATGCAGTAAGCTGGGTGTAATTTTTTTAACAACTGTATTATTAATGAGTGTGCAAAATTTCATTATGATATTGAGAAACCTTTTGGTGTTGATACATTTTGAGTAACGGTCAATATTGGTATACAATTTTATATTTTTTGCAATAAAAGTCAAAAAAAAATTTTTAAAAATAAACTACTAAGTTTTTTTGTCTTTCTATTGGTGTATAGTTAGTATGTACTAAAAAAAAAAATTTTAATTCAAGAGACATAGAAAATTTTTTTTTGACCCATGGACCACCTTAAATATTAATTTAAATAAAAAATAATTTTTTGAAATACAACCTTTAGCATTCTATAAATAATTGTTCTGCTGCTTAAGGGGGTAGGCGCTTGAAAATATCTTAATTTTTCAAAAATTATCCAATTTTTTTTGTTTTCATTTTTACGAAGATGAACATTCTTAGATTCGATTACACATAAATGTATACTACTTTTTAAAAGATTTGTTGTGAAACAACTGATATTTAACACCCCACCCCACTTTAAAAATTGACCTAATTTTAGAAGAAAATAAAATTCATCCATATCCCATGTTTGAGACCTCAAAAAACTATTTTTAAATAGCATAATATGCTATTATTATATATCAATGTAAAGGTAAATTCAAGCAGTTTTTTAATTATTTAGAATCGTAGTCAGTAAATATAATTGCCTCAAATAATCGGATCCACAAACGTAATGTTGTAGGATATTCCTTAGTTCTATTATTATAATTATTTTACCGATTTTCATTGGTCCAAACAGGGGAGTAACCAAGATACCGATGTCTCGCGCATGCGCAAATGAGTTGTTTATGTGTGTTTACCGGATCGCGAACTAAATTTTGCAAACGAAGCATCAGCATGTTTTGATTTTAAAATATGCATTTACAACCTTACCGATTAGGTAAAAGCCAGAAATAAATAAACTACAGAAATTTATGCACTGGCACTAAGAAAAGCTCTCAATTCAAGGTAAGTATACTAAAAATTATCATAATTTAGCGACACGAGATGGCGATAGTTGAGATTATTCAGTCAGTACTACAGTACGTCAGTACAGTCAGTGTGTTGCCATGCCATGATGCTCGTGATGGTGTAAGGGTTGTTTAGCTTATGCGGAGATTTGCACAAGTTTCTACTTAAACTTAAAGTCTTTATATTTATCAATCAAGGGAATTTTTAATTTATATGAAACCTAAGCCTATTTATTTGGCTACAAAAACATTGAAAAATAATCGACGAGTAGTTCAAAGTAATAGTCTAGACTAATACAATTATATTATATATTAGATTAGCATTAGCATTGTCACTCATTGTGGATATGAGCAAATAAATTCGTATTAAAATGTTTCAACTCAAATAGTTTAATCTTAGCCTAATTCATTTATTTTATCTGCATACAATTATTAATAATAGTAATAGCCTAATTAGTTTAGTATAATTTTTAAGGTCTAAAATCAATTCATTAGATTAATAATTAATAATTAATAATAGTAATAATAATAAAATAAATAATTAGTTAAGCAATGCTACACATCTAAATAATACTGATAGGCTAATTGTGATCAATGTCAGAATATTATTTGCTAATTGATGTTTATTAATTTTTTAATTCCATTCCAGCCCCCAATAAGTACTACCGAGCCGAGCAAAAGTTAATTCTTCAGTGACAAGAATTCAACTTCAACAGCAGAGGGAGTACTAAACAAGGATTTAGATATGATCATAATTCAAAGCTTTTACAAATTTTCATCTGTTTTCAGTGGGGTGGACAAATCGCAGAAGCCATAACTTACAACTGATTGCAAAACAAAATAGTCAATACTATGAATCATGAATATAAAAATGACTTGATTGTGAGTGGTTAGATTCTTCAAATCCACAACTGGATAACCAAGGCATTATCAATTATAGACTGTAAGGCTTGAAGGACAATGGCATGGACTATGAAAAGTTGCAATCTATGATATCTGCCATAACCTTAAAAACCCAGCTGCACTGCACAATTTATAACCGGCACAAAGTATAAAAACTGCGCTATGCCGAAGAACATTTATGAGCAAGTATCTGCCCAATTATTACATTTCTAAAAGACACATAACTCATTCCTCTCTGGTATGAGGGAATTCTTTGCTGAAAGAGGTACACAGAATATGTACAAAAGTGTCAACATAGCATTGGTGCCATGGAACTACATGGAACTGCTTCAATTTCAGTGATGTTGTCAGCAACATAACCTTGTCATCTAATTATGGTTAAAAATGATCATGGACAAAATATGGTTGATAGGGGGCTTTGGATAACTTGTGTTATACTAGAATGCTGAGCAAAAAATTGGTAGACAACACAAATTAGCTTTATTCGAGCGGAAAATAAAAAATCTTTAAAAAATTGTGATTTTGACGAGAGCACCTGAGGGAAGTTCGAGAAGGTGAAAACCATGTTCCTGGTGCATTTAACAGTTAAATAATATACAAAACCACCATGTCCATGTTGCTGAACAAAAAAAACTATGTAAAAGAACTTCATTTTCATAATAAACTTAAAATTTTTCACTTTTTAAGTTTAAAATTGATTTTTCTCAAAGTTGTTTTTTTCTATTGTTTTGTAACGTAGAATTCTAAAATCTCAGCTAATATACAAGCTAGAGTAAAAAAATTTGGTGTGTATCTTCCTTTAACTATTTTGTGGGTAATGAGCTATACAGAATTCAATTTGGTCTATTACTTTTTTCAAAATAAAGTTTTTATTTTCCTATAATTGTAAATTTTAAGCGTTTTCTGCCGAGGCAAATTTTAAAAATTAAAAAAAAAATGTTTTGAAAAGTTTGAAGGAAATTAAACTAGCTCAGTACCTCTAAATATACTTGAAGTTCATGAATCAATCATATTTTAAGCAATATGTATGTCTGTTTTAAAAATTTTAGAACTCTACGAATAGGTATTATTTTCAAGATGGCCGCCGTTGCCATGGCAACTATAAAATCTTTTTAAATTTTAAAGCATGAAAATATATCTCCATTCATAGCTAAACATGACCATAATAAAATAGTTGTTCTAAGTTGGTTAATTAAAAAAAAAATATTTTTGGTAGCCTACCCCCTTAATATGTCTTATATTACCATGTATAACATGAAATGCCAACTCTCTAACCTTTTTTTGTTTGTTAGGGGGAGGGAGCCATAACATGCAACGTCAGCCTACAATGCAATCTGTTAATCTTGTTCTATAACATGACTCTTTCCCCAGGAAACATAAGTTTATAAAACTCAATTACTCTGTCAAGGTAGAAAATATTTATTTAGCTGGATTTAAATTCAATACAGCAATCTGTAGAACTATGCTAGCATAATTAACGGATGAATTATTATTAATTACATGTAAAATGCTATCATATCCAAAATTGCTATTCATTGGTGTAAACACTCAAATTGCTATTTGTTGGTGTAAAAAATATTCACCCCCCCCCCCCCCCCCCCGAACTATTTACATGTCAAGCCATGGACGGCACCCAGCAGCATCGTTTGTCTGTCAGAGGGTGGTGGGCATCACTCGGGATTGTAGAGTTTGAAGAGATGTGTCTATTGTGCAGTTTTGAAGGCCTGGATGGTCGGTATATTGAGGTTGTGTAGTTGGAGAGAATTTCATTGTTTGGGGGTGCAGAAAGAGAAATATCATTCACCGTATATTTTAGTGTGTGTCTTGGGAACAGAAAGAATACGCATGTCTGCCATTATTGTGTTTTCTCTTCTGGTCGGCCCTGCTTTTAACAATTTGGATGTTCAATGAAGAATGTGAACATTGTGTTGCATCGCAACCTTTAACAGTACTAACATTATTGCTTGGCCATGTCAGCTGAACACCAACAGAGTGGGACCCTGCTGCCTGTCAGTTAAATTGACTGTGTCTAAGTTAAGAAGGAAAAATTTTCATCTTTGTTTCATAAAAGCATTGATACAATTATTATTTTTGGAAAAGCATAACTGAAAATATGAATATATTCCAACAGACATGTGGTTAGATGAACAGCCCGATGGAGTTGAAAATATTGAAGATGACCAGTTGCTCTATTCAGATGAACTTTATTGTGTTGCATGTAACAAGGCTTTCAAAAGTGACAAGGCGTAAGTATTGCATTTTTAAATTGCCGTTAGGATTTATTAAAAATCTTAAAATATATAAAGCATTTTGAAAAAAAATTTAAATTCATGAATAGGAATAGTAATTTTTTCTTTTAAAACTCTTATTACAAGATAATAGTAACAAATACAGACAAGTGACTTAATTCTTGGTAGGATATCAAACTCTTTTTTTTTTTATTCTTAGTTTGTCTGGTTCATAAAAAAATGTGAAATGTATTTTCACTTCTTTTATTTAGATCAGTCAATGTCATCATCTCTTGTTGAAACAGTTTATTCTCTTTGAGAGTGTGGAAGTTAGCATACAAATTAGGCCAAAGTTACATCATCATTTTACTTTTTCCCCCCAAGCTTATCAAACCATGAAAAATCCCGCAAACACAAGGAGATGGTGGCCAGCATTACACTGGAACTGCAGCAAGAGGATGAGGAATTGGCAGGCACTAGTGTGACTGATGGCAACCAGGGTGAAGACAAAATAGCACCAACAGAAGCTGGAGAGAATGGTGTGTCATCCGCAGAGGAGCAGGAGGAACAGCGACAGAGGTTGGTCATACGTGTCTGGCATCATTGTTCATGTGGTCTGACATTTCTCATTCATGTCACTTCATTGTTCATGTGGTGTCACATTTTTTTCATTCATTGCACTTTATTCATCTGGTCTTACATTTTTTTATTCATGGCACTTCATTGTTCATCTGGGCTCTTGCTTCTCTTATTTATCTCACATCATTGTTCACCTGGTCTTAGATTTCTTATTCACCTCACATTGTTCATCTGGTCTTAGATTTCTTATTCACTTCACATTGTTCATCTGGTCTTAGATTTCTTATTCACCTCACACTGTTCATCTGGTCTTAGATTTCTTATTCACCTCACACTGTTCATATGGTCTTAGATTTCTTATTCACCTCACACTGTTCATCTGGTCTTAGATTTCTTATTCACCTCACATTGTTCATCTGGTCTTAGATTTCTTATTCACCTCACACTGTTCATCTGGTCTTAGATTTCTTATTCACCTCACATTGTTCATCTGGTCTTAGATTTCTTATTCACCTCACACTGTTCATCTGGTCTTAGATTTCTTATTCACCTCACATTGTTCATCTGGTCTTAGATTTCTTATTCACCTCACACTGTTCATCTGGTCTTAGATTTCTTATTCACCTCACATTGTTCATCTGGTCTTAGATTTCTTATTCACCTCACACTGTTCATCTGGTCTTAGATTTCTTATTCACCTCACACTGTTCATCTGGTCTTAGATTTCTTATTCACCTCACACTGTTCACCTGGTCTTAGATTTCTTATTCACCTCACACTGTTCATCTGGTCTTAGATTTCTTATTCACCTCACACTGTTCATCTGGTCTTAGATTTCTTATTCACCTCACACTGTTCATCTGGTCTTAGATTTCTTATTCACCTCACACTGTTCATCTGGTCTTAGATTTCTTATTCACCTCACACTGTTCACCTGGTCTTAGATTTCTTATTCACCTCACATTGTTCATCTGGTCTTAGATTTCTTATTCACCTCACACTGTTCACCTGGTCTTAGATTTCTTATTCACCTCACACTGTTCATCTGGTCTTAGATTTCTTATTCACCTCACATTGTTCATCTGGTCTTAGATTTCTTATTCACCTCACACTGTTCATCTGGTCTTAGATTTCTTATTCACCTCACACTGTTCATCTGGTCTTAGATTTCTTATTCACCTCACACTGTTCACCTGGTCTTAGATTTCTTATTCACCTCACACTGCTCACCTGGTCTTAGATTTCTTATTCACCTCACACTGCTCATCTGGTCTTAGATTTCTTATTCACCTCACACTGCTCATCTGGTCTTAGATTTCTTATTCACCTCACACTGTTCATCTGGTCGTACATTTTTTAAAAAATTCATGTGACATCATTGTTCATCTTGACCCAAAATCAAATGCTTTTTAAATTAACCTTTACTTATTGCTGCTAAGCTTTCATTTAATGTCCGCTGTTAGTTCTTATCTTGGTCACATCTAGAGGAGTGGAATTATCAACTTTTATACTGTAATGACATTTTTTTTTGCTGATGATAGAAATGTTTCACTTGAAAGTTTTTTTTTGTTTTTTTTTTAGGACACACAATATCTATGTTTAATTGCATCCTGACAACTTTTCCTCCTCTTTTATGTTTGTTTTGGCTGACTCTTATAAAACAGGAAATATTGAACAATTATTTTGAAACATTCCCCCCCCCCCCCCCCCCCCCCCCCCCCCGAATTAAGCTGGGTTTAATAAACTCAAGTTAAAATAAAATTTAACATGGTCAATAAATAGCTTTTTGAAATATAATTTTATTAAGTTTTTAAATATACAAATGTTTTAAAATAAATTGCTGTTTTTAAAAGGAAATAACTTCATGACAATATATATGTAATGAAGATGCATATATTCATAACTGTACATTCTCTTCAAGTGAACTATGTGGTGGAATTCTGTATTATGTTATTTTATTTGTGTAAACATTTTTCTGCAGTGGCAGTGTGGACTGCAGTTCGTATATATCACTGTTACAAATTGCAAACAATTTTAAGTCTTTACATAATAGCATGCTATTAGCCAAGCTATAAATAGAAGGGAATAATAACATATCATGGAAAAAAATAATAAACCCAGAAATGAGTTGTTCATGTTAAGTTGTTTCTATAATAAATGTCATGTGAACATAATGTGGCCAAGCCAACCTCCAGCCCGAGCCTGTTCAAGAATGTGATTGAACACATTGGTTAAATAAAAGGGGGACAGTCAAAGCGTGTATGGGTGGCTCCAATGGGCTCACAGACAGCCACTTACATACAATATTTACAGTGAAGATAATGTGTTGAAAAGGGGGGTAAATGTGGTATAGGATGATTGCTGAAAAAGGGGTAATCTGGTATAGGATAAAGGTTTTGATAGGGATATTATATTTCTCCACTTTATTAATGGGCCAGTATCACAACTAGTGGTAGTGATGGTAAGGAAGAAATTTAACTAGTGTGCCAAGTAAATTCTTGTCTCACCTGAGCCTGATTCTGTGTGTGTGTGGTTTTGGGGGAAGGGGATGTATATAGTTTTACAATAGGTCAGCAAGGAGAGGTTGTTTTGTCCTGAATAGAGACCTGCCCCATTATGTGCCTTGTAACCTATTTTAGGTGTGCTATGATGTTTCAGGGATTTGGAAGCACTAGTAACAATTTATGTCAAAGGGATATATGGAGAATAATAACATGACACTTGTAGATCTGCAAAAATTCAGCGTTTGGGAATCACGATAACAATGTGTTCAAAGTGATAAATGGAGAAAACAAAACAAAAATAACACTTGAAAATTTGCCAAAATTCTTAGTGTGACTGTAAAGCAAGAAGTGGTACATGCATATTTGAGAACATTATTTATAGAGCCTTTTTTTTCTTTCTTTAAACTAACTGGCATATTGTTTTGCATATGAGGTTTTCATTGAAGTTGCATCTAATACCTTTTGACAGTCTAGGATCATGTTAAAATTGATGGGGACGAATGCCTTACAAAGCGGCCGTGCTTTCTATTACAACTTTGTTATTTAAGCTTCACTTTAAAAAAAGCTGGTTCACTAGTTTCATGATGTATAATTTTTCAGTCAAAAAGTGGTTAAATTAAGGGAGTGCACAGACTGTCACCAAGACACCAAAAAAAAAAGAGTCTGAAACTAAAATTATTGCCAACTGCTTTATGTTACCGTTGCGGTGATATTTTCTAAAATATGGTCAATAAGTGTTGGGCTGCCATCAGCAGAGTTCGTTGTATTCACAATTGACACAGTGGTGTTCTCTGTTGTAGCAGTTGTCTGTTGGGCTTGGGTGGACTGCAAGGTGGCATCATCCCAGTCCAAGTCTGGGCCTTCTGTTGTTGTAGATTGAATGTAATGGTTGTAGATTCGCTGCCAGTACCGCTGAAACAGGTTGGTTAACATGTCCTCCATGTCCATTGAGGTGTCCTGCATCGTGGTCTCCTCGTGGTCTTGGTTTCTCTGCTGTAGAAGGCTGGGTAAGTTGATGCCAAGGTTGTTCAAGTAATGAGCGTAGTTGAGCGAAGTATGGTATGGACGGTAGAACCCTCCGCCAGGATGGTTTAAAAGGGGGCGGTGGTAAGTTTGACCAGATGAGTGAGGTGGGTAGTGGTGGGTTGACCCAGATGATGGGGGCTGGTAGTGGTGGGTCTGACCAGCTGATGGGGGCTGGAAGTGGTGGGTCTGACCAGATGATGGGGGCTGGTAGTAGTTGGTCTGACCAGATGATGGGGGCTGGTAGTGGTGGGTTGACCCAGAGCTACTATCTTGATTTCTTCTGTATTCGACTGATGGAGTCCTAGACTGAAAATTGAATCCAGATACTGGGAAACTTGTCTGTGTCACAGTCCCTGTGTTCTGGTTTGCATCATAACCTGTATAACGTTTCTGTCTGTTGGGCCTGGCCTTCATAAGATCCATCAGCATTGAGAAACTAGCTGCTCTTTTAGGCAGGTCTGAAAGAACTGTGTTGTGTGTATCATGTTTGCCAATGGCTACTTGTTTATCTAGTAGGGAGGAAAAATGATTTTCAACTTGAATGTGAACATTTTGAAAAGGTCTACTCAGAACTGAATTGTTTTCATCTGGAACGGTCCTGGACTCAATGGTCTCTTGGGCAGTGTGCTCACTAAAAAGAGTGTTTGTGTCTTCTCTGTCAGCATCAGTGTCTTCATCATCTAGGACATCAGATGTGTGAGATTCACTGCTGAGCATTTCTGCTTGAAAACTGTTAAGTAGAACATTTTTTGTGTGTTCATTTTCATCATCTTCCAGATAGTCATCATTATAGTGAAGATTGTCTTTTCCTATTGCATCACTCGTTTCAGGGGACTTGCTTGTTTCTCTTTTGCCATTCTCTAAACTCCAAACCTGCTGACGTAAGTCTGACGATTCCCCTGTCAAAATGTTCACCTGAGATGGTTTGTGTGTCTCCTCAGTGGGCAACCCTACACTCTCATCTTGTTTCGCTAGGCTCCCTGCAGTAGTTGTGACCCAAGCACTTAATGTGTTTTTCACACCATGTTTCAACTCCATGATGAGATTTCTCTCTCTGCTTGGCTCTTGCACACCTTCGCTGTCCTGCTTTAGATTGTCATTGAATGCTGCCCGGCTGAGCTTCCTAGAAGGAGGCATAATTATTACTTTGGTGTCCTGGACTCCAGCCCTTCTTGTGGGACCTGTCACAGAATGCGTCTGCCTTGGCTGAAATGTTTGAGGCAGTCTTTTTTCTGGGGGTACTTTTTGGTTTAATTTTGTCTCTGAGGAAGATGAATCTCCTACTTTTGAAGAATTCTCATTGGATAATCTCTGGTAGTTTTTCAGATGAGGTGAGAATGAACCATCCTGTACCAGGTAACCAGGATTCGACCCGATTTTGTGGTTCACTGGTGTGGTACTCGGATACATTTGTATTGTCGGATGGTCCTTAGGTCTGGCATCCATGTGTTTGTGCAGAGGGCTTGTAAGATATGTCCTGACCGAGCCTGTATCCAAGTGCTGGGCTTTGGTGGAGGCAAACAAGGATTTCTTCTTTAGCAGGTAGGTGATGATTTCTGGTGAAAAGGTTTTATTACTCATTACTGAGTCAAGTACAGTGCTCGGACCACTCTCTGTTGCATTTTCTGCCTTCACTCTTGGAAATGGCGTGTTGTTGCCTTGTGGTGGTGAAAGGGTGCTGTCATTGGTTTGGTCGACCTGAGATGTTGATAGGTCATTGTCTTTGGTAAGGTTGACCTCAGCTGCTATTTGGTCATTGTCATTGGTTTCGATGTGATAATCTATTGACAGGTTCTTGCCTGTTGCTTGGTTGACTTTGGATACTGATAGGATCTTGTCTCCGGTTTGGCTCAGCTGAGACCATGATAGGCTGTGGTCAGGGGTTGCGTTTACCTGATATGCCGATGGGGCATCATGCGTTCTGCTGACGGCATGAGACCGTGAAAGAAAGATGTCATTGTTTGTGTTTACTTGAGACGCTGATTCATTCTTATCTCTGCCATCTCTCGCTGTTGGCACTGCAGTCTGCTCCTCAGTTTGTCTCCTTTTCCTTGCAACAGAATGTTGATTCTGTTGTTCACCTGATGGAATTTCATGAGACCCAGTAACATTTCCTTCTTCAGCGTGAGACAGCAGCAAGTTGTTGATCTGGTCAAATAAAATTTACACCATCAAAATTTATTAGTCATAAAATGTATTGTTACTTTTTTCACCCACTTAACAACCTAAAACAGCTGTTTTCAACCTGTGGGTCGTGACCCCTTTGGGGGTTGAACAACCCTTTCATAGAGGTCGCCTAAGACCATTGGAAAAGACATATACTCTACACTTATGAAGTAGCAACAAAAATAATTTTGTGGTTGGCGTGGGGGTCTCCACAACATGAGGAACTGTATAAAAGGGTTGCGTCATTAGAAAGGTTGAGAAACACTGATCTAAAAGGAAGAAACTCATGTGCTGTATTAAATTATGTTTTGCAAAATGTTAAAATAACTAGATTCCAATATTTAACTGCACATTGGTCAGCAGATATTCTCTTTCATTGAAAAAAATATGTTTTTAGCATTCAAATGTTATTTTAACTCACCATGCCTGTGGGTCGTTCGCCAGAGCTCTCTCTACCTGAAGTGTCTTCAAAGTCCTCTAAAAATGGTGATGATGCTTTTTCTGGTCCTGTAAGTGGACCACCATGACTGACCACCAGGTGACCGCTATGACTGACCATAGGCAGAATTTGTTTCAGTTTTACATGGAACGTAACAGGTCCACGCTTATCATCCCCCTGGAGAAGGTCATCCTCAAAGGACTTAATCTCAAGTGGTTCCAACTGACCTGGGGCTGAATCAAGTGGGGACTCTGCTGGGGCAGGCTTAATGTTGTGGTCAGGCTGGTCCATGAGGGCAAAAGCTAACTGAGAGTTTATTCGGCTTATGACGTTTTGAAGTCTTGTGCTGATGTCGGTGCCGTCTGCCGTAATCGGCTCCGCCCACTGTGACGACCGCCTCAAGACTTCATCCTGTCTTACTTTATGCAATGCGCCAAGGGATGAGAAGATCTCCTCATTGCTGTTGCTTCCTCTGCTGCTTGCCCCGCCGCTGGTGTCACTGTCAGTCCATGATGTTGTCACAACTGATTGCTTCCCATCAACTATGTTATTGATGGGATCAAAGCTACCTGCCATGGGGGTCATAACTCTAGATGCAGGCAGTAGATCAGTCTCTTGACCAGTTCTGTCCCTGTCTTCACTTTGCATGTCTTCATCTTCATCTTGCGACTCATTAGAAGATTTGCTGTTGGCAAATTTTTCTTGATAAGTGACTTCACTCCCTTGTTTTTGCACTTTTCCCTTAGACATGTTGGCCGTCTGAAAGTTAATACATTTATTGGACATTAGTGGATATAAGAATATTTTCTTAGCCCATACAAAAAAATTTGCCTATTATTTCAACAGAGAACATGAACAATTTCTATCATGCTTTTAGGATTGTTGAGTGTGCACTTTGGAAGTTTGAACTAAAGGTTATAGAAAAACTCAAGCTCTGACTACACTTTTGTTGGCCACTTTGCATCAAATTTAGAATAATTCTTAAGTGAGTGTCACAGAACGGTTGTTTAGGAGGAGGGCTCCGGTCCTGACTTATGACAAACTGTATTGGTTTAGTAGTGGTCAGTACAGGACAGCTCCTCTCTGTGATTTATATTTTGGTTATCTAGGTGTTGAAAAAGTATATTTTTATTTTAAGATACGAAGCTCTTCTGTTGGTACCACTGTCAATTATTTATATGTATCTCTATAGCTCTGACTGTTTATAAACTGTTCAACTGTAGCGTCTCATCTATCCCTCTCCCTCTGTCCAGCTAGTCATCTATTGTCTCAACTGTCTTCTCTATCTCTCAAGTCACCAAGTGTTTTTTATAAGTGTTCTATATTATATACTTTTCTCTACCTCCATAGATGGCCCAGGAATGCTATCTATTATCACATCCCTGCCCCTTCATTTCCGGTCAATCAGGAACTTCCATGGTAACCCCAATATTATCATGAGAAGTCTGGAAGGCCCGAAACATAATATTATGGAAAGAAACAATCCCCACTATCTCAAAGATGTGAGCATCTATTAACATTAACCTCATCCTCTTAACAATTCCCTCCCCAAAATAACAGCAATTTCCGTCTGTCCTATAAGTTACCTGAACAACAATGGAGCTCTGTCCTGTGCCCCCCCCACCCCCCCCCCCACCCCCCCCCACCCCCCCCCCCCCCCCCCGCTCATTGAGTACTTGCAAACCTCTTATTAAATAAGAAGCTCTATTAATCCCCGTTACTGGGTCAGCCAGGTAACCAAACGTGGAAAGTCTGAAGTGTTTTTTACTGAAGTGTTAAGGAATTTAAGTAATGAATCTATCTAGTAACCTAGAGGTATAGTCAGGTGACAGCAGAACAGATGGAATTGGACTAGAAATCCAAGCACACAAAAAAATATTATATATCCGCTTTTATTTTTAAAAAAAGTATAAGTATTATTATTACAAATACATTTGAAGAAACTACTAAGGAACTATCTTAAGCATTTTATATGCGTTTTAAAGTTATGAAAAAAAAATTAAATAAAAAAAATATGATCAAAGAATTACACAGTAATCACATTTATCGGAAAACCTAAATATCAGTTGTTATTAGTGCGTTCTTTAGTGCATAGTCAATAATAATGGGAAATAAAATTAAAATTAATTAGTTCTAAATTATCATGCAAATGACGTCATAGTGCAAATTGCATATTTAGCCAAAGCTAAAAGTTCTCTGATTTAATAAAAGAGCGTGACAAAACTGATAATGTATATTCCCCTTCTTAAAAGTAAAATTAATAAACAGAATTGATTGCTTTTTAAATTGTTAAACTGAAATACAAATTTACCCTTGTATTTTTAACTTTTAATAAGTTTTTACTTTTTATTCATTCTAAAAATAAACTTTTATGATATTTATAAAGTAGTAAATACTCTGCATTTAAAAATAATTTTAATAAGAATATGCCGTTTAATTGAATTGGTGAAGCAAAACTACGTAGCCAAATAGCATTTTTTTATGCACTTATCACGCATTTAAATAAGAACGAAGCAAATTAAATGCAAAAAAGTTCTTTTTGCATAAGTAAGGGGGTTACAATCCAGTGGATGATTTATTAATTTTTTTAAAAACTCTGTGTGTGTGTGGGGGGGGGGGGAGTAATATGATACATTCATTTTGCCAATTGCAGCACAAGATAAGCCTCAGAATGAATTTGATAAAAAATTAACCTTCTTTGATACATATATATCGGCGGTAGGTATTGAGTTTACACATTTTTACTTGGATGCCAATATCTTTCAATCCAATGACGTTACAGTTGTAAAAAATAGATGCTATATTCTCATTTAACATAGGAACATCTTTTACCAATTAAGAAAATCAATGACTTTAACAAAACATATATACATTTACATAATTATACCCATGAATATCAAAACCCAATCATTTTACATCGTGAAAATTATAATTTAATTTTCAAAATAGAGATTTTATTAGATAGACAGAAAGACAGACATACAGACAGATAGATGATAGATAGATAGATAGATAGATAGATAGATAGATAGATAGATAGATAGATAGATAGATAGATAGATAGATAGATAGATAGATAGATAGATAGATAGATAGATAGATAGATAGATAGATGGATAGATGGATAGATGGATAGATAGATAGATAGATAGATAATAGATAAATGGATGGATGGATAGATGGATAGATGGATAGATAGATAGATAATAGATAAATGGATGGATGGAAGTGTGGGTGGCTGGGTGGATAATGGATGGATGGATGGATAGGTAGGTAGGTAGGTACATAAGTAGGAAGTTAGGTAGGTAGATAGGCAGGTAGATAGTCAGAAAGATAAGTAGATATATAGGTAAGTAGGAAGGTAGGTAGGTAGGTATATAGGTAGGTAGGTAGGTAGGTAGGCATGTAGGCAGGTAGATGGTAGATAGATAGACAGACAGACAGAATTTATCCTTGAATAATTGCGAAAAAGTTATCTTTATTTGTTAAACTATATCTAACACATAAAAAAATTAATGTATGTATGTATGTCCCGTATGCGATTCTATACCATTAATCCAAAAGAGATGAAAATTTTGTGAATTATTGTACACACGCACGCAAATGCTTCTGAATTGTTACACACATTTTACAATATTCTGTTTTGGGACCTGAGCCCTAAATTTTTTTTTTCCCCCTTCTTTGAGCTAAAGATAATTTCCGTATGCGTTCCTATACCATTCTTCCGATTGCGATAATACTTTGGTAAGATTTTGTGCGCAGCAAAGGTTTCTGAATTAGCTTATCCATTTTGAAATATTCCTTTGGGGCCTGGGGCCCTAAGTTATTTTTTTCTTAAATGAGCTATTCAAATACAATTTCAATCAGTGCTATTTCATGGGTAGATGGAAATGAATCAAATACAAGCGAATTTCAGTTTGTGTGTGTCATAAGTGCAACCATTTTACAATTTTGCGTTTTTTAAAAGAGAAATAAATATTTGAGCTATATATATATAATTTAAAACAGAGCTACTGCATGGGTGGATTAATGGCTGCAAGTGTGTGGACTAAATTTTTAAAATGCACGCTTCTCACGTAGACAGCTGTATGTTGCCTGCTCACGCGTCGAAAAAAATTCTAATGTATTTGTGTACGCACCAGACGGAAAAAACAATATTTTCTATTTAAAAATAAATTTAAAACTTAATTAAAACACAAAAACCTCTATTCATTGAGTGGCATTGCAAAGCATGCCGGGTTCTCGCTAGTATATATATATAACAGGGATTTGAAGTCAATTTGTGATTTGGAGTTTAACCTGCCGTTTTGAAATTTTTTGTTAAGGAAAACTGCATCCCTGTATTCCACCTACATACGATTAGATGCCTTTATATACTCAGTACAGGTGTGTATTTGAAAAGGCCCCTGTTGTTACTATAACCCTGTTATTATTGCCAGTGTCATCTATGTAACTATTGCAAATATGAATCTGTTACTGACTTGTTTGAGAATGTCCTCCAGAAGCAACACCAGAAGCTCCTGTAACTGTTCCAAATTGACCACTGATCTCTGCACAGTCAAAAAACTCTGCACTAGACTGCCGAGGCTGCCCTCTAGTCGAGACAAACTGTGGCCAAGTTTTTCTAGGCTGAAATTCCCCTCACCTTCCTTTGCATCATAAACTGATCCTGTCATGACGGCGCCATTGACCACGGGCTCGGAATTTCCTGAAAAATGTAGCGAGCCTGTTCCGAGACCAGAACTTTCCCAAGTGTTTAGCTTTGTCAGTTCCTGGTGTGTAAACTTTGGGGTGTTCAGCAGAAGCAGTCCTAGCCAATAAAGCATGCGAGTCTTGCTGTTTCCAGTCCATTCCATTCTAATTTTCCTATCGGTCTTGTAGGGAAGTTATCATTTCATATTGCGGCTCTTGATTCACTGGGTCATTGCTGATCACTGTTTTAGATATACTTTGTGATGGCGCAATTATTGCTTGTTCGATGTAGTTTTGCTCACAAAAGAACTGCTATTTATGAAACACAATATAGCACTATTTCCACTGTTCAGTTTAGCATTAGCACTCATCCAACAGTTGGGACCATGTACAGTTCACTCCATCTAAACCTAGAACTCAAGTCTGTAGTGGTTGGTGAATGTATGTAAGCCAAGATGATGGCTACCAGGTCAGTGCCAGCAATGCAGCTGTCATGTTAACCAGAGGCAACTTAAAGGAAGGGGCTAACAGGCCATCAGCAGGGTTTGTGTTTGCTTCAAGGGTCCCCAAACCTTTGGCTCATGCCATTGTATGGCTCTTGGAACAGCTGAAAGCAACCCAGGTGGTCTCCTTGTTGCATGTAATGTAACCCCTTCATCTATTTAATGTAGTGAAGTCCCAATAACAGTTTTGGGACCACTGCTTTAAAAGTAAACATGTACTGGTGTCTTTCTTTTTCTTCATTGTGATAATTTAATTACTTCTTACTGATGTATGTAGATGTGTAAAATGAAATATATAGCATGCATTTAGCCATTCAATAGAGCCAAGAAGTTTTTTGTTTTACAGTCCTGGGTATCTCAAGGGATGTGCTTGAATCCCTCCGTCCCACTGTTCAAGGGCATTAAAATTATTTGCTGTTTTATTGAGAAATATGGTGCATTTAAACAATTTGCGCTTAAATGGCTCCAATATAAACAAAACAGGCAAACTGTTCGGACCATAAGGCAGAGAAAACATCCTGAAAGACAGCAGTGGCCAGATAATCTGGTGGGAACTTCCTGTTTGACCTGTCCTTGCTGACATCACACATGGGCCATCCAAGCAGCATCAACTGTATCACCATGACACTTACATGTTGCCCCCATTGTTTTTGCCAGTGGCCTGGTGAATAGACTTGGGGGCCTTTTGTTTCTTTTGTTGGATCTCATTGTGTCTTAAATGTGGTCTTTGCCATACATACAGTTACCCAAAGTAATTTTATTCCCAATCTTCCCTTATGTTACCCTTAGATTTTTCAACTGAAAATTCTCAAAATTTGAAACATTAAGAAAGTAGTTACTTTTACACACAAGGGAAATAGTTTCTTAGTTGATCTGCTCGTGTGTCAGCAGTCAGGATATGTGCTAATAGTATGTGTTGAAAGGATACTTGCCAGATTTTTTTTAGCTTCTTGCATATCTAAAAGTAAAGTTTACAGCATTAAGGTAACAAAATTCTCTTTAAGGGACTTTTAAAAAAATTCTTAAGGTGCAAGTGGAAGATCTCTTGATGACTTGGGGCAACTTACCAATGCTATTCTTACCATTTCAGGTTCATTCATGATTTCTTTTCTAGTATACCATTTCAGGTTCATTTATGATTTCTTTTCTATTATACTATTTCAGGTTCATTCATGATTTCTTTTCTATTATACCATTTCAGGTTCATTCGTGACTTCTTTTCTAGTATACCATTTCAGGTTCATTCATGATTTCTTTTCTAGTATACCATTTCAGGTTCATTCATGATTTCTTTTCTATTATACCATTTCAGGTTGTCAAAGAAACAGAAAAAGAAACGTAGACAGAAAAATCTGTTGGAGGTACATAAATGAGCTCTTCATGTCATAAGTTAATTAGGGTAGAACACATTAGCATGAAATAATCATTATAGTATAAAACTCTTGACAAAAGAAGCCGCCCAGTTCATTACGTAACCTTTATTTTAGACTTGGAGTTTTCAATTGGCCGCCAGAATAACTGCATAGTTACTCCAGCCTTAACCTTACATCAGTAGAAAAGAGCTTGTAATCAACCAAACTGCAGTACTTTTAACTTTTCTGTGACATCAGCTGTTTCCAAGATGGAAGATTTACAGAACAAAATTATTTAGCATTTGATTGGTCAACCCTGATTTAATTAATGTTATGTCTTTTTAGAATATAATCATGCTAAATACAATCAGGCTAAATTTAATCATGCTAAATGTAATCATGCTAAATATAATCAGGCTAAATATAATCAGGCAAAATACAATCTGACTAAATATAATCATGCTAAATATAATCATTCTAAATATAATCATGCTAAATATAATTTTTTTAAATGATAATTTTCATTACACAGGCTGAAGAAGACATTATAGCTGAAAATATAGCAGAAATCAAGCTGACGGAAGAGGTCCCCCCAAAAAGGTAGATATTGAAAATATTTCAAAGAGTTTTGTTAATATTTATTTCAGAAACTCACCATTATAAACAGATTTCTGTTTATTTTTTATCAAATAGTTATCCATGATATATTTGCTTAAACTTAGGATAATGTTGTCCAGACTGTGTTCATTTAAAACACTTATTACATTCAAAATATTTGAATGATAATCAGCTCCTGAACATAGGTAAGATACAATGCATATGAAGATTAAATTCCAGGTGGCAGTGCTGAAATGCTACAAGCAATAATTGGACAACATGACCAGGCCTATGAAATTCAAAAGCAATAATTAGACAACATGACCAGGCCAAACAGATAATAATTGATGCTGAAACTTTAAATCCAGCAGGAGTATATGCACCAATATATGAGATACTGCTGACTAGTTGATTTATACAAAGATATTATCTTCTTTCTTTCTATCTCTTTCTCTCTCTCTCCACCTCCAGCCCCACCCCCAACCCCACACCCTTTTTAAAACATTTTTTTTTATAATTCTATCGAAAACCTTTAAAATGTTGAAGAAACTGTTTTCCCCCCCCCCCCCCCCTTTTTTAAAATTTTAAAACAATAAATGCAGCCCTTTCATTATCCTTTGCAGTTTACAATTTATGTTGTAAAAATCCTATCAGCCATACATGAAATAAAAATGTAAATTTTGAAGTTTTATTTAAATTGAATACTACATTAGATTAACACAGTTTTACTAATTAACCCTATTTTATTGGAATTTTGTGATGAAGAGAGGCAAATAAAAACTCACTATTTTACTGAATAGTTTTTACATTCATATTTGAATGAAGAGGCTTGGATTTATCTGTTTATTTGAACATCCGAGTTGGCATATGCTTTCAACTTGCCAGTCCTCTGGCCTACGTGCTTAATACGATGTCTGGTCCACATGACAACAAGTCCTTAAAGAAAACTTTAAAAGTGTTGCCTTTTTTTTTAGTTCTGCCAAGTCCAAGAAAGCCAAGAGGAAAGCAGCCAAGATGGCAGACACAGTAAGTTGACAGTAGTAGTAGTAAGCTGTTATAATCTATTTTAATAATTCCTGAGTGGACACTGTAACCCCCCCCCCCTGCTCAAGGAAGGTTGTTGTTCGTTCCTGGCATGTGAAGATGACCCAGGCAAATTTATTCTATTTTTATTATTATTATTGATAGTTTTCTATAACCTGGTACCCCAGCCTAGGGCTGGGCTCACCATGCTGTACATACAATTTAAGAAACATAATAATGAACTTAAAAATTAACTTACATTAATTAAAAAAACAAAACAAATGTGTATTCGCCCAACCATTCCATAACAATTTACACGTGAAGCCATGAACGGCACTCATCAGCATCGTTTAGCGGTCAGAGGGGGGAATCAGTCAGGATAGTAGAGTTTAAAGAGATGTATTTTGAGTGCAGTTTTGATGGCTGTGATGTTTGATATATTTCTGATGTGTAGTGGAAGAGAATTCCATTGTTTGGGGGCACAGTAAGAGAAAGACAAAGTTTTTACAGCCTAACTTCCCCAGCTAAAGACTTTGCAGCAAAATTTGACATATTGTTATTTCAATTTTTTACACAATTTAACCTTAACTTTGCAAATGTACTTTTAGCGATATCCGGTGGTAATAATAATCCTCCAGTGGATCTTTCTTGTTCACCCGCTCTCATTGCGCACTGGGCTGCGCTTTCACTCGCTGCTTGATCACGTACGCACCAAATGCACACTAAAGAACACATTCATTACCCCCTGTGCTGTGTGCAGATTTGGGTTGCTCTACTAAGCAATGGTGGATGTATGGAGCACCATGTGGGATTATTATTATAGATATACACCTCTTCCCATGTTTTACATGCATGTGCTACCACATTGCCCCTGCTAGCATTATATAAGAGAATAGTTACCAGCCCTGATGTACTATAGCAAAGGCATCAAATGTGTGTGTGTCATGCTTGCAGGTGTATTATTTAAATAATATTCTCTGTGAAGACTTTCATTGTTTTAGAAATTTTGATATGTTTATTTATGATCTATTTTCCCCTTGGGACAGTTCAGTTTAAGTTGTCCATTCAGTGTTTGGTTCCTGGTCATTAATACTAATCTCACTGAGGATTTTTCAACTTGCAGCCTTCTGCTCTAAAATGTAATCTAGATAATTGTCCCCTTAATTGTAGTTTACACACTCAGGAAACCCAGTAATGCTTTATTTTAAATATTTTGTTTGGTTTTTATAGGAAGAGAATCTCAACCCTGACAGTAAAGCAAGTGTTGTGACCAATGGTGAAAACAAAAACACAGTTGTTTCAGGGGAGCAAACTCCATCAGAGAATGGCACTCATATAGCTGCTGAAGTACCTGCAGCTGTTGAGGCCCCTGTCAGTTCTTCCTCAGAGCCACAGGAAAATAAGGGAGCAAATAAACCCCAAAAGGTATTTTGTTTTTGGTTTATTTTTTTCATCTGGCAAATAAAAACAGGGTTCAAATATTATGTGATTAAACTAGAAGCTTTACTTATGAGGAAAGAAACTACTAAACACTTGAGCTTCGTAAGTTTTGTCTAAAAGAAGGCTTCTTAAAGACTTCTTCTCTACTCACATTGCCATTTTGTGAAGCAAAATTTTATGGAGTGTAAACTGTTTGTTTACTCACATGACATTTTAAGACTTTCTTGTGCAGTATTTATCTGGTAAAAGGCTTGAAAAATGGGTAGATGGTGGCAGGGAGACACTGTTACTCGGATTATCTTGGTTGACCACATCTGCGTTTGTGGTTGAGTGAACGGGTGCGTGGGTGATCTCAGATCTACCTTTTTTTTTAGTTTTATGCCTAGGTAATGAGTTACATCTCTTCAACCGGGATTTGTAAGCATTCGATGTTTAAAAAATGTAATTATTCTACTTTTGTAGATAGTTTTAAGATTACATTTTGAAACGCACTAAAAAATAGAAAATTATTTTACTTCTTAATATGCATTGAGCAAAGAAAGTCTGTGCGCAAAATAATTGCAAAAATTAATTTGAAAAAATAAAACATTCAATTTTCATCTACATTCAATTAAAATGCTTTGGCTGCACTTCATTAGTCTTTCTTTGCGTAATGCATTTTAAGAAATTAGTCATCATTTTCTACTTTTAATGTGTTTAAACTCGTCATTTATAGTACTTTTAATAATTTTAAAAAATATTTTCTTTATTTTAATATTTTCTTTTTCTTTTCATTTTTAAACATGCAACATAAATTTAGGTCGATAATATTTTGTCCCAAAACTGTTTTTGTTAAAATAATGTAATTAACACAAATAAAAAAGCTATATGACTTTTTTGCAGCAGACCAAGAAACATGGGGAAAAAAAATAATTGTAAATGTCTGAAGAGGTATCCTTACAACAAAATTGTGTGTCTTTTTGATCCACCTAATAAGCTCTAACGCAGTCGATTGGACCCATGGAATTTTTTTTTAAAGTCTGCAAATGCTTGATGTGTTTCTGCTATTGTGTACATCCACAACACACAGTTTAGGTGCTTATTTGAAAACATGATGGCTCAGCCACATTGATTGGTGCAGCATCTGGTACAATTATGGATTGATGTATAGCATGATGTTGATGTTCCCACTATCTGGGTAGCATAACTGGGTCAGCAGATGTTAGAGATTAATTTTGGGTGGGTCTCTTTTTGGAAAACAGCAAAGGTAATTGTATGTCAAATTTGTTTGTCTGACTTTAAATTGACTAATCAATGACACCTTTTGGATGTTTGTCTCGAGGAAGTCCCATATTTGAACAATATTATTTTTTACTCCTAAAAGGGACATTTTGTACAAATTGATGAACCTATTTTTCTTAAATGAGTACATCTACTATTACACAGGTGCCAGAAAGGTGCCATGTCTGCAATAAAAGATTCCCGTCTAGAAATCAGCTATTTGAACACATCAAGCTCACAGGCCATGCCATGAGACTGGATCAGCCAGCCACCAACGGTGAAACTGGGGACGAGGAAAAGGGCAAGAAAGGGAAGAAGAAGAACAAGAGATAACGATAGGCTCCTGGTTAAGTAATTCTTATAAATTAATTGCTTTTACTTGGGAGGATTAATCTGTTTTCTTCTTCTTCCTTTTAGAAGGGAATGGGTTTAAAAGATAAGACATTATTTTCAGTAAGATTTTTACAATAGGCATTCAATAGACTTAAAGAGAAACACACAAAAAAAACTCCTTGCTTTGGTAGCAAATCAACATACCCTAAACAGGTGTATAATGGGAATTAGAATATGTATTGACTGATTATTGCTTGGCCTTGACCCGCAGGACTGATTATTGCTTGGCCTTGACCCGCAGGGGCACACTCAAAATTAATAGTGCTATGGAATTATCTTAAGCCACAGATCCCATTTAGCATTGACCTGGTGTATTTAGAGAGTCACGCTTACAAATGACATTTCTGAGCTGTGCATCTTTCTGAACTCCTGTGAATGGATCCCATGGAATATGGACACCTGCTTTCATATTTTCCTTTTAAAGACATTTGTCTTGTTGCCAATATAAGTATACTGCTTTCAGTAGATGACAGCTCTGTTGTTACATTCAGGCTTATGTGCAAGAAAGAAAAAAAGCAACACCTTTTCATTCAAGCTAGCAACATTTTATTTTGTAAATAAATGAGTATCACAGTGCACTGTTGTGCTGAGTTGTTTTTTTCTTCTGTTCTTCCCACTGTGTAATTGTAAAACCTTGTCACATGCTGCCAGTGTGATGTCACATAATTGTTTTTAGCATTGACCTGGTGTATTTAGAGATTATAACTTTTTACCTCCTCCGGTATGGACCATTTTCATATACCTGAATTCATCCTGTCCGTCTCCTCCTCCTGGGGGCATGTTGGCAAAAGGGAAGTGAAAGCCAAATGGTCAGTGTCAAACAAAGGTCATTTACAAAAATTTTAATTTAAAAGCAATTGTTCACTACAATAATAATCAACTAGTTTCTTATCTCCAATGTCTGTATTTAGCTCAACAACTAAAATACAACTAATTTTTCAATTTATTTGTGTTGAAATATTCTCTATGGGACAAAACATCTGGTCTGGATTTAAAATGACATATAAGGACAGGTCACTAAATGCAGACTTTTATGTCATTCATTTATGGCTTAATTAATTGCCATCTTTGGAATATTCTAATTCTCAGGTTTTCAAACTTCCTAAGTGAAACAAAAAATTTAACCTGATCAATAAATAAAAAAACAAAGCAAAATACAATTTCTTGAAATAAAGTTAAATAAAAAATATATTTAAAAAAAACAACTTACAAATACTGAGTCAGTATCAGGCAACAAATTTTGTTAAAACAAAGCGACATACAATTTCTTAAAAGAAAGTTAAATAAAAAATAAATTTAAATAAACAACAAACAAATAAATACAGAATCAGGCAACATATTTTGTTAAAACAAAGGGAAGCAGTGGCTTTATGTAGATAAGTAATTATTTTTATTAGTACAAAAATTGATGTATCTTTTGCGAGTTTCAACAAGCATATTTAGTATTTACAAGGCTAAAAGCCTTTACTTTTTCTGTGTCCCATGATTGGTGCTTCTTAAAGTTTGTGGTTAGACTGCAATGTTATTAGCAGCACAGTGTGGAGTTGCCTGGCAATATGGTTTCTGGATAATGATCAGATTCTGGCAGACAGAAGGTTCAATGACCATGAATTGGTTGAAGGCAATATCAAAGTGTACACTGTTTCCAGAAAAAACAGGGAACCCTTTTTCATAATAAATAAAGATAATGTTAAAAAAGCATTAATATTTTTTAAATAAAAAAACTCATTTTAACTCTACCGTAACATAATGTTAGTTTTATAAGGGACCATTCATTATTTTTTGGTAAGTAGGTCAGGACTAAAATGAGTTGGATTTTAAAAATTGATGAATATTTACTAGTGTTTTTCAAAAGGGTTCCTTTTTTTTTTTTTTTTGGACACAGTGTATAACCCTTTGTTTGAGAAGTCAAACCATGGAGAGGACATTGATGAGTAAAAAAAAAAATCACACAATTTTCACACAGTTTTTATGGAAGTGTTAGCATTTTGCCCATCCCACGATTTGAGATTTGGATTACATCCATATGATCGGCTAACTTTTCAGGATGGTACATTTTTTAATTCTACTTTTCAAGGTGTCTCTTCATTTTAACAAAGCTGTTTAATAAGTCAGTCAGCCTTTGTGATCATTCGGGGGGGACCTGTTACTCTGAAGGGTTCTCTTTTTTTTTTCTCTACAAGCCACTTTGCCCTGACTGGAGTGATGGCACATCTTTACCATCTTTCGCAACCAAAGATGGGAAAATGTCTTTAGTTTTGACAGGGTCTATCTGTATCTCTGTGCCTTTCAGTGTCTGGTAGGGTATCTCTGTACCTTTGAGGCTCTCGTAGGGTTCCTTACCTCTGTACAGGATGTAATGCTGGATAATGAAGATGGAGTCAAAGATGATTGTGACAACTCCCAGGCCGAACTTGGTCACATTTCCAAATATAGATTCCCAGTCGTCTGAAATATAAGACAGGATTTTTGTTGTAGACTTTATACAACCGGTGATTAAATTAAATCTTTATCAAATGGTATAATGCAGTGGCTGCATAATTTTTGACACATACCATCAGGGCCAGCCTTAGGCCATTGCCATGGATGCGGCCGCAATGGGCCCCGCACTTTCATAGGCCCCGCGCGAATTTATTTTCTATTACAAAATCTTAATTTTCACTTATTATCCTTATCCCTACCCAGACTGGGCCCCGCGCAATCTGTTTCGCATAGGGCCCTGCAACTGTTAGGGCCGGCCCTGCATACCATGGTGTTTTTATCTACACATACAAGCAACTCATCAGCAATCTAAAACAATTTTGGTATTTCTTCAACCAGAATACATACCTTACCTCTTCCACCTCCACCAGCAGAGTACCTTATCTCTTCCACCAGCATAGTATCTTATCTCTTCCACCAGCATAGTATCTTATCTCTTCCACCAGAATAGTATCTTATCTCTTCCACCAGCATAGTATCTTATCTCTTCCACCATAATAGTATCTTATCTCTTCCACCAGCATAGTATCTTATCTCTTCCACCAGCATAGCGTCTTATCTCTTCCACCAACATAGTATCTTATCTCTTCCATCAGCATAGTATCTTATCTCTTCCACCAGCATAGTATCTTATCTCTTCCACCAGCATAGCATCTTATCTCTTTCACCAGCATAGTATCTTATCTCTTCCATCAGCATAGTATCTTATCTCTTCCACCAGAATAGTATCTTATCTCTTCCACCAGAATAGTATCTTATCTCTTCCACCAGAATAGTATCTTATCTCTTCCACCAGAATAGTATCTTATATCTTCCACCAGCATAGTATCTTATATCTTCCACCAGAATAGTATCTTATCTCTTCCACCAGCACACTTGATTTCTCTGTCCCCCATTATAACCATCACCACCATCCAATCCCATCACAGCTTAATCCTCCATATCTGCCACTAACAAATGAGAGAACACCAAAGCCTTGTCATCGTTACCAAGACAGCAGCTTACCAAGACAGCTGCTTAGCGAGACAGCTGCTTACCGAGACAGCTGCTTAGCGAGACAGCTGCTTACCAAGACAGCTGCTTAGTGAGGCAGTCAAAAAAAATAAAACCTTATAAATTCACACCAGCCCCACCCCAGCCAAGTTCCTGGAGATTACCCCAATGGGTCACAACAGGATGTAGTGGATTTGCACATCAAACCTTTCCTGCTTACCAACGCTGACTGTAAATGGTCACCATTGAAGAGAGATTGTTGGCTGCATCCAGCATTAGTTGGTTGCACCCAGCACTAATAGGCCTGCTGGCCGGGATGAAACCGCATCCTACCTGTGCCTTACATCATGTCATGTACTAAACCAGCGGTTCTCAACCTGTGGGTCGCGACCCCTGTGGGGGTCGCACAACCCTTTCCCAGGGGGTCGCCTAAGACCATCTGAAAACGCATGTGCTTTATAGTTATGAAGTATAACCGAAAATAATTGTGTGGCTGGGGACGCCACAACACTATGAACTGTATTAAAGTTAAAGGGTCGCGGCCATATGAAAGGCCGAGAACCACTGTACTAAACCAACCGTCGAGAGAGTCCTGTCACTGCACACCTGAGCCACTGACAGCCTACCCTTTGTGCTGCTACACTCCTGCATATCCACCACTAGCACCTTACCTCCATTATAAGCCAATAAGAACATCTGTAATATACTCAGCCATCCACCAATGAAGTCCAACAGGACGTTGCCTATGCTCCAACCAACCGTACTCTTTCGTTTGAAGTTCAATATAGCCTGAAATAAAACAAGACGGTCCTATAACTATAACAGTGTTATTTTATTTGTTTGCACAACTTTTCTAGACAACCTTAGGAGATATTCGTATTGCTTTATAAAACTCAAAAGATAAGGTGTTGAAACCAGAATGAGGTTAGTAGGCACCATCATTTGAGGAACTGTTGGTTTTGTTACGAGCATCTCACGGTATAATTATAATACAATAATACAAATATTGGTTGTTGGAAACGTTAATAGCATCTAGGGTGTTTGGCCCGTTAGCAGCATCTGCAGTGTTAGGCCATTAATAGCATCTGTGGTTTTGGACCGTTAATAGCATCTGTGGTGTTCTAACTCTCTGTGGGAAGTTTTAATATTAAATGGTGTAACGACAGAGGTGTAACCGAGGGTGGGGGCGAAACACGGCACGTGCCGTGGGCGTAACAAGAGATGGACATTGTTTTTTTGATAAAGTGAATACGCTAATATTAATATGCTACATACTCATCTGCCTACGCTTCTGACTTTGTTTGTTATAAATATATGGTATCGGTTAATAAGGGGAGGCGGGGTTAGTAACATATTCGCACTGTCAATGCTGTATTATTTGGACACACCCTTGCTATTTATGTTGACTGTAAGTATCGTACTTGCATGCTAGTTTTTTTTAATTTATACGTTTGAAGTTATTTTCCCAAAAGATTATGTACGAGTATGTATGTGTAATTTTGTTCTGTACTTCTTAAGTATATAAAAAATATAATTTCTCAAGCTTAATAGTAGCGCACTATTGGTTCTTGCTACGGGCGCCATAATATATCCTCGTCTTAAGTCCTAGGTACGCCACTGGGTACACTGTAGGATTTGTAACATCTAGGCAGGGCCGGCTTAAGCCATTTTAGTGCCCAAGGCACAAACCCACATGGGTGCCCCCTTCTGCCCGGGGCCCCTGATCTTTCACAGACCGTGACCGCTGGTATGTTCAATATTATTCAAAGAAAACAGTTGTTAACAAATATGTTTGTAGTTTGTACTACTATCACTTATATATAAAACCTACAATAAAGTATTTCTGTATTAAAATTAATAGTTAATAAATTGTACCAAACTTGAGTGTGAATTTTAATTATAATGTATTTCTTCATTTTCATAGCACTTGTTCAATTTTCAGTTGTTTCTGGACTTAAAAATTTGTTCCAAAAAAAATATTTCTTGATGACTTGTGGTGCCCTCAAACGCTTGGTGCCCAAGGCACGTGCCTTGTTTGCCTAATGGTTAATCCGGCCCTGCATCTAGGGCAGGGGTCGGGAACCTATGGCTCGCGAGCCAGATGTGGCTCTATTGATGGCTGCATCTGGCTCGCAGACAAATGGTCGATTATAAAAAAAAGTTTCTTTAGACTTCTTTGATCTACATATTAATTGCATATTAATATTTCATTCTACAAATGAGCTAAAGTCTACCGCAGCTCAGCATCAGAGGTGGTAAAGGAGATTAACTCCGCTGACCTAAAAGACAGACAAATAGCAACCCTGCATTCATTTACTTGAATTTTTAATTTTAAACATAATGTATGGCTCTCACAGAATTACTTTTCAAAATATGTGGTGTCCATGGCTCTCTCAGACAAAAAGGTTCCCGACCCCTGATCTAGGGTATTAGTCCTGTTATCCACAAATACTATCAACAATGGATGGTTTAGGAACTGCCCTCCTGAAGTATTAATATTAGCTTTAACTTAAAAAAAAACAAATTGGCTGATGGCACTAATTTTGAACCCAGTTAGTACCCGGTACTTACCTGTGGCGTGTACTTCAGACAGGTGACCACAAGCTTGATGTAGGAGAAGTTGTAGAGGAACGTAAGCCACGTCATCTCGTGGGCCAGCGTCAAGATCAGCGATATCAGAACATAGAGAAACACCAGGAGTAGAAACATTTTACTCCACACTGTTACCTTTTGGCTGCCCCTCTGAGTAATGAAAAAAACAAAGAATTTAACACAACGTGAATTAATATTCAATTCCATATTCAGCCCAGTGACGGAGCTACCGACCAGCACGTCCCCCCCCCATATCAGCGAAAAGAGGGGTGGGGGTGGGGGGGTCTAGAGGAGGTTTTGTGAAATTTGTTAAAGCAATGTTGAGAGGACCTCGTTAAGTCAGTTGGGGGGGGGGGGTGACGACCTAAAGTGTGTGGGGGAGGGAAATGTTCCTGGGCGTCAGACTGGTTAGGGGCGCCAAAATGTGCTTTGATATTATTTTATTGGTGAAAATAATGGGATTGAGAGTTGAAAAAAGAAAGGGAAGCTTGTCCCCAGCGCTAAGCACTCTAGCTACGCCTCTGATTTTGAGGGCCCACGATCAATGTATTGATCCCTCTGGCTCCTATGTTATCCCACCACTCGTGTGATGCTTCAATCCAATCTGGATTATCTCGTATAACTTATAACAAGTGAATGTGTTAATTAATTTATTTTTGAAAAAAGACTATTTTAAATTAAAAGTCGACTTAATTATCATAAACTTTGACACCGACCTCGTAGACAAAGCATTGCCACACAACCACAAGGGTTATCAAGACGGCGTGAAGTGCGAAGATGACATCATTTATTTGCACGGGGCTGACGCCATCTTCGTGATCCTTGAAGTATTCATCCTGAAAAGCAAAATGTCCTACTTTAGTGGAACAAAAACAAAACAAATTAATATGTTGGATAGACAGCCCTTGTGTTCTTTAAAGTAGTTTGAGTGTAGTAGCGTAGGAAGGGTGCAAAAAAAAAAAGGGGGGGGGGGTCCATCTCTGGCGGCATTTTCAGCGCAAAAGATGCGGAGCGTAATTTAATTTTGTATTTTCAATGTATACTCATTATTATATTACCGTAACTCTAATATTAGTAAATTCTATACAACGTATTTAGTCGTTTATTGTGACCCATTTAATTTGAAATTTTTTGTTCGACAATAGGAGGAAAGAAGAAAAAAAAAAAAACATCACCTAAGAGATACTCATCAAAGGGCGAAATTTGAGAGATTAAAAAAAACTTTTATTACGCGAGATGACTTAAAACAAAGAATAATAAAAGAAGGATTTCCCGTAATCTTGGTTCTGGAAAACCCAACATCCGGTAATATATTAATTAGACACGAACAATCTGAGTCAATATAACAATATATATATATATATATATATAAATAAGCTTTAATAATAATGTTACATTATACATAAGCAAACGTTCCGTTAATAACATTAATGGCGAACTCACACTTACGTTTTTGAATTACTTTCTATTTCTTGTTGTTTATTCATTCTCCATTTAATACAATTAAATTTAAGTGCTGCCATTTTAATTTTATGGATATAAGTTATAATTGTACCGGTAACTATAGTTTATTTCGGTAGTCAATAACTCTCTATAAATAATATTTTAGCTATAATTCCATGCTTTGACTCTAATTTTAATTCGACCCTTGGGATCTGTTACCCAAAGGCTGCACCTATTGGTACACGGGTACCAGAAGTGAGAGGCTGGGATTAAAAATCGATTAAAAAAATTATTGTTGGGTTTGTAAGACCAAACGAGGTATCAAATGAAAGATAATTGAATAGACTATACGTTTGTAAACTTAATTATACATTTTAACTAAAATAAACTACTACGAATAGCATTAGTCAAAATGGACCCGGACGCGCAGCGCCGCCATCCGCACCCGGGTACCATTAGGCTCTATGCTATTCGGATGTCATTTGTGGTAGTTTATTTTAGTAAAACTGAAGAATTAAGATTTTAAGTCTGCACCGGGGGGGGGGGGGGGGCAACAAGTCTCGCTACGCCAGTGCTCGAGTGGGACGTTTATAGAAAGTGTAAGATATTCTTTTTCGTATTAATATGTAACTAAAATGCTATTTAACAATACCGCTACACATTAAATACCAGCACGACACTTCCATCTTATTTATCCATTCTAAAATATTAAATAAAAATTAACAATAAATAATGCAGTGGTCGGCGAACTTTTGAAGTCATTACGGTACCCCAAATTAAATTAGCTATGTGAACGTTGCCCGGGAATTGTAAGGAAGAAAATCCTATAGACTGTCATATCTTATGCTAGCTCCCAAGCCACTTGTAAACTTGTACCATAACATGTTGAATACGTTTTTAAATAACACAGGCCAGAGCTGTGTGGCCAGAGAAAAAAAAAGTTCGCATAGGGAAAAAACACGCTATAAATATAATTTGAGTCCTCATTACCCCCTCCCCCAACCCTAAGATTTCCAGTTTTAGTACATTTGGGGTAACTTACCCCATTTGACGACCACTGCAGTAATAGCAGTAAAAATCATTAATCATTATAATTATGACTGAATTCTAAAGCAATGTTTACGATATAAATATTGATAACCTTATTTAGGTCCGTCACATCTTGCCCTAGTAAACTACAAAGATTGTCTTGAGTTCATGGAGTATTTGTTTAATTGTGAATATGATTTGTTTTATTCTAGTCACTGTATTACGTGACGGAGTGTCAACAATGTGCTTACAAAACAAATGAACGAATCATTTAGTATTTAGTCTTACTCCTTGTCAAAAGTTGGAACAGCAGGGGTCACGCCAATGGCGTAGGAAGGGGGTGCCAAAGGGGCTGTTTTAAAACCCCGGGCGGCAATTTTTTTTTCTTAATTAGGAGGGCGGCAATATCGGCCATCTACGGAGTGTTTTTGTTGAAGGAGAGCGGCAATATCGGCCATCTACGGAGTGTTTTTGTTGAAGGAGGGCGGCAGTATCGGCCATCTACCGAGTGTTTTTGTTGAAGGAGGGCGGCAGTATCGGCCATCTACGGAGTGTTTTTGTTGAAGGAGGGCGGCAATATCGGCCATCTACGGAGTGTTTTTGTTGAAGGAGGGCGGCAGTATCGGCCATCTACGGGGAGTTATTGTTAAAGGAGGGCGGCAATATCGGCCATCTACGGAGTGTTATTGTTGAAGGAGGGTGGCAATATCGGCCATCTACGGAGTGTTTTTGTTGAAGGAGGGCGGCAGTATCGGCCATCTACGGAGTGTTTTTGTTGAAGGAGGGCGGAAATATCGGCCATCTACGGAGTGTTTATGTTGAAGGAGGGCCGCAATATCGGCCATCTACGGAGTGTTTTTGTTGAAGGAGGGCCGCAATATCGGCCATCTACGGAGTGTTTTTGTTGAAGGAGGGCCGCAATATCGGCCATCTACGGAGTGTTTTTGTTGAAGGAGGGCGGGCAATATTCTCCCCTCTCCCCAGGTTGCACTATCCCTAGCTACGCAAATGGGTCACACATTTTTTCTATCTGACTTCACATTATCTCCCATCATCATGTCTGAAAAGATTACCCGCTCCGTGAAGCCTGTAATTAGTCATCAACACCAGGTCGCCGCCAGCATATTTATTCAAATATCATTCGCCCATATATTATTCAAATGTATTAAGTAAGATAATTTATGAGGGTTGCACTACTGAGTCACTGCAATAAAATGTTTATATATATTGTTATATTTGAGTTGGTTCGAGGACAACACTACTGATGACATCTGACATATTTGTATAAATATATACTTAATAGCTGTAGTACCAATTCTAACCCAAGTGGCGAGCATTTTTAGTGGCAAATATTGATCAAGCCAAACCATGTCATTGCTATGACGTTTAATTATTGAGCGAAAACTTCTTTATAGACCACATGTATAAACTCTGAAGTGGTTCTTTAAGTTGTCGAAAATGCAACATAAAGTTGTCAATTGAAAGAATGCTGGAGATGGCAAATAAATACGAACTGAAGTCAGTGTCTGTCCTTGACATTTGTTGATGTACCGGTAGTCGCAAAAGCAAGTCTCAGCGGAATATGTTGACTTGTCTGGTATATCAGTTCCGCAAGATGAAGACGATAAATCAGTTACTATAGACTATGCCCACCAGGGGTGTCATTTCAGGGGGGGGGGGGCAAAACCAAAACATGGTCGGCTTGTTAAGTTGTTTATTACTGGAGGCGCTACAGTACATAGCAATTTAAATTTAAATAAAACCTGCAAATTCGGGGGGGGGGGGGAAGGGGGCAAATGCCCCCTGCCCTACCCAAATAATGTCCCTGATGCCCATTGTTACGATTGAGCAACACCTGGCTACTCCATGGGAAGATGATAGCAGCTATAAACCATACTATAATTGTCAACTTTATTGACAATAATCATATTTATACCACAAACAATGAAAATTAGTCTTTAACAACCTTTTAATTTTAATTGATTCTTCATTATTATAAATGTAAGTGTAAAAACTTTTAAACGTGTCGATTAACAAGCTAAAGATGTAAATTACTAATAAAATGTTTTTCCTAAAATTTTGTGTCATTAAAATACATCAGCACAAAGTAAAATGTATTTGTACCCGTAACACAAGTTAAGTCACATGACAATATTATTTATTCCTATCCACGATGGCGTAGGGATTTGATATGAATTGTATCACGAGAAAAAGCAGGAACTAGTTTTTGATAGCGGAAGGGGAACTCAGGATTTTCTGGGTAGAGAGTGTGCACGTATTTTTTATCTGAGTGAATGGAGGACATGTTGTATTTTACTATGATGTTAATTTTCGGATAGAATGATATTCAAATTGTATTATATTCTTTACACTGTAACTTTGTCAGTTACAATGATGTTACAATGCCAAGGAGTTATTTTATCATATATCATGTAACAAAGTACCGTGTGAATTATTCAATTGGATTTATTCAGTTCTTCAACAAGTATACGTAGCTATAGCTCATCCATCAGATTACAGTCAGTAGTAATTAATTAACATACAGAAAGTATGGTAACTTTATGCAATGTTACAGTATTTATAAATTTATTTATATCATAATGCAGTATTTATACATTTATTTATATCATAATTCAGTATTTATTATTATTTTCTTTTTGGAGGGGGGTAGAAAATGTTGACATAATTAGTTAGGGGGGGTTCATTTCTAAAAGGGGGGGGGGGTCATTTCTACTGGTTGGTGTCAAAAACTGTTGACGTAATTAGTTAGGGGGGTGTCAAAAACTGTTGACGTAATTAGTTAGGGGGGTGTCAAAAACTGTTGACGTAATTAGTTAGGGGGTGTCAAAAACTGTTTACGTAATTAGTTAGGGGGGGTCATTGAGAGTTTGATAGTTGTTGACGGGGGGTGTCAAAAACTGTTGACGTAATTAGTTAGGGGGGTGTCAACAACTGTTGACATAATTAGTTAGGGGGGAGTGTCAAAAACTGTTGACGTAATTAGTTAGAGGGGGGGGATTATTGAGAGTTTGATAGTTGTTGAAGAGGGGGGGGGTCAAAAACTGTTGACGTAATTAGTTAGGGGGGGTGTCAAAAACTGTTGACATAATTAGTTAGGGGGGTGTCAAAAACTGTTGACATAATTAGTTAGGGGGTGTCAAAAACTGTTGACATAATTATTTAGGGGGGGGGGTCAAAAACTGTTGACATAATTAGTTAGGGGGGTCATTGAAAGTTTGATAGTTGTTGACGGGGGGGGGGGGGTGTCAAAAACTGTTAACGTAATTAATGGATGACCCCTTTGGTGTTCTGATGGGACATTGTCTTCATTGGCCCGCATGCTTTGGCCTAACTACAGGACCTGAATATTTTTCCAACACTTGCTATTGTATATGCGTAAAGAAATTATTTTGGTTCTGCTGCCATGGGGAACAACTGGGAGAATTTGTCTAAAATGTCCACCGAAAAGAAAGACCGCACCTCCAAATTTTGTTTAGAAGGATCGGCAAGAGTTTTTTTATACAGCGTGTCAACTGCATTTACTCCACGTGCTGGGGCCACTCAAGCAGCATCCCAGATGATCACTTTGGCATTTTTCAGTTCACTTGCCGTAGTAGTCACGACTGCCCATGTTGAACATTACAGGTAGATGTTTCATTTATTGGAATAGACAGCTTGAAACAACTGTGAGAAGTTCTGTCTCCCTCAAGCAAAGTTGCAACTATGCCTGTAAACGCACGTTATAATTCCCTTTTTTTATTTTGCTATGCAAATAGTAAATATTTGTGGTGTAAAAGAAGGTTTTAACACTTCCGCCTGGTTCATCAATAACAAATAGACGTTTAGGTAAGTTATGGTTTTCAATTGTGTCCCTGATTTTGTCGAAAGCTCTTCTTTGCACTAGGTTGAGTATTTCAAACTTTTATTCGAACCTGTTTTTTTCGGCATTTGGATCGCAATGTTCCCCAGAATGGATTGGCTCATCATAGATTGTCTCGTCACATATTGGCTCGTACTGGAAATTCTAGACCAAAATCTCTCAATGACTTTCCATGAGTTCGAAGGACAGATTCAATTTTTTAAAGTGTAAAATAGAGAGCTTTTTTTCTCCATCATAAAAGCGTCCCTCATAGTCCTCTATATAAGATTGTTCTTATGTTGTTCGAATAATGCTGCTGCATCCGACGGGTCAAATATGATACAAATAAATGCAAATCACTGCCTAAGTATATATTTTAGGTTACTATTAACACTGCTGGTGGTCTCGACAAAGAAATATTTTGGGAATTCTTTTGTGCATTTGTTCACAAATCGGTGAAGGACATCATAGTCTTTAGCTCTTATTATGTTTTGATTTTTTCTAAACCAATTCAAATGTTTTATCTCGGTCTTGTCATAGACATCAACAAAGAATTGGTGAGTGAGCTTTACTGGTTAACGTTTTCACCATAAATGGCAAAATGGTATGAATACCACTGAAGCTGGGACTCCTGTTGCCCACCCTGAATCACCATATGGGAAAAGCAAATGGTAGCGTGTTGGGTCATACATAATATACTCAGTAGGAGTGTATTTTGTAAAATTGCATTTTTTCGGACACACCATCTGCACGGCAGCTATTTCTCCTCTGCCACCAGAGCGTTCCGCCACATCAGCCCCCACCAGGGGCGTGCCGCCAACTCAGACCCCACCAAGGGCGAGCCATCACCTCAGACCCCACCAAGGGCGTGCCGCCACCTCAGCCCCCACCAAGGGCGAGCCACCACCTCAGCCCCCACCAGGGGCGTGCCGCCACCTCAGACCCCACCAAGGGCGAGCCACCACCTCAAACCCCACCAGGGGTGTGCCGCCACCTCAGCCCCCACCAGGTGCGTGCCGCCATCTCATCCCCCCAGCCGACGTTAGTGTTCCGATGACCCTGCACTTCAAAAATGAATCGCCCCTTGAAGATGAACAAATTACTCCAAAATGTGATGATTTGATGGACAAATCCTTTTCGCAGTGAACATGTCTCACTTTCAATTATTCGCTTCTACTGCAATGTGCACTTCATTCATGCACAGACGCTAAAATGTATGAGATTTTTAAAAGCATGTTTTCGTCATTTAGCCTACCCTGACTGCTGGGATCCAGTAGAAGCCAACGTTAAAGCAGGAGTACGCCACGAATCCCGTGATGTTGAATAGAACAAAGTCGAAACTGAGGCCCACCACACTGAGGAAAAATACGCACAATGAATTGTTGTAGCATTTAAAAAAAATATGTTGTAAAAAAGAGAGAGAGAGATGGGAGAGGGAGAGCGAAGGGAGAGGTGGGGGGGTAGTTAGGGGAGGTTGGGGAGAGGGAGGCATGGGAGAGAGGGGATGAGATGTAGAGGCGGCGTTAAGAACCTTAGGCAAAGGTGAGTCAAAAGGGGGAGAGGGAGGTAGAGAAGCGGGATGGGAGGTAGAGAAACGGGATGGGTGGGAGAGAAGCGGGGATGGGAGGGAGAGAAGTGGGGATGAGATGTAGAGGCTGGAGACAAGAACCTTAGGCAAAGGTGAGTCAAAAGACGGCTGAGGAACCATTAAGAATGTTTTGTAGAGTCACGTTTTTTGTGTTTGTTGTTTTTAACGTGAGTGATCACACCAGGAAAACCACCCACAGTCTGGTGTTACGGATAATAAACATTATTTGTCACTATTATAATTATAATGTTTCCCAAAGTTTGTCGTTCTCTTGCATTGTTTATCAGTCCCACAAAAGAACGACACCCAAACAGAGATTTCGAGAATTTTGACATTTTCATGAATTAAACGTTCTGATACTGTAAGTATCGCAATTCAGCGCAATAAAACTCCTGCCCACAATGTCGATTCCGTACCAAGATGTGGACATTGAATGTTTTGTATACAAATACGGTTTACAAAAATAATTATTTTTAATGGAATGTAAAATTTCAACCACATGCAAGACTTTACGGCAGATGTTCCCCAAACTCTTCCTGACAAGGGCACTTGGAAGTCAAAACCAGGATCATTTTTAATATTTGATATTTTCACAGCTGACTTGATTAGAATTTGACATAGGTGGCCTTATGAAAATCTGGATACAGCAAGAGCGCCTTTAACTCGAAAAACTCGCTGGAACCCTTTGCCCTACGGGATATCTGATGGTTGCGTTTTGAGTCATGTCCATAAAATTGATTTTTTGTGTTTGTTCGAGGGTTGTTAGTCATTATGTCGTTAATGTACCAGTGTTTCATTGTACCAGTGCATCAAAAGAATGTTTTTCATGGTGTGCATGGACTATTTGATGAATTTTCGTGCTGGGTGGCCGAGCGGTCTAATCTAGGTCAATCCATAGCTTGTTGACTGTAGTGCAGTCCCCAGCAAATTCCTAGACAAACAAAAACATCAACACGCGCTAATCTTGGATGGCAACTCATCTAAGAGAAGGCAAACTTTGAATACAAACCCGGAAATGGAGTCCCGTACGTGGATAACATTGACACAATGAAACACACACGACTCACTGCTGTTCATCGACTGCATCCTGGTCTATTTTCAGTCGTCTTGACTAAGTCTTGCCATTGGAATCAATAGTCAAGGATGATAGAGTGAGGCTGACGAATTGAGCAACTCTCCCTCATTTTAAACAAAATACTAATACAGATAAGGTCAAGGTTACCACTCAAGTCGCAGCCTTAGTCATTTTCGGAGGAAAAGGATGAACAATAATAGTTGTATTTTACTATTATAACTTTAAAATTTGTCACAAGGATTGCGAGCTGCATTGCTTTTGAATTTTATTTTATGCAATAAAAACGTTATCCTAAGAATGTATCCGTGTCCTCCACGTGACATTCTCAGAAATTTAGATGTGATCAATCTATATAGCTTTTCACGCAATTTACGTTTTCCTGGCGTAAGGGCTAATCTGCTCGGAGAAGGGTGAGCCCTTCAGAGTACCACAATAACAACAGAAATAATAAATGATAATTATACACAAATCTAATACTATAAGTATAAGGATTTACGGTACTTCAATTTTAATTCACCGCAAAAATTATTATTATTCACACTTCCAATAAAACAAATGTTCTTTTGAATAAAAACGATTAATTCAACGCAAAAATTATTAAACATGTACATTATACATTATTTCAAATTCCCATTAAAACCAGTTAGTGAGGTGGCATCTCCAATGGACTACGATTAGTCACTTCCTTGTTTTGTCACGTGATACGAGTAAGCCTTCGGTAGCCTAAGCTACGCATAACAAGACATAACAACAGATAACAGCTGATCAGCCATTATCATTAATTTTAAAGCAAAATGTTTGTCTCTATCAGCGCTTCCCCAATGTTAATTAAAAATTTTACTTTTCAAAATATTCTTGAATACACGTGTTTTTTTAAATGACATTTATAAATGTGACAATAATTATAATTCAGTTATGATTAAAGGAAGAAAGTTGTTTGAAGAAAAATTTGTGAGCGACTAGTGTGTTGCAGACAGCTACCGGAAGTCTTACTCGTACTTACGCTTATCACGTGACAAAACAATCGACTCATCGTAGTCCATTATCCTTTTGGCTATTCAAGGATAAAATCGTGTTATTGTTGTTAGCACATTGTCTGACAGCATGTATAATACCGTGTTGTTGTAGAAACAAGATACTACCGGCTTTATCGTGAACTAATGCAGAAATTTTCAAAAAATTCATGGCGTCTACAGAAGCACTTGTATTTATTAAACCGGATATAGCTGCATAGATTAGAATAGCGGTAATGATAATTTTTGCGGTGAATTAAAATTGAAGTACCGGATATACTATGAAAAAAAATAATTATAATTTAATTTATGATTTTAAAAAAAAATAAAATTAACCGTGATCTCTAAAGTGACTGACCTTTTTCTCCGCCAATTGCTGAAAACTTGAGGGTAAAACGAGAGTGTCCAGGCAGTGAAGTAGATCCAACCAATGACAGACGCCACGTAGTCGATGGCCTCGCTGTGCATTATTTTTCCATGAGATGAGTTGGAAATATTTTCGATGAACACGTCGACAGTGGAGTCGGCCATTATTTTTCAAATAGTATTTTATAGGATCCAGATGCTGGGCGATTCCAATAGTCTTCGACAGACCTCGTATCGTCTGCCAGGGTTTACGGCATATTTACACAAGGCACAGCCCCTTCACACTGGCATCGAAATTTTTTCTGCCCGAACTCGCCTCTTACAGATTCCTCCTAATACAAGAACGCAAAATGCAACAATGGCGTCAAGAGATTGAACAGTTCATACTTGGAAACGCGAAATGTTCGTTTGTTATAATCCGTGCACCAGGTTAATTTAACACAAATACAAGTGATGAAATCCTGCTCGTTGGTACGGCTGTCAAGTTTTTAATGGATAATAACTGTACGTCTTTAATGTACCGTACTTTTACTGTGCCCAGCACAGCTGCCTATGGTGCATGTAATCCAAGCGAACATATCTATAATTTTTTTTTATGATCGCGCGATCACAATAAAACGTAGACGCACCAGAGCGCGTTTTAATTTCTTTGTGTATGCGCAGACGATCCGTGGCGTGAACCGTACATATTTATTGATGCCTGTCTGCCGTGCCCTAATAGAGCCCTGTCGCTAAGACCGTGTGTGTAGATATTCTCTGTTCGAAGTAACAGAAGGCGTGCACATTGTGATGATCTCATGCGCCAATCTCAACAATGCAGATCTGATCTCAGCGCAATGTAAGTTGTTACATAAAGTGTAATCTTCGTTTAAAAAAATGTGTTTCCCAAACAGTTTGTGCTTCCTACAAAACTAAGCGCGGGTTACCTTCCCTTCGCCTGTTGACACGGACCAGTCATGAATTGAATGCGTGTCCATTCTTTATCTCCACGAAGCCACTCTAACCAAAGATAGTGTTTTAATAGGATGACGTAATTAGTGGTATACTTATCTTTTGTTTACTTCCGGTGTGCCAGCGCTAGACGCCTTGTGCTACTTCTAGGTGTTAAACCCTCGACCCTTGGGCACAACGGACGGGAGGAAAACAAAAGCTAAGTCACTCCTTGAGAGTTTATGAGATACACAACGAACTTGTCGGCTAAAAACCCTCTTCCACATACAAAATTGTAAGAGTACTATGGGGCTGTCTATTAATGATATTTATATCAACAATTTTAGTCAATTTTTGTTCCTCCCCCCCCCCCCCACATTTAGCGAACATATGTCAAGCTTTCAAAGCCCCCCCCCCCCCATCATTAATTACGTCAAAATTTGTGACACCACCCTCCCCCCCTTTTTTTTTCCACCCCAAGATTGTGACGACAAGAAAATATATAATCAAAAATAAATAATAATCCCTTTGAATGTTTAAGAAAGCATACACTTGTATTACCCCTTGTCAAACTTTTTCAATTTAATAATTGAACAAATTTTCTATCGACGACTAGAGTCGATTTGATATTTCAGAACTAATAAAAAGAATCTGTAAGATTTCAATGTTATCAGTAGTAAATCTATTCTTCTAACCTTCCAGTGCTTATAATACACGCGTTTTGTCGCTGTGCAAGAATAACGGCCATCACCTTGTTGTGGCTTTTGGCCGCAGCTGTTTTCGAGCAGTTGTTGATTTCGTAGCCCAAATAAGACATCATTGATGACTTTCCGACCATTTCAAATAATTATACGAATTTAAATTAAGCATTAAAATTATAATTGGAAAGAAGGATGCCTCATCAAGAAACCAAAGAAAGGGGATCTCAGCAACTGGTGAAACTACAGATGAATTACTCTGCTGTCTGTACCATGGAAAGGTACAGAGGAATCACACTGCTGTCTGTACCAGGAAAGTACAGAGGAATTACACAGCTGTCTGTACCAGGAAAGTACAGAGGAATTACACTGCTGTCTGTACCATGGAAAGGTACAGAGGAATCACACTGCTGTCTGTACCAGGAAAGTACAGAGGAATTACACAGCTGTTTGTACCAGGAAAGGTCTTTAACAGAATTATTTTGAATAGAATGAAAGACCAGGTCGACATGCAGCTACGAGATCAACAGGCTGGCTTCCGTCGAAACAGATCATGCACAGATCAAATTGCAACACTACGAATCATTGCAGGACTGTCCATTGAATGGAACTCCCACCTATATATTAATTTTATAGACCTCGAAAAGGCCTTTGATAGCCTGGACCGACAAACCTTGTGGAAATTTCTCCGGCATTATAAAAAACTAGTCAGGATCATTCAGAGTTCTTGTGAAGAAATGAAATGCAGGGTGGTACACGAAGGTAGACTCGCGGATGACTTTAAAGTGGAAACAAGAGTCAGACAAGGATGTCTCTTGTCCCCATTCCTATTCATCCTCGCCATAGATTGGATAATGAAAAAATCCACAGACAAAAAGAAGAACGTGATACAGTGGACACTCAAAACTGAAGGACCTAGACGTTGCAGACAACATTGCACTTATGTCCCACAACCAGCAACAAATGCAGGAAAAGACGTAGCCACCATTTCAGCCCAGCTCGGAATCAATATAAATAAAAGTAAGACAAAGATCATGAAGATAAACTCAGCCAACCAAAAGCATATCTGTCTGGCAGGAAAGGCAGTGGACGAAGTGGAGTCCTACACATACTTTGGCAGCACCATCGACATAAATGGCGGATCCGAAGCGGATGTAAGGGCTAGAATAGGAAGGCCTAGATCATCATTTGCGCTATTAAAGAAAATTAGGGAGTCGAATGAGCCGAAGCTGCAAACCAAAGTCAGAATCTTTCACACAAATGTCAAAACAGTTCTACTATATGGAGCAGAAACTTGGAAAACAACAGCAAGCAATACGCAGAAAGTACAGACTTTCATTAGACAAATGCCTTATGAAAGATCCTGAGCATACAATATCCAAATACAATAACCAACAAAGATCTACCAGGTGCCCATTGATGAAGACGTCATAAGGAAAAGATGAAGGTGGATAGGGCACACTCTCCTAAACCCCCCACCCCCCCAGATAGCATCACCAGACAACGCTTAACATGGAATCCACAAAGAAAAAAAAAGAGGGGAAAGTCAAAGGATGCATGGAGACGCGAGCTAGACGCAAACACGCAAAGTATGGGATACATCTGGAAGCAACTGGACAAGAAAGCACATGATCGGGATGAATGGAAAATTCTTGTGGACGGCCTGTGCCCCTGACGGGGTAAAAAGGCATACGTAAGTAAGTAAACATTAAAATGAAGAAATATTTTTCAACAAATTTTCTAGTTCTATTTAGCCTATTTTTTTTTAAAAAAAGATGTATATCAATGAAATAGAATGGTTGAAGTCAATTTATTTTGCCCCGCCCCCCCCCCCCCCCGTGTCAACAATTTGTATACTTTTCCCACACCCCTTCCTCTCCCGATATTTTGTTGACGTAAGTAATGGACGGCCACGTAAACAAAAACAACAATAAAAAAATGAACGAACAATAAATAAAAAGTCTAGTGTTGTGCTGGGATAAGTTAAATTAAAAGCACGAGGCGCGAAATGGGACACATCACAACAACGAACGTGTCGGCTGACGGGCAACTTCAGCTTATTAGTTATGTTCATTCAACATTTTTCTCCACGAATGTATGTCAATGTCAGCTAAACTAGTAGCCCACATCTAAAAAAAAAAAAAACAAATTGATAGGTTACTTCCCTTTGAGTTCATTTAAATACAAAAGTATTCATAAATAGGTCGCAGCGTTTTTTACATTTTATTTGATTAAAGAGGGGCGCATACAATAAGTGCAGCTGGCGAGTTAAAGAAAGGACGGGAGAATTTTTTTAAGTATGCATATATATATATGTGCATATTATTATTGTGTACTCTTAAAAACGCACTAGGTTGCAGTAACATAAAGTTTGAATACAAGTACTTTTAGGAAAATTCCTTTGAATTACATCCCCTAGTATGCCAATGCCACACTGACACTACTTGTTTTCACGAAGTCCCACAAAAATATATCACTTAAAACTCTCCATTAGAGTTTCTCATTTCTCGAGTTTTTCCTTGTCCCGGGATAAAATTCATTAAATTAAATCTATATTATAAACTGAATCAAACTATAAAAGGATTTCTTTATTATAATTGATCAATTGTCATTCTATATTAGTGAATAAACAACAACGTTAAGGTTAGTTGAGACTTGCTTCATTTTTACAGCTCATTCCTAGTAATGAATTACTAGGGACGACTGTTATAAAGTGAGTCGATGAACGAAAAAAAGCTTGGAGTCCAATCCCCAGCAAAAGCCTAGACAAGCAAAAACGCCACGAGCACCTCGGCTGGATGGGACTCGTCAACCATGGATAACAAATCATCTACGAGAAAGCAAACTCTGAATTCGAACCCGGAGATGGAGTCCTTCAAGCGGATACCATTGACGCAATGAAAATTCCGACAACTCCTGCGAAGCTAATAGTGCCAAGCTGTATCAGCCATGTATGATGTTCCCTTGGGTTATCCAGGTGCGTAGGGAGACTTGATTTGCTCTCTAGGGAACCAGCTTAATTCTCATAAAGAAAAATTCCCAGGCCTTGTGATTTCGTCCTGCGAAGTCTACACCATCGTCACATTGTGACGGACGCATACCAGGAAAAAATAGTAAAAGTTGGATATAACAGCCTATAGAAAACAACCATAGCGCTATGAGTTCTACTTTTCTCACAGGTCGCTCATTCAAGCAAATGTTTATAACAACTTGAAGCAAGGGGTTTGTTTCGATTATATAAAATAAATTTTAGGAATGTTAATACATACATGTATCTATATATTGATATGTCTAGCTTCTAACTAAGTTGATTTTGGGGGAGAAAAAAAAAGCACTATATAATATAAAGGCAGTTTGTCATCTCCAAACTATCCTAGGTTTATAAACCAAAGGTCTACAAAGCTTTTGAGTTTCTCAAAAAATTAATAAATGAGCTTTCAATTGAATACTTGATGCATAAATAACGCCATAGATTTCCGCTGTCTGAAAGAAGGATTAACATTATAGTCATAGAAAAACGCTTTGAATCCACATCCATTAATAAAATGAAATAGCTCACGTTTTAGAGGGCATGGCTTACTTCACTAATCTAACTAAACAGCTGTGAGGCAGGAAGGGGTGCGAAGGGGGCGGTCAGCCCCTTGTGGCATTTTTTTTCTCCTTGTGTTGAGTGGCGGGTGTTTTTTTTTTTTTTTTTTTTTTGGTTATTTTGTTTAACTAGAAAGGAGATGGCAAAAAGTTTGGCCCTCCCCATGTGGCACTAATTCTAGCTACGCCACTGCTAAAGGGCAATTATTGCTAAAATTAACCTCATTAATGAAGTTAATCAAGTTGATGGTTTATCCTGTGCCGGACATAATACGACTCAATGGCTCAAAGTTAAAATCCTTGATTGACAAAGACATCACACTTTAGATACAGCACCATCACATTAATTTAGATACAGCACCATCACATTACTTTAGATACCATCACATTAAGTTAGATACAGCACCATCACATTCATTTAGATACATTTCCATCACATTAATTTAGATACATTTCCATCACATTAACTTAGATACATTTCCATCACATTAATTTAGATACATTTCCATCACATTAATTTAGATACATTTCCATCACATTAATTTAGATACATTTCCATCACATTAATTTAGATACATTTCCATCACATTAATTTAGATACATTTCCATCACATTAATTTAGATACATTTCCATCACATTAACTTAGATACATTTCCATCACATTAACTTAGATACAGTTCCATCACATTAACTTAGATACAGTTCCATCACATTAACTTAGATACAGTTCCATCACTTAAACTTAGATACAGTTCCATCACATTAACTTAGATACAGTTCCATCACATTAACTTAGATACATTTCCATCACATTAATTTAGATACATTTCCATCACATTAACTTAGATACATTTCCATCACATTAATTTAGATACATTTCCATCACATTAACTTAGATACATTTCCATCACATTAACTTAGATACATTTCCATCACATTAACTTAGATACAGATGCATCACATTAACTTAGATACAGTTCCATCACATTAACTTAGATACATTTCCATCACATTAATTTAGATACATTTCCATCACATTAACTTAGATACATTTCCATCACATTAACTTAGATACAGTTCCATCACATTAACTTAGATACAGTTCCATCACATTAACTTAGATACAGTTCCATCACATTAACTTAGATACAGTTCCATCACTTAAACTTTGATACAGCTCCATCATCTCACCAAAACTGTTTGTACCAAGTTGACCACGAACACTTGTTTTACACCAGCTAAGCGTCACATTTGGACACAGGGGTAGTCTTTAGGTCTTTGAGTCTTTAAGTCTTTGAGTCCTTTTGTCTTTGATGCTTTTAGTCTTTGAGTCTTTTAGCCTTTAAGTCTAACATTTTTGTCTGATGTTGTTGAAATCCCCTACCCCCATGGCTTTATTCACCATAATTAAAGTGAATAGCTTGGTGGAATATATTTGAATGTAAATAATATGTATTCTCTCAATCCCTCTCCTCCATTTTTCTCATACTTTCATATAAAATGTGATTCTTATTATTTGTTTGGTACTTTTTTTCGGTATTTAAATTTAGTACACAGTTTTTTTAAAGCTCAAATATAAAGCAGTGGTTTCCAAACTGTTTACATAGGTATCGGTTAAGTGAGACAGATACATTATTTTTTTTAGGGAAAATTCACAAATATATTGTGTGCATGCGTGATTTAAAATACCCCACCCCCCTTTTCCGTAAAAAAAATATTCTAAAATTGCATTTTGTCACAACACACACAACAGGAGCCGAGTTGATACTCTGAGAACCTTTGTCGGCTCCAGCGTGCCAGCTTGATGGCCAATGCGCTGTTAAAATCACACAGAACAAACGTGGACTCGTTACAACGCAAACAAAAACTTGTCCGGCCTAATTGCACCGTCAACTGAGAAATCGCTCCATGACGAAGCTGAATCCACTCTGTCGCGTGATTCAACCAACTTCATATCTACCACCATTCAGCCCTGATAGACTCGACAAAAAAATAAGATGCATCGTATCAGGGGTATTTCGGTTCGTTGGCCTAACCCACATAGAAGCCTAATCTTTTATTCTAACCGTTCTACTGCGAGTTTCATAAGAATTTCTCCTTGTCTCAAAATGCTGATTCATTAGGTAAATCGAATCTACTCTGATGACGATTGAATCTCATATTCTCTGATGACGATTGAATCTCATATACTATGATGACGATTGAATCTCATATACGCTGATGACAATTGAATCTCATATTCTCTGATGACAATTGAATCTCATATTCTCTGATGACGATTGAATCTCATATACTCTGATGACGATTGAATCTCATATACTCTGATGACAATTGAATCTCATATACTCTGATGACAATTGAATCTCATATTCTCTGATGAACGATTGAATCTCATTTACTCTGATGACGATTGAATCTCTTATACTCTGATGACGATTAAATCTCATATACTCTGATGACAATTGAATCTCATATTCTCTGATGAACGATTGAATCTCATTTACTCTGATGACGATTGAATCTCTTATACTCTGATGACGATTGAATCTCATATTCTCTGATGACAATTGAATCTCATATACTCTGATGACGATTGAATCTCATATACTCTGATGACAATTGAATCTCATATTCTCTGATGACGATTGAATCTCATATACTCTGATGACAATTGAATCTCATATACTCTGATGACGACTGAATCTATTAATGTGTTCATTTGGTCCGAGAACAAACTGACAGCCGATCACACCATCATACACATATACCGTACAGATGGCTTTGACAATGTCACTAGAGTTATTACACTGCCTGACATGTTCAGTATAAATATAAACACGTGTGCTTATATTAACAGCGGAAGTTATGCGACTGCCACTAATTCACATAATGCCTCCAACTCTGATAGTGCCTGTTAACTTATCCACACCCCCCCCCCCAAGCAACGCTACTGCTTCAACTCTAATAGTGCCTCTGAACTTACACCCGCCCCCCACACAAACTGTATACATTAACTAATGAAGGACACGCTGGAGTTCAAATCTATTGGATGACAAATGCTGATGACAGTATTGACAGTGATACGTCTATTTATCTAAATATGCTAAGTATAACCTACATCTAATAGACTTACCGCGAACAGCTGTGTGTCAACGTTAGACTGCACGCAATTTGCACAGGGTGACGCCAGCTGGTAGGCAGAAAAATCTACCTACTTGAGAAATTATGGTTTTATGTTTTGTCAGGGGCGGAAATATGTGGTGTCAGGGGCTGAGATATGTTGTGTCGGGGGGGGGGGGGGAATATGTGTTCTCAGGAGCTGAGATATGTGGTGTCAGTGGCCGAGGTATCTGATGTCAGGGGCGGAAATATGTGGTGTCTGGGGCTGAGATATGTGGTGTCGGGGGGGGGGGGAAATGTGGTGTAAGGGGCGGACATATGTGATGTAAGTGGCGGAAAATGTGGTCTCAGGGGCGGAAATATGTGGTGTAAGTGGCGGAGACATGGGGCCCTCCATAAAGTACGTTATGCTCCAGATGCTGCAGGGGTGGATCTAAGAAAGTGTGACAGTGGTGGGTGGGGGGGGGGGGAGATCATATGTGCAGTCACACATTTTAAATCTTTATCACACAGATTACAATTACAACCTGTAATTGGCAGTGATATTTGGCTTTCTTCTGTGATGGGTGTATCATGGCAGAAGATATCACCGTTATAAATGTGTTCGTTTAATATGGCAGAAGATATCACCGTTATAAATGTGTTCGTTTAATATGGCAGAAGATATCACCGTTATAAACGTGTTCGTTTAATATGGCAGAAGATATCACCGTTATAAACGTGTTCGTTTAATATGGCAGAAGATATCACCGTTATAAACGTGTTCGTTTAATATGGCAGAAGATATCACCGTTATAAACGTGTTCGTTTAATATGGCAGAAGATATCACCGTTATAAACGTGTTCGTTTAATATGGCAGAAGATATCACCGTTATAAACGTGTTCGTTTAATATGGCAGAAGATATCACCGTTATAAACGTGTTCGTTTAATATGGCAGAAGATATCACCGTTATAAACGTGTTCATTTAATATGGCAGAAGATATCACCGTTATAAACGTGTTCGTTTAATATGGCAGAAGATATCACCGTTATAAACGTGTTCGTTTAATATGGCAGAAGATATCACCGTTATAAACGTGTTCGTTTAATATGGCAGAAGATATCACCGTTATAAACGTGTTCGTTTAATATGGCAGAAGATATCACCGTTATAAATGTGTTCGTTTAATATGGCAGAAGATATCACCGTTATAAACGTGTTCGTTTAATATGGCAGAAGATATCACCGTTATAAACGTGTTCGTTTAATATGGCAGAAGATATCACCGTTATAAATGTGTTCGTTTAATATGGCAGAAGATATCACCGTTATAAATGTGTTCGTTTAATATGGCAGAAGATATCACCGTTATAAATGTGTTCGTTTAATATGGCAGAAGATATCACCGTTATAAATGTGTTCGTTTAATAGTGAAGTGTGTTTCTTATAAATGATTAATTACTTGTTGTTTTTGTACTTAAATCTCAGTGGGGGGTGGTGGGGGTGGGAGAATTTGTGACAGTAGGAAGGGAGTAAACATTGCCAAAAAATAGCATGACATACTTTAAGGACGGCCCCAGTGTGGTTGAGTGGCGGCTGTACGTGAAATCAACAGGTCAATGTGTTTGAAATATATTTGAACATATCTATTTATTTCAAATCGTGTAATTCACGTTGTATGCCTGGAGCTAACGTGAAGCTATACGACCATGCGAACTCTGTTGCATTGATCAAATACGCAGTTAGGCTCGCTTTATAACGATGGACACTCTGAGACCGACACACGCTAAGAGAGGCACAGTCTAAGACAGACACACCCTAAGACAGACACTCTGAGACAGACATTCTCTGAGACAGACACACCCCGAGACAGACAAACTCTGAGACAGACACACTTTGTGACTGAAACACCCTGAGACAGACACACTCTAAGACAGACACACCCGAAGAAAGACACACTTTGAGACTGACACACTTTGAGACAGACACACTCTGAGACAGACACAACAACGTAGTTCAATTCAGAAATGTAATCTAACGTCAATGACGTCAAAATGAATTCGCTGAAAATACTCATGATTAAAATATAGATTAAAGTTTTTTTTTCATGGTTTATTGCTAGTGTATATAACATTGATATATTTAGAAAAAAATATACACACAAACTACTCAACTTTAGAGAATTTTCAGACTTTCGGTACACCATGATCCCCCCACCCCCACACACTTTTTTTTTTTTTTGCTGGACTCGGTTACGCCACTGGGTCAAAATAAACTCCACTGAGAAACAACACAAAACGTAAACACACGAATTGTGTTGAGGAAATCAATATTTAATTGACAATGACGCTTTTCCCCGAGGTCTAGCTGCATGTGTGTGTAGTTTATAGGCATGTAGCCTACATACATGCAATCAAAAAATGTGTGTTTAAAGCATTTAGTCGGTAATGTAACTTATCAGAATCACAGCAGTGTTGACCTAGTTTCAGCAACAACAGATGTATTAATTCCGATCCACCCCCTATTTTTATGTCTTAAAGCATTGCAGTCGTAACCGATATGATATTGTCACGTGACTTTGGGCCGGATTACCCGTAGGGCAACGTACTTGAACGCTCTTAGGACCCCCCACCCCCACCCCCACCCCCCCCGGGTGTCTGCTATTCAAAGGAAGTTTTTATTGTAGTCTTTGTGTATTGTGTTCGAAGTTCAGACCTACGTCATTTTACGTGTTCTAGATTCTAACATACTTCGCCTGCACACATGTCTTAATACAGACCCAGACATTAATCGTACGATTGTGTCTGAATCGATACTATACTTATAATTGTTCTGCCAATAGACATTAGAAATGGGGAATCGAACTCGAACCCTGCTGACGACCGACTTGGACCGATCTTCAACCACACTGAGAACTAACAAAACGAACCTATCACGAACTTGTTAGCAACGAACATGTCTTTACGTATGAGGCGCATAGTTACGTACCCCTCATAATGATTATATTTTAATCGAAACTAGAAAAACCTATTGCAAAACGATTTTTTTTATTTAGCAAACCAAACTTATCGCTTTAAAAAAAAATCATTTTGCCCCCCCCCCCCCCCGAACTTGTTAGCAACGAACATGTCTTTACGAATGAGGCGCATCGTTACGTACCCCCCATAATGATTATATTTTAATTGAAACTAGAAAAACCTATTGCAAAACGATTTTTTTTAATTTAGCAAACCAAACTTATCGCTTTAAAAAAAAATCATTCCCCCCCCCCCCCCAAAAACAAAACCCAACTCCACAACATTTTAGCGCATGGACTTGATTAAAATTAAAGCATGACAAATCAAACAACTACACCGTGTGGCCGACTCTGTTTTAGCCGGTGTCAGTAATTTGAATGGTAATGAATGCGTTATTAAAATAAGGTGTCAGTGCAGAGGCGTGGCGTAGGGGGGGTGGGTGGGGGGGGCAGGGGGTACAGACGTACCCAGGCGCCAGCTAGTTAGGGGCGCCAAAATGTGCTTTGGTATTATTTTATTGAGTTGAAAAAAGGAAAAGAGGGCGCTTTAAAATGAATCTTGTCCATGGGCGCCAAACACTCTAGCGTATGTGTCAGTGCTCACATCTACTCTCATCTATTTATTTTTAGGGTATCTAAATAGAAAATTGAGGGGAAAATTTTTTTACAATGGGGGGAAAGGGATTTAAAATGGACCAAAATAGCGTGACATCATTAATGAATCTCTCCTTATTATTATTATTTAAAAATAGATCGAGCAGTCCGGCCAGTCGTTGGTCGCATGGCTTCGCCTTTGAAGACCAGATTCAGATCTATCAACATACTTTATTATGTTTCTGTTCTGTCGATGCGTCTGTTAATATTCTGGCCTTTTTACCAACAGGGCAGGTGGTTGAGAAGTATCGGACTCGACACACAAGCCGCCCGCATGCACATTTGTTATTATTTTTCTCTGACCTACTGAGCCCACACAGGGCGATTCAAGTGACACGAGGACCAAACACCGACTATTTTTGAAATGTTACTTGGAAAATCCGCCAAAACAAAAGGTGCCGGGTGCGCCCCTTGGGTGCGTTTTAGAACAAAAGAAAAAAAAAAAGCTTTTTTTTCTCACCTACTTATGTTCCGTCAAATTATTCTTTCTGCTGCTCCCTCACCTACTTAGGTTCTGACACATTTCTCTTGCTGTCCTCTCGAAAACCACATTGCTGCTGTTTATTTTGATTTTTATATTGAATATTGTTTTTATTTTTGTTTGTTCGCTGAAGGCTTTTTGCCGATACCTCATTTTGTTGTGTCCCTTTTTTTTCCAAGTTTTCCCATCCTTTGTTTCGCTCACTAATTTCCCCTTTACCCAACCTGACTGCATTGTCTTCCCCTTATTACCATTTTCAAAATGACTGACATACACATACGGAAAAATTGCAAAAACTCTTGTCTTTTTCTTTATTACGATAATTCAAAATATGTATTTTGATCAAACCCAGATTGATAAGTTACAAAGTTCACCAATATATATAAATATACAACATAATTCAAAGAATATTCACTGGTTAAAAACAAGTTTGCGAGAAATGTATTGTTTTTCTACGAACTCCAGATACACTCAACCCATAAACATAGCAGATGCATTCCGCAAGAGAGAATTTTGAGGTAATCAGAGTAGCATTCATTACCAAACTCAATAAAATATTTTAATTTTCTCATTTTCTAAGTGTTTACTATTTTAAAAAAACTCCCACACTTTCCACTCTCTCTCCCTCTTAAAATGAGGTCAAGGCCGGAAATAAGTGTTTAAAAAAACAACAAATAAAAACGTAATTGTTGTGCGACTGGAACAAATTTCCACAAGTTCACTGGTATTTCTTTCTTGTAAAGTCACAAGTCACCTGTTTAAGTGCATTGTGGGGCCGATACTAGCATTAGGCAAGACTAGGTGGCCTTCTGGTGTGGAAAATTGTGTAATCGGCAAACATTTTTGAGTAAATTAGGAGGGGAAAAGAATTAAATAGAGGAAAAAATTAATGTTATTGTTTAATGCTGAATACAAATTCTTTTCTTTTAATGCATGAATTCTTCTAGTCTGGATGATGGGGCGGGGGGGGGGGGGGAGGAGAGTGATGGTAGTAAAAGGGAGGGGGCGGTATTTATCAATACTCGTGTGGGGCGGCAAAACATAGTTAAAGACATAGAAAAGACCCTGGTGCCTTGCCCAAGTTATTCATAAAGCATTGCAAAGGTGAAAGAAAATCAACTTTGTTCCACATTTTTTTTTTTCACATCATTTTTTAAAAGATAATTCTGGTGCAGAAAGAATAAATTAATAATTTAGTTCAGTAATTTGGACCCTCAATGCCCAGAAATACAGGGGTATTTTAAAAGATTCTGCACCAATTGTATCATCATTAATAAGGAAAATACAAACTTAGTCTAAAATACAAACTTACTGTCTAAAATACAAACTTACTCTCTAAAATACAAACTTACTCTCTAAAATACAAACTTACTCTCTAAAATACAAACTTACTCTCTAAAATACAAACGTACATTCTAAAATAGAAACTAGTCAAAAATACAAAATTACTCTCTAAAAAAAACAAAAATTAAAAATGTATGCATTTTTATACATCAAAATTACAGTTGGAATGCCCCGAGTTATAGAAAATATGACCAAAGTTAACTTTGATTAGAAGTGTAAACTGTGGGATTGTTTTACAAATTAAAGGCTTGTAAAACAATAAATAGATACATTCAGTTTAAATAGTTGTGCTGTACTATATGAAGAAAACCTGGATGAAAACATCCAGGCAATCAACAAAGTCAAACAGCTTCTATCTAAAGTGGCACTATAATTTATGAGTAAAAATTGTTCGACAACAATGTGCAAAATGAAGTACAACAGAGGATAAAAACTTATTTGGACCATTTTGCATTTTTGTGCTTGATCACAGGAAGTTCAAAAGCCAATAATGGCCCCAGTATTATTATTATTATTGTTCGGCCTTTGCACGCGTTTTGACCAAGGCAATTTGCTGACTTGAGTAGTAGCCTTGACTGGAGCTGCATTTTGTATAAAGTGAGGGAGAGTTGCTCATTTTGTCAGCCTCACTCTCTCATGCTTGACTACTTTATTCCAATGGCAAGGCTTAGTCTAGATGACTGGAGATAGACCAGGATGCAGTAGATGACCAGCAGTGTGTCTTGTGTGTTTCACCGTGCCCTTTCTGCATTCACGTCGCAGGAGTTGTCGTAATTTTAATTGTGTTTATGCCATAAAGCCTACGGGACTCCGAATCTGGGTTTGATTTCAGAGTTTCCCTTCTTTTGGATGAGTTCCCTTCTCTTAGATGAGTTCCCTTCTCTTAGATGAGTTCCCATTAAAGGGTGCCGAGCCCCATCCCACTGCTGGGGGTGCTGGTGGTATTTTTGCTTTTTTTTTGCTGGGGGATTGACCTCCAATCCGCTACCTTGGGATTGGCTCAGTGTGTTGACCACTCGGCCACCCAGCACCTTTGCTGTACATATATTAGTCAAAGCAGGAATAATTGCCACCAATTTCCCCAGAAAGAGTCTAGTCAGTATCAGTTGAGGTGTTTTTGTTAAAGATGTAAAACAAAAGACTGAAACAATAGAACATGGTTGTGCTACAGCATAGTGGTTTTATCCTTTGTAACATACAACAAGAGATATTTGTGTTCATCAAGACCACTGGCATTTGAATTAATCATAAATTATATTAGCAGGTTAAACAGGGCCCATTCAAAGTGATCCAGCAATATGACCAATCTCCACATAATTTCAGGCTCAATGATACCCCGCTGAATTCAGTTTAATTTTTAAGAACAATCAGGCAGTCTCAGCAGCCAAAACTCATCACCGAAAGTCTGCACTCCTTCTCGGAGCTGACCTTAATGATGTACATGCCTCTGAATGCAGCATTCTCTATGCCGCCAAATTGGATTCAGTGCCAGAGTTGGTTAGGGCTAAAATTACTAATTGATGCAGGCCCAGATCAATAAATAATAATAACAATAAAATGAGAATTAGTTTAGCTCCATTGAAACACTCCTAGGCAGTGTCTCAATTATTAATGGATCTGGGAAGATTGTTCTGGCTCTTTATTTTTAAATTTACGCACAATAAAAATAACATCTGCTGGTGAAATCAAATGTTCAAGTAAAAGAAGCTTTCATTATTTTTTTTCTCATTGTGTTAACATACAAATTTAAAAAAAACAAACAAGAATTGAAGAATATGTTTGTCAAATAACATATATTAAAAAGATGATTTAAATTTCTTTCAAAGGAAGATGGTCTAATCAAAGGTTTTTAGACCATGAAAATATTAACCACTTATAATTCAAAATGTTTAAATGACTTCTTTTATCAGAGTTCAATTCATCCAACGCATAAAAGCATTTTTTTTGGAAGGGGGAAACAAAAAATGTGTCAATTTGTACAGACTTAAAGTTTTGAGCAAGCACTTGACTATACAGTAATATATATATAAATATTTAATATAAAGATTCATATACAACAGTTAACCCAACACACCTGTCTGCTTTAAGTAGGTCACTTTGAAATGTCAGTAGCCTATCACATGAAGAAATTAGGACTAAAAATAAATAACTGTGAATTTTTTTTTTAAAGCGATTCCTTTAAAGTAAATTTTAAAAACTGTAAATGAAAAGTAAAAACTACATTAAAATTCATGGCAGTAGGTATTTAAAATAAAGTGCTTTTTTATGTTACAGATAAAAAGGTTGCCTCTTAGACAAAAAACATTTAAAAAAAAAAGGCTGGTTCATTACAATAGTTTTCCATTAAATTTATATACTTATTTCTTTGACTTCTTATAGCTATAAAAAAAAGGTTGCCTCTTAGACAAAAAACATTTTAAAAAAACAAAGGCTGGTTCATTACAATAGTTTTCCCTTAAATTTATATACTTATTTCTTTGACTTCTTATAGCTATAAAAAAAAGGTTGCCTCTTAGACAAAAAACATTTTTAAAAAAACAAAGGCTGGTTCATTACAATAGTTTTCCCTTAAATTTATATTCTCATTTCTTTGACTTCTTATAGCTATAAAAAAAAGGTTGCCTCTTAGACAAAAAACATTTTTAAAAAACAAAGGCTGGTTCATTACAATAGTTTTCCCTTAAATTTATATTCTCATTTCTTTGACTTCTTATAGCTATAAAAAAAAGGTTGCCTCTTAGACAAAAAACATTTTAAAAAAAACAAAGGCTGGTACATTACAATAGTTTTCCCTTAAATTTATATTCTCATTTCTTTGACTTCTTATAGCTATAAAAAAAAGGTTGCCTCTTAGACAAAAAACATTTTAAAAAAAACAAAGGCTGGTACATTACAATAGTTTTCCCTTAAATTTATATTCTCATTTCTTTGACTTCTTATAGCTATAAAAAAAAGGTTGCCTCTTAGACAAAAAACATTTTTAAAAAAACAAAGGCTGGTACATTACAATAGTTTTCCCTTAAATTTATATACTTATTTCTTTGACTTCTTATAGCTATACAAAAAAAATGTGTTGCCAATAGACGGAGAACTAACTGGAGAATGCCACAAAATAAAATAAGTGCAAAAATTACGATGCAATGCATTGCCAAGAGCTAATAAATATACTGACTGGCCTGGTCATCATTGACAGTTGGCTGACCAACAGAGCCGTAGGACAGGTATGGGGGAGATGGGGTTTTACTGTCCACTATGCGTTCATAGGACTGAGCTCTTCTGTACAAGCAATAATGTTGGACAATAAACAGAATATCAAACATGATGGAGAAAGCTCCAAGGCCAAACTTGGTGGGGTTGCCGAATATAGAACCCCAGTCATCTAGGGGAAGAAAAATTACATTTCACAATTTAAAAAACAATAATACTTTTAAACTGTAACAAAAATGTTGGAATAACAAAAAAATTGGCAAAATATTATAATAATTAAACTTAGTGTTAATTTGACAATTTTAAATTTAAACTAGCAAAATTCTAAAGTCTTTGGCTGCCCAGTTCACTGTAGTTGACACGATACTCAAGATTTTCCCCAAGTCTTTCGTATGAATCTTTTCCTTTGTACAAGCAATAATGTTGAACAATAAACAGAATATCAAACAAGATGGAGAAAACTCCAAGGCCAAATTTGGTTGGGTCGCCAAAAATTGAGCCCCAATCATCTGGCAGAAAAAAAAAAAGGAAAAAAAAAGAAAGAAAAAAATATAGAAAGACTGTAAATAATTTGAAAGGGGCAAAAATAATGATAAATTCTGACTTTTTTTTTTTTAAATATTAAAAATTGAAAAAAAATAATTAAATGTTAAAAACTATATTAAAAGCTTTAAATATTGCACATTAGGAAAAAGAAACTATACTCCAGACATATTTTGTCTGTACTGTAATGTATGTAAGTTCATGAGACACACTTATGTAATACATTACAGTACAGACAAAATGTCTGGAGTATAGTTTCTTTTTCCTAATGTGCAATATTTAAAAGCTTTTAATATAGTTTTTAACTATATTAAAAGCTTTTAAAAATATTGCACATTAGGAAAAAAAAGAAACTATACTCCAGACATATTTTGTCTTTAATGTATGTAATGCGATTTTTCAAAATGCATAACACTCTTAACGGAATTGAGATAAAGACTAAAAATTATCCGGAAACGAAAATTAAAATATTAACAAATAGCCAAAATTCTGTCATTACTATAAAAATCAATATTTTACCTTTTCATAAATTTATTACACTAATTTTTAAACAAACTCTCCAAAGAGAAAAAACATGAACTCTACCAATAAGATTACTGATATTTTGGATAAAAATATAAAATAAACAAGAGCACAGAAGTGGTGTGGGCTCTATTTTTCATCAGACTACAACAAATAGCTGGCTGCTATAATAGGAGCAAAACAAGGGAACTTGCGCAAATTAGAGCTATGTAGTGTAACGCTCACATTTACTAGTATGCCAATGAAAGCTTTAACATCAAGATACAAGAATATTTTTATGAATTAGCTAAGTAAGGTAAATGATTATTAATAGACATATCTCTGTAGTAAACTAAAAATTTTAATTCATCACAAGCATTTCCAAACTGACTGTACAGCTGAGGTTTCCAGACTTTTACATTTTGTAACACATTTCTTTTAGACATACACCATTTTGCAACATATCTGTCCCTTATATTAATTATAATGACAGAATGTACTCTATAGCAACATGACACATGTCATGAGAACCTTTCATTTGTATAAAAAAATATGTTACGTCAGATTAAAACGTAGGTTTTCAAGATTGATGCGCCCATTACTATTTATGAGTAACAACAGCCAAATAAAAGTATAAATTGTAAAAAAATTAAATGAATGCACATTGTTGAAATAGTTTATTTCATGTAGACTCAATATTTATAATTAAGTTCACGAGACACACTTAAATACTGCAGCTGACACAATAATGTGTCGTGTGTCGAAACATTCAGTTTTAAAAGTTCTGCCCTAAAGAGACCTATATTAAAATAGTCTTTAAAAATTATGTTGAGTTACCTACCGCTGTTATAAGCCAGCAAGAACATTTGCAGAAGGCTGAGAGATCCACCAGTGAAATCTAATAATACGTTCCCAATACTCCAGCCCTCTGTGCTCTTACGACGGAAATTCATGTAAGCCTAGAAAAGAAATAAAGCAACCAATGAGAAAAGAAGAACCAACTTTATAAATGGCAGGAAATTCTTTACAAAATTGGATAACTAAAAATGGGAAATATATTTATTCATTATACCAGACCTGTTTACCCTCAAACTCTTAAAATAGTACAATATCATAACAAAATCTTTCAATACATTATCTTAATAGTAAAAAAATAAACATACAGTAGGCCCCTACTATAGTAGGCCCCCTGTATATATAATGTATACACCTCAAAATAATACATTGTACAGTTTAAGAATCTGGGTAAAACACATCCAAGCAATTGTTTCTAGCACATGCACTTACCTGTGGTATGTACTTGATAAGTGTGACACCCAATTTGATGTAGGAGAAATAGTACAGGTAGGTCAGCCAGGTGATGACATGGGTTAAGGTGACAATCAGTGAGACTAAAGCAAACAGCCAGGCACCGACAACCAGCACAATGCAAATCTTTGAAACCCGCTGGTCTCCTCTCTGGGTTAAATAAATAAAAATCTCCTGAGGCATGGTAGGAACATAATATTATTAAACAGAAGTTGATGTTTTTGACAGTGTACCGATTGGTGGGAAATTCTAAAGCACCAAATCTATCAAATGCCCACAGCAGTCTATTCACTATCCCATAAATTACATTCTAAAAGAAAAATTAAATGCATTTTTCTTCTTCTTTGAGATTAACAAAATCCAGTAGTGTAAGTACAACTGGTTGTCAAATTACCACTCACCTCATAAAAGAAACATTGACAAATGGTTAAAATGGTGACCAAAACGGCATGGAGAGTAAAGATGACATCATTCAATTGAACTGGATTAATTCCCCTGGGATGCAAACTAAAATATTGGTCCTGTGAAAAATAAACAATTAAATTGCATTAGCAGAACTGGTAAAAAAAAGTACTTCAGAATCTAGAAATAATATTTTACAATTTTTTTTGAGGACAGCTAAAAAAATCAGCCCAAGGTCTGAATCTGTTTTTATTATGCACATGAAGGCAGAATTACAGGCTATTGAAAGATTCAAATAGCAGTATTTTGAGGATTTAGATGCTGTTCCATTTTTATTGTATTTCCTTTATGATGGGGAATCAATGGGTGGAAATATTGGAAAAAGAAGAGTAAAATATTGGAACATACTGTAGGCTTGATACATCCAGTCTTTGTAATACAGTGAAATAAATATGATTATCTCTTATATATATTACACTTCTGGTGTGACACTATATTACAAATAATTCTAAATGTTTGAAAGTAAGTATGGTTCAAAAATGAGTTCAGTAGTGCGCAAAATATGATTCCTGATAACTACGCTAAATGATTTTTTAAATTTTATTTAACGCAACTGCGTTTGGTGCATAATATGTTCTTTACGGAAATTGAATTGTCTCAAATTAAGTATGGTGTAAAAAATATTTGATTTAAAAGTGGTTGGGACAGCAGAATATTTAATATAGTTCATGGGCGTGAAATAAAAAGTGTGCAGTGACGTATCATGGGGGGAAGGGGATACAATAGCAAAAATTGGGATTCTTAAATGTTCCTTACTTGAGTTCATGTTTTGTCAAGTAACTTTAGTAGATGGAAAGTTCATGCATTGCTGTCGCCAATGTTTGGCGAGCTATATCTAGTTACTAGTATGAAATATTGTGTGACATATAAATTTCTTAAAATTTTAGATGCAGCAATCATTTTTGTGGCTCTGATCTGATGAGGCCAAAAGGCTCTGTTTAGAAGAATAGTTGAATTTTATTAAATTTCACTTTGAAAAATTCATTTAGAACACCTTCTTACATAGAAAAGACAAATATAAAATGAAGCAAGAAGAAAGTTTAAGCCACAAAAATGTGTAGGAATGAAAAAAAGAATGGGAAAAAAGCTAAACTAAAGAAATAGGAGACTTATCAAGTAAGGGAAATATTAGAGGAGTGTATATGAAGATAACAATAACAGACAAAAAGAATGTATACCAAGCCAGACCTCAAATGTGTGAGAGCAATGATGGAGAATTAATTATGGAAAATAGTAAAGTCCTTGAGAGGTGGGCTGAATATTTTGAGGGAATATTAAATGCCGACAATGGACAAGATGAAGATTATCAACATGAAGAACCAGACACTTTAATAAACTACTCAACTTTAGAAGAAACTACAGAAGTAATCAATTCATAAAAAACCGCAAAGCCCCTAGAGAAGACCTCATCACAGCAGAACTTATTCAATATGGAGGAAGAGTACTACACACTCAGACACATAAACTTATAACTAAAATTTGACAAGAAAAGAAAATTCCAACAGAATGGGAAACAGCACTAATAACCCCAATACACAGGAAAGGCTCCAAACTTTAATGTACAAACTACAGAGGAATTTCCCTATTAAATGTTACATACAAAATACCGGTACACAAAACTAATTGCCAAAAGACTACAAACATACATTGAACAAATACTATGTGATTATCCATGTGGATTCAGAGAAAAACGACTAATCAGATGCCTATTAGAGAAGTGTTACGAATGTAATATTCCAGTATTTCAACTCTATGTCGACTATAAAATGGCCCATGACAGCATCAAAAGAAAATATTTATATGACACTCAGCAGGAGTTTGGCATACCCAACAAACTGACAAGTCTGATGCATATAATATTAAACAGCTCAAAAAGCAAATCCAAGGTTCAGTGTGAATATTTTCAGGGTAATTTCAGATTAGAAGAGGAATAAGACAAGAAGACTCATTGTCTTGTATGCTATTTAACCTAAGATTGGAGAGAGTTATAAGAAGTGTACATATTGACACCCAAGGAACATTAACAGGAAACTTTCTGAGGGAAACCTAAGACCCGCAACCAATAGGCAATCTCTACAACCAACTCATTCAGTGTCTTGCATATGCTGAGGATAAGTAGTCAAGATATATCCGTCGGCTGGTTGTTGCACCCTTCAATATTAAAACTTCATTCAACATAAAAACTAATATTTTAATTTAGTTCTCATCATTGACCCTCCAAATTATGTTTAAAGAACCCTTGTTATTGAGATTATATCAAAGTCCTACCTTGACAGTCTGCACCCAAAACATGCCAACATTAAAAAATCCATAAGCCAAAAAGCCAGTAATGTTATAGCAGAGGAAGTCAAAGTTGAGGCCAATCACACTGAAAATGAAAAAAGTAAAACAAATGTAAACAGTTATAGTTAAAGTAATATAACACATTTATGGGGGAGGGGGGAGAAAATATATTTTTATTTTTTTTTTTTCATCTGCACACTAAGATCTGATACCTAACATCTTACTGGCTTTTAATTTTCACCAAAACTAATTTTGTTATCTATGCTAAGATTGTGATCGTTTTTTTTTTAAATTAGAAAGAACTTATCATGTGACTTTACTGAATTAAAAGTGTTATCTTTGAATTATTTAAAATAATCCTAATTTTTCAAAAGCTCTTAAAATCAAAGCCATTATGACACAAAGATCATCATGTAAATATTTTAGGCATGGTAAAGAGCACATATTAAGTGAGGATCTCTTAAGCTAAGACATATAAAATATCAAATAAATAAAGAAAAATATTAGCTATCAAAACCCTTTATGCCCCAGTGTATTCTGAGAAGAGAATTTATAGAATGAGTCACTGACTCAGTCAGGCCAATTTACTTTTCTCTAAGGATTAATTTAAAACTTTGACAGATAATGAAACAAACACCTTTCACTAACCTCTTTCGTTTCCAATTGATGTAGACTTGTGGATAAAAGGACACAGACCATGCAACAAAGTAAATCCACCCGATCACTGCGTTAACAATAACCAGTGCAGAGTTATGAACAACCTCAATACGAACAAAAGCTTTTTCAATGCTGGGAAAAAATTTATGTTGAAAATTTCTTTACATGTTAAGGTGACAAATACAAATTTTGTTTCAGGTAAATAAATAACATTTGATTTGTTGTTATTAGGTCTATAACATTATTTTAAAAAATTGTCATATTGTCACATCATAAACAAACATAAATATATTCATTTAATAACAGTGACAGACTTCCAATAATTATTCCCCCCCCCCCCCCAACCCCAAAAAAAGAACAAGAAATTAACATTTTGAAAATAATAATTTTTTATAGCTTTATGCTATTCTTGGGAAAACTAATGCAGAAACTGTGTAGGCTTGTTGCTAAAGATGTCTTGTTCATGTTTTTAGAACACCACTAAGCCAAATTTCAAGGACAGAACTTCAAAGGACAACCTTGTCAAAAAGAAACAGGAAAATCCAAAGACCCCTTTGCAGATCAATGAAATGGAGTCACATACAAAAACCTGACCCTGCAGACAGCTTAACAGAAAAATCCAAAAGCAGTAGTGGTATCCCTAGGCTGTAGCCTTAAAATCCATTTCTGGCACAGTGACTGAATGATTCCATTCTTGAAGTGAACGACTTTTAATTAATTGATAAATAATTTAAATACATCTGTATGAACATAACAAACATGATAAATATTAATCATATAAGAAACATTGTGGTCAGCGCAAATAAAAACGTACTCTTTTATTTCAATTTCTGTGGAGTTCACTCCTAGAATGATGTGTCCAGCATTGTTTCCTGTAATATTGATGTGCCATAGAGTTGTATTGTCATCTGCTGGCACACTGATGTTGGGAACACGCTTTATGTACTCATGGCTGTCAATATACTTATCCTCGTATGTGAAAATGAACAATGTACTATTAGACAGCTTCTGGCTGAAATAAAATAGAAAAATTTCTAAAAAAGTGGATTGTCTGACTCTCTCAAACTGGCAGTACAAAAATGAACACAGAAGAGAACTGAATGTTTATTCACATGTTTAAATGTCATCTAAGTTGACTAAATATAATTTAGTTACATTAAATTTTTACTATAAAATGTTGAACAAAATAATAATTTTTATAAGGCTAAATCATAAATGCTATTTCATTTTAAAGATACAAATTATCATTTCAATCATAGTAATCATACTAAATGAAAATAAAACTTTATTTGCTATCACACTACTTAAGCAATTTTCTATGTATTGGTAACTAAATTAATAAATGAATATTTACCTTAATGACAAATCAACATTTACTGTCTCTCCTATTTCAATATCAATGCTGTCAGTTGAAAATTTAACAGTAACATTTTCATTAGTGCCTGGGAATAGAGAAGCATAGGCATAGTGGCTTTGAACAAAGATATAATGATAAAAGGTTATAACAATGAGTATGAGTTATCCAAAACTGGAAAAATTTTGATTTTGTATCTGAGAAACTAAAAAAAACTACATCAACAAATGAACAAATCAAAACGTGATGAGGAAAAAAATGAATTTTATTAAGCCTGTTAGGGCAGTTAGTGTTGATGTGTGTATTTTTTTTGCTAGGGCTAGAGGAGTCCATGACTGCCATGATTTTGAATATGTGAATGAGCATAGGCTAAATATATTATTTTTTAATAATACAAGACATTACATTATTAAGTATAGTATAGGCCTATTAAATGATGACTATTTTACCTTCAGCACACACAAACAAAGGATACAGCACTGTTATTAACCCCAGAAAAAACAAAAAGACTGAAAAACTTGGTAGCATGTTAATTGTTGTCTTTTTTTTTTGTTGAATCTGAAAATATTAAATTTAAAATAAATGATTTAAAAATTTATTTTCAGTTTGAATAGTCAATTCAATGAGTCAATACTCAATGAAGTCAATCATTCAATGACACTTGGCCCTAAAACTAAAAGATAAATAAATAGCCTACACTAATTGCCCTAATTAAGTTATTAACAAAATAGTAGGCCTATTAGTAATTATTGTTATGAATTTTAAAAATTGAATGAGCAATGAGCAATGTCTCAAATAGTAATACTAAACTAAAACTAAATAATAATAAATAATTAAACTTAAAATATTCAAATTTAATTAGTCAAATGAGCCTAACCTGAGTCCTTATCAATTATAAATAATCATTTCAGTTTTGTATTTGTTTAAATAATGAGTCAGCCTTTAATTATCTTATATATTCTTTGCTTTGTGACTATGCAAAGGTTGCTTCCATTTCCACGAATATTTCAACTTGAATCCGCTGTGATGTTAGATGAGATATTATTTATTCGCAGTAGGCCAAGTTAACTTCATCAGTAGAAAGTCTTTTTTTAAATGTCACATGATAAACATTTTGTCATGTGATAATTAAATGACAAGGGACACAACTATCAAATATTTGCTAGAAGAAAATGGCTGCCTCCTTGAACACAGTTAGGTCGGTCATTGTTTACATTAAATTATAGGTCAAAGCTTTATGAAATTACCACTAATAGAGACCTTAAAGGGATTTTTATATTATTTTGGTAAATTTCGAGAGATGGGTCCGCGTTCTTTACCATGGCCGCCATCTTGGTTGACACGAGCCGTAAAATTAAGAATAAAACGTTTAAAAAGAATTACCTGGCTAATGTCTAGTTATGGAGTCATGGCGCCATTTGCGTGTTTTGTTATGTTGCTGATGACTTTAGGGTTCAGGTTAGGTTTAGGGATAGATTTAGGGTGAGGGATAGATTTAGGGTGAGGGATACATTTAGGAAGTTTTTTCATTATTTTTAAACGTTTTATTCTTAATTTTACGGTTGGTGTCAACCAAGATGGCGGCCATGGTAAAAAACGCGGACCCATCTCTCGAAATTTACCAAAAGTTATAGGAATATGGAATTTGAGTGACTATTCTTGATGTTTAAAAAAAAAAGCTAATTTATTGAATGTTGTCTGTCAATTCGTTGTTTTTTTGTTATTTATTCCTTCGCTTTTGCATGCCAAGATGACCAAGGCCGGCAATATTCGACTTTGAGTAGTAGTAGGCTTAACTTGAGAAGTATTTTGTTTCAAGTAAGGGTGAGTTACTCAATTCATCAGCCTCACTCTCTCGCCCTTGCCTATTTGATCCAATCATATGGCTGGAAATAGTGGAAATATAAATAGGCCAGGTTGCACTGCAGGAGATGACCAGCAGTGTTTATTTAAGACTAATAATTATTATAATTATTAGTAATATTTCATGTCCTAGGAGTTGTCAGAATTTTCATTGTGTCATAGTCCTACTGCATATGGGACTCCATCTCTGGGTTTGATTTAGGCTAAGACCTTAAGAGCTTGCCGTTGCCTTCTCTTAGATGAGTTGCCAGTTGAGCTATGAATTTTAAAGTTTGAGCTTGTTTGGCCTTTTTTTAAAGACTTTCTTTCTACCAGCAAATACATTGGGTTCGTAGCATAATTTTAAGTTGTCACAAGAGACCCTCTTGTTCCGTTCATTCAGTCTGCTTCATGTTGACCTGTAAGGTAGCATTTGACTGAGCTGATGACACAGAGCTACAGCTCCGGTATTCTGGGTTGCAGAAGTGAGGGGGGGGATGAGTAATGGGGAAATAAAAATGGTGATTTAAAAAACAACCCTTGGGCTCACAATAACTATTTGTCCTAACTGTAGAATGGGGTTGGAGGTGGCAGGGCCAGCCTTAGGCCATTGCAACCTATGCGGCTGCAATGGGCCCCGCACTTTCATTTTCACTTATTTTTTTTATTCCTACCCAGAAAGGGCCCCGCACAATCCGTTTCGCATAGGGCCCCCGCAATTGTTAGGGCCGGCCCTGGGAGGCGGTATAGAAGTGGGACTTGTCGCCATTAGACTGATCAATGGTCCGCAAGCAGTTGTTAAACTCTTCCTTTTAGCTTTATGCCTGGGTAAAAATCACTATATCTGGAATATTCTAAGCATTCTAATTTTTTTTTTTAATTCTTCTTTTGGGGATAATTTACATATTAGATTTTTTCACTCTAAAAGGTAGATAATAAGACATTTTAAACTTTCTTTTGAAGATGAGTTTAAATGCACTGAAAAGTAAAAAGATTCTGCAAAAGTATTTAAAAAAAAAAAAATCAATTCTACATATAAATGGAATCCATAGCTTCATAGAGTGCCTTACTGCACATGCTTTCTCTCTGTAGTAAATTTTAAGAAAATAATTTTCTACTTTTATTGCTTTTAAACTCGACTTCAAATGGAAGTCTTTTTAAAATAGATTTTAACAATAATTTTTAACTGCATCTCCACATTTTGTGATTATGTAGTTAATAAATAAATTTTTTAGCATTTTCATTATATAATCGCTATTTTATGGATAAGAGGTGATAGCTATTTTGTTTAAGGCTATATAATGTTTCATTGTGCCAATTTTATCCACCTACGGTCGTCCATCTCCAGAGTTTCCTTCTCTTAGATGTGTTGCCATCCAAGGTCCCATCTACCCGGGTTGGTGGTTAAGTTTTTGCTTCACTGGGGCTTTGGGGGGATTAAACTCCAGACCACGAACTTTGAGATCGCCTCAGTTAAGACCACTCGGCCACCCAGCACATCAATAAATATACTGAATATAAAAGAAATAATGGCAATGTCTTACATTTTGAGTTAATCTATGTGGTGAAAGATGTCTCATTTTGACCAAGGATTTTCCAAAAGTTGGGTTGTTCTTAAACAGAAAAATCGATAGGAAGTTGGGTCAAGTTGTCCTCTTAAGTGATAAGGCTGAAACAGAGCACACATTAAAGAAAAGAAATATTCCTTTTATAAATAAATTATCACTATCCTTCAAATATTGAAAACTGGCAGTTTTTCTTTTTTTTTCTGCTCCGACACCCATTTCTGATACTGGTACACATTTAATAGTGGTCTCCCTTGCTTTACCGAAGTGCCCAGACAACAATATACATGTAGTAGAAACTTAACTAAAGCCTTTTTGTTGTAAACTTTTTAAAAATCCAAACATCATTTGAAATAATAGAAAAGGCACAGATTGCATGTTATTCAAAACAGTGATAATTAATTGATAAAAGTAATATAAATTCAAATGATTTCACCTTTTCATTTTTGTGTGTGATCAGATCAGGTTTCTATGTCTCTGTACACTCCTGTACACATTTCTGAGGATTTTTTGGTACAGTATTTGATCTAGCAGGTTGGCATGGAGGGAATTATTTATAATGTGAGTTAAAATGTATTACTGGACCAGTAGGAATATTAAGAAGTAACTGCCACCAACAATATTTTGAATACCAGTACTTATAAATAAATCAGGCCAGTTAAAAAAAATGGCTTAGGCCAAGGGTTGATTTTTTTTTTGTTTCTTCTTCATTCTGAAGTTATTGAATTGATTTTAATGGACACAAATAAGTTATTGGCTTTGTAATTTGCTGTGTTATTTTACATGATCATAACAAGCAATTTCTTAAACAGAAATTATCCCTTCCCACGTAATCTGCTAATAAAAGCAGATAGCACTTAGTAAGGAATAGTTAACCCTTTCATTACTACTGTTTTTGGGCATCGATTTTTGCTGACTGAGCAATTAAAAAACTTAAAGATAAAACTTTTAGTATTATTTCATTCTCTATCCGATTCGCTTATTAACTTCTCTATAGATTAACGAATAAAGAAATATATAGCATTGAAATATGACGTCGCCATAGTATTTCAGAAAAGATCTTTGTTATGACGACAATGTAACGTCCTTGGTAATTGAAAGTTGGTGTCACATCAACGTCATCAGTTACGAGAAGGTTAAGGAAATAATTGACTAAGCTTGAGTTTTTGGAGCCAGATTAAATTAAATGTATTCTTTGTCTTTCCTGTTATAGGATCTTGAATGTTATCAAGAAAAATCCACATCAAATCAGCCTATTTGACCTGACATCCATATTATCATGTATAAGGAATAATTCTAATACAGCCTCAATCACTCGTGCAAAAAGGGCATGTTTCCAAAGAACGTATCCAACACTACTGGTGTTTCCAGATGGCAGCACCATAAATATACGCTACAAAGAGCCTAGAAGAATCATCAAGGTAATTAGCAATTTTTATTCAGAAAGCAAGTCTTGTAAAACTCCTATATCCACATGCTGTTTAAGCCCAGAGCAGGGTAAAAATATAGATTTTTATGCACAAAAATTGGAACAAAATAAAATGATAATGAAAAAATATTTTTTAAATACTATAATATGTTTTTTGTAAATTTAATCTGTTTTAAGATTTGGCTTGTTTGTTGAACAATTCTTAACAAAGAACTGAAAACCAGTATAAAAAGAAAAACAATAGCAAATCTAATGATATTAAAATTATTAAATTTGATAATACTATTAAATTTATATATAGAATACAAAATCAAAGAGACGGAAGTAAAAACTACATTGACTTACATTAACTTACAGCACAGCCAGTGAAAAAGCAGAATCCTTGAAAGATACAAATATTAAAATACACACAAAGAGTACAATCTTGTAAGGCTGCTATAAGTATTTACTTCTTGTGAATGTCTAGGAAAATTATCAAAAACCTCTCTCAGCTAGGAAAGCTGCCGGCTTATTAATAGGGAGAAAGTTGAAACCCTCCAGAAAAGAAATTGCATTCTTTAGACATAGAACGTAAACAATCTTTTCCCATTCAAGGGAGGGTTGGGATTGGTACTGCACTACACATTTAATGAGTGACTTAAGTATATAGATATATGGCATATATTTTTGGACTAAAGTTTCGTTAAACTTTGTTTTTAAAAAAAATAAAAAAAATAAATACAAATAAAAAAAATATAAAAAAAAGCAAAATATGACAATTACCGGTGCTCACTTGTAGGCTTTTTAGAAATGAAGTAAAGTCATTAAAATGAGTGAGCAGAGATGGGGAGATTAGTCACAATTTTATAAATTTTGCTATGTCAGAGTGTATTTTTTTACTGCCTCGAAAAATAATTATGTATCGTGGCATATGCTTATTAAAGAATTTCCTTTCCATGTCTATATTTTCAGATGCCACTGGACTTCTCTACGCTAACGGATGCTGAAAAGAAAATTATTTTAGCTAAGAGGAAACCTAAGCAGAAATTGGAAGTTATTGAAGAATTTGATGACAAGTTTGATTTTAAAGATTACAGTAAATTCTTTAAAAAGTGAATTCAACGTGAGAAAAACTTTAAAAAAAATTAGATTGAAATTTTCTGCTGCTGTAACTCAATCCATGATGCTGGATATTAAATGTGGAATTTTTAATATTTTATTTAAGAATTGCTTATTTGTTTCGATTGAAAAAGCATTTTAGAGGATTGTTTTAGGTTTTTTAATACTCATATTGATACAGGAAATCCCCAAATGTTTTAAGTAGATCTTACTCTAAAGACAATATTTGAGAATCCAGATGTGTTCATAACAAGGATAAACAGGCAGTTGGTTGGGGGTGGGGGTTGTGTGTGTGTGTGTGTGTGTGAGAGGGGGGTGGGGGTGGAATCCAAGTTGTAAAGTTATCAAAATTGTCCTGAGAAAGCATCAAAGTTTTCCGTCTTTTAGAATCTTGTTAGACAGGGTAAGTTTTAATAAGATTAAGCAAGGAATTCACCAAAAGGAACAGGTTAAATAACGGAAGTCCAAGTAACATGCAACACATGTCATTACTGTCTTCTCTTAAAATGTCATTGTCCATTATTGGCACTTTGCAAGCGAAGATGACTAAGGCTTGAGTGGTAGCCTTGATTTGAGCTGAGAGTTGCTTAATTCGTCAGCCTATTTGATCCAATAGCAAGACTTGGTCAAGACCACTGGAAATACACCAGGATGCAGTAAATGACCAACAGTGCTTTTTTTACATGTTTCACTGCCATTGCGTCATTGTCATACCACCCAAGGGACTCATCTGTGGGTATTTATTTCAGACTTTGCCTCTACCATCCAATGCCAACAAGTCCTGTCCCACAGGGGGCGCTGGTATTGTTTTTACTTGTCTATGCTTTTGCTAGGGGGGGGGGGGACTCCAGTACACAAGCTCCAGACTGACTCAGTTTAGCACCCTCTAAATATAATATATTTAACATTGGAAGAAATGTTTGAGTCATCCTGATGTGTCATCCTGATGTGTCATCCTGATGTGTCATCTGACGTTTCCTTGTAATCTGTTCCCTGCACATTCTACCATAATCATTAGTATAACTAGGCTACTGAGACCTGTTCTCACTATGGCATCCCAGCTTTCTGCACTGCACACTTGATCTTATCTGACCTTTCCGTGTAATCTGTTCCCATTTTCTGTTATGTTTCTAATATTTGGACATGGCCTCAATGACAGAAGCAGAAGTGGACTGCAATATTTTAATTTCCGGTATAAAATTTTTACCCATTAAATGTTGGGAGAAAAAATGTCAAACGACTGCTTGCCAAAAAGAATATTTTATTGCTAAGCATATATATATATATATAAATATTAAAATGTTCTAAGAAGGTGTCCGTGGCCTTTATTTGAGTGCATGGCAAAGGGGCCCATGGAACAAAAACAATTAAGAATACTTGATTTAAAGTCATTGGAGTCTTGTATTTATGGAGGAGAACAGAGATGTAAGCAGTAATTGCAAACTTTTCCTAACTAGATTCATCTTACTTACTGCCTTCATCTTCCTTCCTTCATCTTACTGCCTTCATGTTACCGACTTCGTCTTACTTCCTTCGTCTTACTGCCTTTGTCTTACTGCCGTCATACTGCTGTCTTTGGCTTACTGTCTTACTACATTCGTCTTTCTACCTTCGTCTTACCACCTTCGTCTTACCACCTTCATCTTACCACCTTCATCTTACCACCTTCATCTTACCACCTTCATCTCACTGCCTTCGTCTTACTGCCTTCGTCTTACTGCCTTCGTCTTACTTCCTTCATCTCACTGCCTTCGTCTTACTGCATTCGTCTTACTTCCTTCATCTCACTGCCTTAATCTGACTGCCTTCGAATTTCATTTTCTACTAGACCAACTGTAGAATGACAGCTAAGTTTTATTATTCCTTAAAAGTGGCGTCATGACTTTGTAAGTTAAAACCTCCATAGCTGTCCAATGTTTACTGTAAATCCACACAGTGTGGTCGTGATTACTTGTCAAACGTGATCCTCCTATTTCACCAGGGATATTCTTCTATATTTTGAGGACCCAAGATCAATGAATTGATCATTCTGGCTCCTATATTCCCTGTAGCTTTATAGCGAGCAGCCCCGCCCATCATTATGGTTATACCCTTTCCCACAAATCCATAAGCTCCCATTTTACCTAGACGTTATCCACGATAAAAAAAAAAAACACAAAGAAATTATGCGTACATTTCATATCTGAAAAAATTTGGCACCTGGGTCGGATTAAGGACTTAACTTATTTCAGTTTTGGCACGCGAGTCACTCCGCAGTAAGCCCAGTTTCTTACCTCGAGAAGTAACGAAACCAAAAAAAAAAAAATTTAAAAAACGAAATAAAGTAAACAACAGGGATGGTCAAATTGCAGAGGCAAGCTATATTATTTATATCTAGCTATGCCTTTAACTTCAAAGACTTTCTTAAAGTGATGACGTTCACATGCATTCTGGGATATATCGACCTACTCACACCATGTCCTCAACCTATGTCACATTTGCACGCTAAACAGTTAAAAAGGTGCAGGCACCCACTCACAGGCCACGAAGAGATGCGTTTTTGCTAGACAAGAATGTTATCATTTAACCGGACACGATTTAGAAAATTAACGCATAAGATGAATTCGGGACAACTTTAATTTTCTATTAATTTTAAAGTGCATACCGGTATTTATAAGTTCACATTTTCTATCAAGAAGCATGCAGACAATGAAATCAAATCCTACAAGTACAAGGGACACAATTCAAAGAGGACGTTTTTTCCCTACGTCTTTCAGAAAACGCTTATAAAACTGGATACTTAACATGGCTCAAAACAGAAAAACGTTTAAGGAAAACACCGACAATAGTTTTCACAGTAGCTCACCCCTACCGTTCCCGAATACGGTTAGAGTTCAAGGACGTACGCGAGGCCATGGCAACAATAGTTAGGGTTTGTGCAAATATTTGTGTCGCTCTGTTCCACGAAATAAAAAAACAAACAAAACCTTTACTGTTGTCCGAAAATGTCAGCCCTCCATAAAATAAAATGAAAAATCAGCCTGTGTGTGGGGGGGGGCGCAATAATTCCTTTCCCACGCCACCGTGTGGCAAGCAAAACATACGCCCTTGGCAAAGCCTTAATATAGGCGCCCTCTTCCTCAAAAGAAGTATCACGCAAATTTTGCATTTTGCTTACTGATCAATGACCCAAAAAATGCCACATTTGTACACAGCTTCGCGCGACCCTGGACTTAAGTGGATATGTCCAATTATAGCACATGATCTACAATGTAATTACACATATATGAGGTCTGTGCGCGCAATGGAACATGGATATATTAAAGGAACATAAAAGTTTACACTAAATATTATTTTTCGATCATGTGATCAGGGCCAGATTTGCCATATAATCATTTGAAAGGCTACAACCTTATAAATTCTCACGAGGCATGCTACAATCTCGGCGGATCTCAACAATAATCAGATATCAAGGCAAAGTAAAGATGAATCAAAATGTCATTACATTTTTTTAGTCAACAGACAATATTTTGTATTTTTCACTTGAAATGTTTTAGTAATTCAATAATTAAAAGGCGCACCATTGCAATGTTTTCAAGTAGGGGGGTACAGTGGCGTACCTTGACTTCATGCCACCGGGGTGCAGTGGCGTAGTGAGGGGGGAGCAAGGGGGGCATCATGCCCCGGGCGCTACTCACAAAGGGGCGCCAAATGGTATATTTTACTATAATATTGTATGGTTTTCGAATGGGGGGGGGCGCTAAAAAGGTATTGGAGGGCGCTAAAAGGTATTGTGCCCCGGGCGCGAGTTAAGCTCGCTACGCCACTGCCGGGGTGGCCCCTCCCCCATAAAAAGTCGCCACAACCTAGAAAAACCACTGACTGGCGCGATAACACCTGTTGTACTTTGTTTTTAGCAAGAAGTTGAAGAAGTCTCCAAGCTCGAACAAGGGACTGCACGTCACTCTCTCTCTATATAAATATATATTTGTTGTACTGCTAGTACTAGTTAATACCATAATCAATAAAATTCTTTATCGCAAGTTTATAATCCTTTACAAGTGTTCACTTCATTTGTATAGTGTTTCGCTGTAGGTTAGTGTAAGTATTGCTAAGAGTTACCAGGGATAAAGTGCATTGTCCCGCATGACTGGTGATAACGTTAGGCATATCTCCAAAGTCCTATTGATCTTTTTCCGACTCCGTCCAACAGACGCAAGGTTTAAGCGGCTAATCTCTTGTACAGTGTTACTTTGTAACGTGACGTAAAGACAGGAAAAAAATTAATAAGGTTGGATGGTGAAAAAAAAATGGAAGAGGGGGAGTTGGGTGGGATGCCTTATACGGGACAATGTCCAAAAACTAGTTTCATGATTTCGTTCATGAAAGCAGCAACAAAAAACAAAAAAAAAGAAAAAAAAAAAAAAAAAGATGACGTCATGCCTACAAAGTCAATTTCAAGTTATTGATTACAAAGTAGATAGCGAGAGGAATTATTTTTTTTTATAAAAAAAAAGACTTTCTGTCAAAGACGAGTTTAAAACGCACTAAAAAGTAGAGAATAGTTTAAAATTTCTTAAAATGCATTAAGTTAAGTAAAGAAAGTCTGTGCAGAGGTGTAAACAGAGGTGTAGGTAGAGTGTTTGGCGCCTGGGGGACAATATTTATTTTAAAGAGCCCCCCCCCCCCCCACTTTCTATTTTTCAACCCTCAAACCCATTATTTTCATCAATAAAATAATATCAAAGCACATTTTGGAACCCCTAACTATGCTGGCACCCATGGACATCTGCCCCCCTTCGCTACGCCTCTGGGTGTAAATGAGCACTCCATGTCGCCAAAGGATTCAGATTGAATGTAGACGTTAGATTGGCAACATCGCTTCCCCAACCGTTGCACATATGCCAGTATATGGATTCAGTAACGTACCGAACCAGAACCAGCACTGCCCAGCATCCAGACGAAGTTTAAATGTTTTATTTTGAATAATTTTTTAAAATATTTTCTGCACAGAATTTATTTGTTTACCTTTTAATGCGTTTTTACTCGTCTTTGATGGACATTTTTTAAAAACATTATTTTATTTTTTAACTTTTAAGTATTAAAATTGTAATCTTTAAATTATCGACAAATGTAGAATTATTTACTTGTTTAAAAATATAGAATGCTTACAAAATTCCGGTTCAAGTGACAACTCTTCACCTAGGCATAAAAAAAAATTGTAGATTTGAGCTCACCCGTTCGGCCCACGATAATTTGAGCGACAGTATCAACCCGCCTCCGTCAGCCTAGTATTTTTTCCAGCAGTTCACCAGGTGAACACTGCACGGGAAAGACTCAATCTTAAAATATCATGAGTGTAAACAAAAAGATTACGCTCAACAAGATGGAAATACGAGCAGACAGAGAGGGGGATGGAGAGGGAGGGAGATAGATAGCTAGAGAGAGAGAGAGAGGGGGGGGTGGAGAGGGGGAGATAGATAGGGAGAGAGAGAGAGAGAGTCTTTAATAAGAAAGAAACACTACTTCAAAATTCCTAGGTCAATTATGTAGTATTAATTTGTATATATGTTACGGCCAAAGCCCGAAATCGGCCAAATCGGGAACTGGTCGGCCAAATCGCGAACTGGCCAATATCGCATCAAATTGACCGGCCAATGCCCGATCTTTTCTAGATTTTGGGATTTGGCCAGCCAGTTTGCGAAATGGCTGGGGGCGATCGGCCAAACTCGGAAGAAAATGTTCATGAACGATTTTGGGTGTTTGTATACTGTAATGATAATCATATTATATTGATTATTAATTATACTAAATTGCCAAAAAGTCAAATTAGTTTATTAAAGTAAATGACCAATCTCTATCAACACTTGTTACAACAAGATGAACTTTTATGACATTTCGAATTACACAGCAGTTCGTTATTTTTACATTTGCAGCGATTCGTTGAGCACTTGGTAGTACAATTGCATCGAGTGTAGCATACACACCGGCCATTTCCAGTACATCGGACATTGGCCACACGCCTCGGCCAAAGTGCGAAATGGCCGGCCAATTCGCGAACTGGCCGAACTTCGGGCTTTGGCCGTAACATGTATATATTAAATACTACTGCTGTATACTGTGAGATTCATTTAAAGTCGTTAAAGTTATTTTTTTTGGTGGGGGGGGGGGGGCGTTTTGATGTAGCAGAGGTTCGTCCCTGGCAGTACTAATTTTAGTTTAAGCCTTTTCATTTAACATCACGCCTTATGTAAGGCTTATGATTATTGTGTTGTATGTATGATTTGTTCTTTTGTTGAGTTAGGAGTGGGAAAAGTCGTAAACTCTAGGTACTCGACTGCACACACGGTTTGAGAGGTCAATAACTTTCTGTCTGGTCAATGTGGCTGAGGAGACAGATGTGACATACATTATAATATGATTGCTCTGCTTCAGCTTCTGTACGCACGGGGAGTTGATGTCGTTATTAAACCGGATCAAAGCGGATAAGGCTTGTCCACAGCCACAGGGCGTAAAATTATTGTTGGAAGTGGGCTGAGTGTCCACAGACACAGGGCGTAAAATTATTGTTGGAAGTGGGCTGAGTGTCCACAGACACAGGGCGTAAAATTATTGTTGGAAGTGGGCTGAGTTTCCACAGCCACAGGGAGTAAAATTATTGACACATCGAGGAGCCAGTTTGTTATTAAGACACGTCAGATCAAACAACGCAATACTTTTCTAGTTTATTTATTTTGTGTTGCTATCTTTGACCGCGTCAACTGTTACGCAGCTGTGCGGAGTTTTGTCAATCGACTATAAAATTTTTTCGCAAAGAGCTGGCATTTACCCCAGTTGAAACGCGTACAAAATAATGCAATCATACAAAAAAAATTTACGAAAATTTTGATTGTTTGACCCGAGCATAAGTAATGTTCTTGATTCAACTATGATGGACTTGATCTTGTTTTGATGATGATTTTAGGAAACTCTTCATAATACAGCATTGCCTCTTTTGGCATGCCAAATTTGTGGCCTGCTCAGCTAGAGGGCAAAAAATGTATTTAAATAGCAACTCTTTTCATATATTTTGCCACAGACCAAACTTTATAAGATGGTGAGATCAAATAAAAAGATTTTTAAAAAATAATACATCACAATCTTATAGTTTGGTCAGTGACAAAATGTATGAAAAGAGTTGCTATTTAAATACGTTTAAGTAAATAACAAGATACTTTTTTTAAAAATCTATTTTATTATAGGTACTGCATCTGTAGAAAAAAAAACTGTCTAAAGTTAAATAATATTCGCAAGAGAATCGATATTATTACAGGTATATATGTAATATCATACAACAGCGTGACATAAAACCACCAACGTAGAGAGGGAAGCGGATGTGGGGGCGGTCCACTAGGGGGGCACTTCTTCTGTATATTGAGGGGGAGGCATTTTTAAACTGTAGAGTTTACGTGGTGGGAGGGCGGCGGAAAATATCTTCGCAAACTCCGTGCGGTTATTACATTACTTGTGAAACAGTCTAATAATATACTGATCCAGGGGCGTATATCCCACCCCCCCCCCCGATTCCCCCCTCCCACATGGACTTTGTTCGATTCTGCTTGTACTTGCTTTCAGTTTTTCTTTCAGACAATTTGTTCCAGGGGGGATGGTGGGTATTCAGATTTTGAGGTGGGCAGTACCAGGTGTGTAGGGAGGGGGCACAGAGGTATTCTTTTGGTCCCATCTTAGTTTCAAACCCCCACAGTGTCACATTGATAGGCACGGAGGAAGGGGAAAACAGATTTTGAGGGCGTCTGAAGCTCCCCCTATTGAAAGTTGGTTTAATCTTTTATTTAAACTATTTATTTCCCTTCATTAATAAATGCATTAAAAAATCCTCATACATAAAGCAAGCTAAATAATTATCTTTCCCAAAACTTTTCAAATCCTACAAGATTAAAGAGAGATAAATTACTGGTTTATTTATAGAAAGGCTTATATTCACTTTTAAAAAAAATAAATTTTATATGAATGTCATAAGATAATTATTCTAAAATTTATATTTTTTAAATCGTGATGACATTGTTCAAGTAACAACCTGTCCTGCTTTAAAGTTGATCTCATTTTGTGAATAGACTTAAATTGAAAACATATTGCCGATGTTTGATATTTAGCAAGAACTGAAATATCTCATTAGGAAATGGCGTCAGCGGGCCGTCGAGCTTGCGCTCCTAATGCCCTCCCTGGCGTCCACCCACACCCGCCAGCCGCCGGGTGTCCCCGGCGCCGGGCCGTGCGGGAAGACGTCAGAGACCTCCCCGGGCGTGGGACGCCCCCACCAGCAACTGCTCGATCGAGTTTGCTGATGGGGACCCCCCCCCTTCCGCCCGGAGACGTCTGGTCGACCGAAGACGCTGTGTTTCAAGCGTCCGTAGTCCACTTTCCTAGTGGCCGGGACTGTAAATTAACGTCCTAATATCTCCCCCCGCACCCGTCCCGGGGAAGCATCGGACGCCCTCTAAGAGGGATTCTACAGGGGGTTTCCACCTCGCAACTAATTCGCGAAGTAGCTGGGACGAAACGGTTGCCTAGGAGCAGCTTCCTCAGGGCTGCATATTTAGAATCACCGGCCATAGGCTTCCACCACAGCATATCGCCTCATATCCCTTAACGGCAACTTGTAATCATGATCCCTAGATCATTAGCAAGAACTAGATCAGACTATTTAATACAAGCCTTTATAGCGACGGGAATGTAGTTTCATTCTGTATTCGTCCGAGTGAAGGTCGCACTTTTCCGTATAATGTAAGTCTAAACTGGAGGAAGGGATGGGGGTGCAGAAAACTTTCGGGATGTTGCAAATATAATAAAATAAATAGGACTAATGTGGATGACATATTATATAGGCTATCGGTTGTACCGTATTTTTCACTGGTCCCAAATTTCAGTAATTTCTATCGTAGAAAGGAACCTTTTTCTACTTTTAAAATTAGTTCAGTCCCCAGCAAATCTCAATATTTTTTGTAGGTCACATTACTTTTCTTAGCCATTATTATTATTTTGTTACCTGGAGAAATAAAAGAAAAACCAGCAGGAGGGACTCTATCCCCCCCCCCCCCCCCACCACCCACATCAGATCGGAAGTGGCTGCTTTTCCACAACCACCTCTTCCCTCCCCTGTGTAGACGCCCATGTACTTCAATAATACGTGACTGCATTTTCAAGCACATCTTTCAACTTTCTAACACGCCTTCCGTTTATGAGCTGCACCTTTGGCCAGGCATGACGTTATAAAATCTATAATAGCACCAATGACGTGGCCTGGGACGGAACGTCTTCCTTGCAATCTTCTTGTAAAATTGTTTTTTTTTAAATTTCAAACAAAAATCCGATATTCAAATACATTTTTTTTTCAAATGTTAGCCGGAGTCAATGGACAGACGCGCAGATGTAAAGCGATAATCCTATTGTGACAGAGAAAACCAATTGGTTAAAGTTATCTCAAGTCGCACTGATTTCGTCCCCACCCTGCTTATCTGGTAAATCCCATGGTAGCTCGGTCTCATTTTGGGCTATATAATGCTTTCCTGTGGTACTGGACGGCGCAAGACTTCATCTCAAAATACACCGCTAGTCTAGTGAATTAGAAGAAAGTTAACGAGGATTTTTGTTGTGCACTTAAAACTGAAAAACATATTGCACTCGGTGATATGAAGACCCTAGCCACCTTAACCGGATTGTTAGCTGTTCTTGTTTTCACTCAGCAATCACGTACGTAAAACATTTTTTTATTTTTTTTATTTCTTCATGAAAATTTAACTTCATGAAATAAATTGCTAGTCTGCCCTGTACAGTTTTCTTTGTAACTCAATAACCAGATAAGGAGACCATTTTTTCAGTGTTAAAATGCACTTTTGAGACTCAGTCAAATAATTTGCAGGAGTTGCGAGACTGGTATAAAAAAAAGCTGCAGTGGTGTGAGTGTTGGTTTGGGTGTGTGTTTGGTTGTGAGTGTGGGTTTGGGTGTGAGTGTGGGTTTGGGTGTGAGTGTGGGTTTGGGTGTGGGTGTGGGTTTGGGTGTGGTTTGGGTGTGAGTTTGGGTGTGGGTTTGGGTGTGGGTGTGGGTGTGGGTTTGGGTGTGAGTGTGGGTTTGGGTGTGGGTTTGGTTGTGGGTGTGGGTTTGGGTGTGGTTTGGGTGTGGGTGTGAGTGTGGGTTTGGGTGTGAGTGTGGGTTTGGGTGTGGGTTTGGGTGTGGGTTTGGGTGTGAGTGTGGGTTTGGGTGTGGGTTTGGTTGTGGGTGTGGGTTTGGGTGTGGTTTGGGTGTGGGTGTGAGTGTGGGTTTGGGTGTGAGTGTGGGTTTGGGTGTGAGTGTGGGTTTGGTTGTGGGTGTGGGTTTGGTTGTGGGTGTGGGTTTGGTTGTGAGTGTGGGTTTGGGTGTGAGTGTGGGTTTGGGGCCAAATCAGAGCCTTTAAATTACATTCATAAACTGCTTAACGTGGTTTTTTAAAGAGCAATATATATATATTTTTTTTTTTTTTCTTTTCAAAAACCGCTAATCCTCAATCATAGCATCATGCAATAATATCTTAATACAGCACAATCCGGCACACTTCTCAGACAGGAAGAAGACAATATGATTTAAATAAAACTAAATTAGTTATATTTTAAAATTTTAAAGAAAACACTATAAATTATCTAAACATTGAGATAGACAGTATGACAGAAACATTTTATGAGCAGAAATAAGGCATGAAAATTTATTTTAATTACATTATATTTCCACAATTTTATTTATGTCAATAGGAGCATAAGATTCGTTTTTTTTCCCTCCTTCAAACTCCAGTTTGCCATAAAGATATGGGGATAGCTAAAATTGTAATCCTATGATGTTGTATATTGTTTCATTAAAAAAAATATAGGCTTAAGGTTTTAACTTTAACTTCAATTACGAGGTAAGTTTGGAGATAAATTTTACTTTGCTATATTATTTTAAGAGAGGTAATTTAAGAAAAAAAAAGAATGGCTTAAAGATCACGACACAAAACAAACAAACAAAAATTTAAAGAAATGGATAAATTTCCATGTCAACATTGAACACAGACTGGTAAAAACAATAGAACACGTGGTGCGACTCTGCTGCTGGAAGTTTTTTCTGTGACTATATTTAAAAAAAAAAATTAAACTTAAAATACCATTTATTCAGCGGTTTCTTTCGGAAAAGTTAACTAAAGTTATAAATAATTTTTTTTACTTAATTAAAATCAGCGTTTCTCAACCTGTGGGTCGAATGACCGTTTCCTAGGGGTCGCCTAAGACCATCGGAAAACACATATACTAACAGTTATGAAGTAGCAACGAAAATAATTAAAATAATATTAAAGGATCGCGGCATTAGGAAGGTTGAGAACCACTGATTTAAAGAATGATAGTTAATTCCAGTAGGCAGCTGCGCCACAAAGCGGTGATGTGGTTCCAATATTAGGGGGACAAATGTATTTATTTAAGAACGAAATTTAGAATTAATAAATCAAGTCAAAGAAATATCAATATATATTATATATATATATATATATATATATATATATATATATATATATATATATATATATATATTTAAACAAATGATGTTCGGCTAAAAAAATTAAATATAATCAGTCTTACATAAGAGATCAAGGTTGAGTGCTTTAAAAAAGAATTAATCTAAATCTATGGACTACGATTAGTCACTTCCTTGTTTTGTCACGTGATACGAGTAAGCCTTCGGTAGCCTATGCTACACGTAACAACAGATAACAGCTGATCAGCCATTATCATTAATTTTAAAGCAAAATGTTTGTCTCCATCAGCGCTTCCCCAATGTTAATTAAAAAATTTACTTTTCAAAATATTCTTGAATACACATGTTTTTTTAAATGACATTAATAAATGTGACAATAATTATAATTCAGTTATGATTAAAGGAAGAAAGTTGTTTGAAGAAAAATTTGTGAGCGACTAGTGTGTTGCAGACAGCCTACCGGAAGTCTTACTCGTACGCTTATCACGTGACAAAACAATCGACTCATCGTAGTCCATTGCACACTAGAACGGCTTGGTGCTAAATTAGGCGAGCAAGAAAATTCTAACTAACATTTTTGCTATGCAAAGCTAGAATTTAAAAAAAAAACCCACCATAATATTGTAACAGTATTATTCTTAGCTTGTTAAAAATTCAAATTTTAAAGCCCTATTTAAAACAAAACAACAACAACAAAAAAAATATTTTTCGAGCACTTTTCATTTAACGCGATCTAAGTCTGTGGTTGTATTAAATACAAAGAAAAAGAAGAAAAAAAACCGTGTAATGTTCTACCAAACTCATTTAATAATATCAAATATGATTATATTTATCTTTTTGTTTAGTCTTTACTAAAATAAATATTGATTTTGTGTTGTTGTTTTTTTGTTTTGCTCCAAAACAGTGTCTGCCGCTGTCCCGTGTCCTAAATTAGAATGTCCAAAGGTGGATTGCCCTGGAGGATTCGCCATTACACAAGACATCGACAAATGTTACTCCTGCAAATGTAAGCCCTATTGCCCTAAGCTCTCCTGCCCGGCAACAGAAATATGCCTCAACGGCCACGCCACAGACGCCAACAACTGCCCAACTTGCACTTGCAGGCCAGAATGTCATAAGATCAGGTGTGGGAACGAATGTCCAGCCGGATACAAGAACGACACCAACGATTGTCCGACCTGCACGTGCAACCCTTACGAGTGTCCAGCCGTGAAGTGCTCCCAGAACTGCCCCGGGGGTTACGAGAACGACCGTTGGAGCTGCCAGACGTGTCAGTGCAAACCGTACAGCTGTCAGTCGATCAAGTGTTTCAACGGCTGCAAAGTAAGCGCGACTAAAAATGAGCTCGGGTGCTCTTTCTGCGACTGCCCACCTCCTTGCCCGTCTTGCGCTAAACTGTGCGGAGATCAAGCGAAATTCGCAGCCAGTATTAAGGAATGCAATTGTGTTTGCAATGCTTGATTTCAGATACAGAGCGAAAGCGAGAGCATCATTAATCATAGAATCGGAACAGGACTTTGTTAATCTACAAGATGGCTTTCTAATTTAAAAAAAAAATAAAATCTACACAGTTTCTTAAAGTTTAGTTTTAATGGTTGGTTAAGAATAAAAAATTTGGGCCTGACTTGAACTCATGCTGTTTAAGTATAGGGGGTTAAAATTAGTCGTAATTATAATTATAAACATTTTGCGATATTGAACAAAGAGAAAATGAAAGGCATAATTATAATGGATAGGTTAAAATCGCTTCTTGAGGATATTTATAAATGTATTATTTTTTACAAAATGATCTTAATTGTACAGGTTTAAAAAACGTTGCAACTGCAACTTAAATTTTATAATTTTTTTAATATATTTATTAAGAGCATCTTTAAATACAAACATTTGGAACACATGTCCACACAGGTGTCAGTTTCTTATTTATATGGAGGATGGGGGGAGCATGTGGACAACTGCCCAGTTTGTGTCGTGAAAGGGAGCAATGCAAATATCTTGAACAGCCCAAGGCGCCAATTAACTAGCTACTAGGCATTGTATAAATCAGCGTCAAAATGGGCGACCAGGGCCAGCTATACTGTCAATTTCTATCTGGAAATGGGGCAGAAGTCCAGGGTGCCGTCGGCTCCTGAGCGAAATGACTGGAGGTCTTGGAAGCCCCGCCCCAGGATGGTTTTGATTATTTCAAAACCTGATTCAATTAAACTCCAAGTTAGCATCTAGTCAAACTAATTCACTAAATGGTAAAATTGAAGAAGGAGAGAGAGAGAGAGAGAGAAAGAAGAGAGAGAGAGAGAAAGAAGAGAGAGAGATAGAAAGAGGGGGATAGGGAGAGAGAGTGAGAGTTTCCAAAAGTTAGGACCCAGGGAAAGCACCCATTTATTAAAGATACAATTTACAAAAAGATTATCTTTATATGCAGCCTTCAGAACATAGTAACATAGCTACAGATACGTGATAGCGCTAGGAACTTGCTGTGGTATTCTCTGGCACTGGATGAGTCTACTGATCTCTCACAACTTCTCGTGTTTATTTGTGGTGTCAATTTGGATTTTCAGATAAGGGAAGGGTTGGCACCCGTTTGCAACATACATGGAACAACGTATGTCTGTGAGCAAACATTTTCAAAAATAAAGTATGTGAAGTCAACACATCGAACGAGAGGGATTGATGAACTTCTGAAAACAATAATTTTGATTGGATGCAGCAATTACAAATCAAACACTGATGATATCCTTGAAAGTCAAACTTCACAAATTTCCCTAACCATTTTTTGCTGCACTAGGTCTGATGTAACTATCTTTTTGCTAACGTCACCTTCTTTGCTAACTTGTTAAGTAAATAAATATGTTGGTGGTCTTTGTTTTTTGCATTGCACGCCACTCACCCATGATTAACATGGAAAAGTAAACTTAGTTTTTCGTCATTTTTTCCATCAGCTTTCGTTCTGGCCAGCAACTATTGTACAGGATCATTATCCGGCCCACGCTCGTCATTTTTTCCCGTTATCCGACCCACCGTGAAAATGTTTGGTGACCCCTGGTCTAACAGTAAATCAACCACTGCGATTATGACTTGGAACATTATCATGTGTTTGAAATCGAATTTTTCCTTGCTATGATGCATGGTCGGATTAAGGCGTTCGAGGCAGTGGTTACAGACAACATAAGGATACATAGCTGTCTATTCATTGTCCATAGATAGTGATTGTAGTAATCCCGGTAATATAACTCAGTGCTACAAATCACTCGACGCATCCAGGCAGCAGAAATATATTACATACTTTTTTTTTGTCGACGTAAAGCGCAGGTACGTCACACTGGCAACTTAAAAAAAATCATTAGCAAATGAAGCAGTTGAAACAAATTATTGCCATTATTTATTTAATTTTACTTTAAAAGTTTTGTTACAATTGGCAACAAGCGACATTTTATGAAAACGACTCATCTTTGGGAGAAAGTCTTTCTACTTTGTGTTTTCTTCTTAATAGTATTAAAATTTAATCTTTAAATTATCGACATAAGTAAAATTATTAACGTTTTTAACCATGGAATGTTTACAAAATCCCACTTGAAGTGACTTAACTCTTTACCTAGGCGTAAAACTAAAAATAAAAAAAGGAGATCTGAGCTCACCCACCAATATGTTCACTCAACCGCGAAGCAGACGCTGTCAACCACGATAATTTGAGTGACAGTGTAAACCCGCCCCCGTCGACCCAGCAGCAGGCGCGATGTTGGCACAACTCAGTTGTAACGAGACCATCAACACCTTTGAGGTGACCACATCATGGGAAAATGATCAAATGGGCGAAAATATCATGTGTATACACAACAAACCAAAGTAACAAACGCTCCATCGACACATCCACTTCATCCACTGCATCCACTCCATCCACACATCCACTCAATCCACTCCTGCACACGTCCACTCCATCCACTTCCTCCACACATCCGTTCCATCCAATCCATCCACTTCATCCAACCCACACACGCCATCCACTCAATACACACATCCTCACATCCACTTCATCAACTCCATCCACACATCCACAAAAAGGGAAATGCAAGTAGAAAGAAAGTCCTTCACAATCATAAATTGGGGCAATCACCCCCTGCCTTGGAAAACTTTCCAGCAAGCTCAGTCAAATAATGTCGCCACAATAAGCTTGTAGAATTAACAGTCGATTGGGTTTGAACACTCAACAACAGATGTTGACAACGCTGGCTGTTGATTCCAGGTGCTTAGCGTTCACATCGGCGTGAATTGCCATGATCAGCGCGAAATAGACATTAAAACTAACCAAGTGCTACTTAAGTACGCGTTTATAAAAGAAATGCACGTTATAACCGAAATCCCGATGGTATCCCATTCCCCGATGTGATCCCGTTCCCGGTGGCATCCCGTTCTCGGTGAGATGCCGATCCCGATGGGATCCCGTTCATAAAAATGATCCTGTTTCCTAATGGTATCCCATTTCCTAGTCTGGTTCCCGTTTCCCCGATGGAATCCCTTGCCCCGATGAGATTCCGTTTCCCGATGGGATTCCGTACCCGCTGGGATTCCGTTCTCGCTGGTACCCCCTTTCCCGCTGGGATCCCGTTCTCGGTGGTACCCCCTTTCCCGTTTGGATGCCGTTCTCCGATACGATCACGTTCTCTGCTGGGATACGGTTCCTCCATGTGATCCTGTTGCCAGTTAGATTCTGTTTCCAGTGAGATCATACGTTGAGATCTGTTCTCTGTTGTGATCCTGTTGCCATTTAGATTCTGTTTCCAGTGAGATCATACGTTGAGATCTGTTCTCTGTTGTGATGCTGTTAACAGATTTAATAACACAAACTCAATGGGATCCCGTTCTCCTTTATGATTCTTCTCCTCAATGGGATCCTGTTCCCCGGTAAGACATGTTCCCCAGTGGGATCCTGTTCCCCGGTGAGACCTGTTCCCCAGTGGGATCCTGTTCCCCGGTGGGATCCAGTTCCCCGGTGGGATCCTGTTTTCTCCGTGGAATTATTAAGGATACGTTTAGCAACTTTGGCCAAGATCCATCATTACACGTAGAAGTGTATATCGTAATCTACGCTTCATCTTCATATCTCCGTGGAACAATATAGAGCTTTCTGGAACATTCTACACATAGTTTTTTTTTTAAATTATCGAACTTTGTGGAAAATTCTAAACCAGCCCTGAATGGATTGGATATCATTTATTTTAAATCCACCGATGTTTTAATACCGACTATGAAGGATATTGCCACCACGCTAGGCCTAGATCCATCAATTTACACAGCGTTGTCTAAGCCTATTTGTATAGCTTATATAAGGAGAAATTTAACTGGGCCTCCGGCTCCCAAGCAGTAAATATTATGAGTTCAGTACCCTTCAGAATTTGATTATGGATAGGCAAGTGGATCTGTGCTAAGTATCCATCTATTCTTGTAGGAGTGTTTGCTGGTATTTTTGTTTATACATATAGCTCATATTAAAAAGAAAAAATATAATTTAGTGTCCCCCACCGCGGATTCAATTTAAAATAAGGAAGTTCACCTATTTTAAGAAATGACGCAAATCAACGCTAAATCCCGACATCTACCGAAAACGGTCAGCGCCAACTGATCACAGCGATCGGCGCTGCCTAGCCCACGTTTTTCTATGGCCGGGACGACAATATTGGGGTGCCTACCAATATAGAACTTTCTGGAACATTATATATATATTAAATGTAATAACCTCCCCGAAATCTGTGAAAAAATGGCTTTTCTACGTCATTATTTTTCGAATATTAAAAAATCCAAAAACTAAATGCCATAACTAACTCTAACATTTATCGTATAAGTAAAACAAAATGGGCCCAGGTGGGGCCCATTCCACAAGGTAGCGTTATCGTTATACCTGAGTTAGGAGGCCCTTTCAAAAATTAGTCAGACAAATAATGGAGTTAAACTTAAAAGTTGTCCTGTTAAAATAGTTTCAAAAATGCCTTAGATATAGTTTTTTTTTTTTTTATTATCGAACTTTGTGGAAAATTCTAGACCGGCCCTAAATGGATTAGATATTAGTTATTTAAAATCCACCGAGTTTTCAATACTGTCTATGAAGGGTATTGCTACAAAGCTAGGCCTAGATTATAGATTCTATTTGAATTGATGGGTGTTAGTCTTTTTGGCATTTATATAGCTTACATATTAGGAAATATGAAATGGGGGGTAACCGGCCCCGAAGGGGTGGATATTATGAGTTCCGTACACTTCGGTATTTGAATATGGGTAATCAAGAGTATTTGTTCTAAGTTTGGTCAAGATCCACCCATTTATGTAGGAGTATATTTAGGTCCTCCGGCCTCAACGGAATGTTATAAAAGTTCATAGCCCCCCCCCCCACTAATATTTGATTGTGGATAATGATAAATATATGTGCGAAGGCGAGTTTGGTCAATATCAGTCAATTCATATGGTAACTTATGCTGAACAAATATTTATTTATATGACTTTTCTTATTAATAAGCAAGTAAGTGTCTGACTTCTTTGAGTACCAAGAAATACATTTTGTTTTTCTTTTAAAACAAATTTCAAAGCGTCAAATAACTTAACCCAACATTTCAACTGTCCTCGTTTTAATAACAAAGCTGCCGCGCTAATCCCCAAATCGACGTCGTCGTGGGATGTAATGTTACTTACAGCAGCAATTAAGTTCTTTGATTATCACTGCAGGCGATCAACGTGTTATGTAGCAACAAGATGTCGTCGATCAATGAAACAATTAATAATAACATCAGTGGTGTTGAAAGGGATGGATGATTGCAAATTTCGGCCTACGGCAGAGGTTTTTTTCTTGAACCTGGGAGTCAGTAATACTTTCACTTTGTCCCTGGGAGCGAGATGGAATACATTTCAAATGGGAAATGTCAGTGGCGTAGAAATGTTGGGCAGAGGGGGTTGTCAGCCCCCGGGGAGGGATGTTTATAATTTTCGGTCTGCTGCAAGGTTTTGTCGAGGAAGGGCGATAGCGAAAATTTTAGCCCGCCTCATGGTACTCACCCTAGCTACGCCACCGGACAGTGTCGAAATTTGGCATAAGGTGCCCAGGATCAGCTATAGCTCTACCCCCTTCTCCCAACATAAACTAAATTCAGTTTAGCTGAGTGTAGGCTTTTGGTCCCAGCTTAGTTTTATCCCTGGACTCTACATACCACATGTATTTACACAAAATTAAAGGAAAATAATGTATTCGTCAGTTCACGAAATTCATTTTCATTACTAACATCCAGAGTGTGTTTCTTAAAGATGCCAACACCATTATTTTGATTAGGGCAGGCGGACAGAAATTTAGGGCGCGGACAACTGCCGAACAAAATGATTTGAATTAACACAGTTTGGGGCGTATACCTGGGGTATCTTGAGCCGAAATTGCTTCCGTACTGTCACAATGGTCGGCTCTCGAGGGAATTGAAAAGGTATTTCTTGATTTCAGTGAATAGTCTGAGATCTAAGTTGTGACGATGGTGTGGACCTCGCCGATCACAAGATAACAAGGCCTAGGAATTTTTTTCTTGTTCCCTAGACAACAAATCGCCTCTGTCCACGCACCTGGATAGCCCAAGAGAACGCCATGTATGGCACCAATTGCGTCGTAGGAGTCGTCGGAATCTTTCATTGTCTTCATGTATCAGACTACGGCCTACGGGCTTGTTTTGATTCAGAGTTTCCTTCTCTTAGATGAGTTGCCATCCGGGGTTCTGTTGTTGTTTTTGCTTGAGTTGGTCTTTAAGTGGGGATTGAGCTCCTGGTCTTTGAGTGGGGATTGAGCTCCTGGTCTTTGAGTGGGGATTGAGCTCTTGGTCTTTGCGTGGGGCTTCAGCTCCTGGTCTTTGAGTGGGGATTGAGCTCCTGGTCTTTAAGTGGAGATTGATCGCTTGACCACAAGGTTGGGACTGATTCAGTTTACACCACTCGCTCACCAACACACGTGTTTAATGGCTGCGTCTGAAAACCATAAGTCTGACTTCCGTCCATCCAAGAGTTTTATTCAATGCTGAAAATTTAAAAAATTAAAAAATCAAATCTGAGTTATTTTATTAGTAATTAATAACAAGTTACTAGTTAAACTCCAGCGCCCCCACCCATTCACGTTTTCCAATCCCCCCCCCCCCCAAACATTTTGATTAAATCATTTGCCATTTCAACCATCCCCCGTTGGGCGGTACCGCCAACGTTGAGAAAGTGTCAGGACTCTAAAGAACACGGTACCACTGTTTAACCAAACATTTTTGTAGATTCAATTTGAGGCAGCTGTGGATGCGAGTTATAAGAAAAAAGTACCTAACAACCCCCTTCCCCCCCCCCCCGGGGCCCCCACACACACAATAAAGAAGCAAAATGAAAGGAAAGATTGACATTTGAATACAAAATTCAGACTATAAAAACCAAATAAACCTCCCATTGCCCCATAACAGCGTCCTAACCACGCCCTAAGGACGATCTAACCACGCCCTAAGGACGATCTAACCACGCCCCGAGAACGACCTAACTAGACCCTTAACAACAACTTAACCACGCCTCTAACGACGCTCTAACAACGACCTAACCACGTCCTTAAAAACGACATAATAGAGCCCATAATAATGACCTAGCAATGACCTAACCATGTAGCATACCAATCCTCAGCCAAATGTCACACCTTTTATTTCCCCTGTTACAGAGATCGCACTTTTGGTCGTTGATAAGTTTGGATTATGGCTATTTACTGATAGTTTACTTACTTTTTAAAAAATTGTTCGGCGCTCATGCCATTAATCATAAACAGGGGCGGAGTCTGAAAAATGATTTTGGAAGGGTATGGGTACAAATGTTTTATATTATTGTGAACTCTAATCATAAAGCTGTCAAATGCATCTTTTAAAACAGTGGTTCTCCAACCTTCCTATTGCCACGACCCTTTAATTCTTTTCCTCATGTTGTGGTGACAGTCAAACCATTTTAAGGCTTAGAAATAATCGTATTTTCATTCTCGTCGGACACAAATAATTCTATATTAAATGCAACAGATTTCATGTTTGTTAAACAAAAGTTGAATGGTAAGATATTATTTATCAAAAATAAAATAATATGCTATAGCATTAACTCCCCAAACATCCTCCGCCTACACACGATTTTTGAATTCAATGTTTCCGAAATATTTGCAGTTAATTTAATCTGTACAAGACGAGCGTGGAGATGGTGGAAGGCGTGGCTAGGGTAAGTGCCACCGAGGGCGGGCCAAGCTTTTCGCCGCCCCTTTTTCATCAAAAAAAATTGGCAAATAGCCTAAAATGCCCTCCCCCCCCCCCCCCAAATATAAAGAGAAAAAGTGCCGCCCTATGCGGCCCGCCACATTCCCCGTACCCCTTTCTATGCCACTGTGTGGGGGATTGGGGAGGGCGGGGGGGGGGCAGAAGGCTCAAAGGAGAGGTGTGGGGAAGGTGTAGGGGATGTCGTGGAGAACTTGGACTGGAATGAGGTAAAGACAGCAGGCGCCACCGTTTGCCCTGCTCCTTAACAAAAGAAAATAAATACTGTATTTGCTACACTTGAACGAGATTAATGGAAATCCATGGGACGGGCAATGTATTAAATTGTGACATCAGCCCCAGTTGTTGAATGCCGTGAAAGACTTCAACAAACATCCCTCACAACATAGTCTCCATTTGAATCGCTCACATGGAATACTTGGCTCTGTTCTTGATAGCGCTCATTCGCTTTGAGCTCTCTAGTAAGTTATTTTAACTCATTTTTACTAAGGCATTCGTGGAAGGGTACATACAAAAAGAATAAGTGCGATTGACGAATATTTTAGTTCGTAAATGGGATGACGTTTACAAGAGTAGGATACAGTCGGGCATTTGTATTTTGGGTGCAGTATCTCAAATGCGATATTTTGATGAATGATGCCTCTGGGGAATATGTTTTAAAAATATTTAGTCGGTGTAATAAAAAATAAACAAAACAAACACATCGTGTCATCAGTTCCAGTCCCACAGTCATACACAGTTTGAAATAAACATACTGTACTCAAGCGGTTGAAGTACTTTTTATGCATACAGATTTCACGTGAAACTGAATTATTTTGACTCCGCGATTTCTCATTCCAATCCAGATCTGTCGACAGATTTAAGTTTCTTGTTGCACGGTTGACATAATGTTAGGTGGGAAGTGGTAGTGTTAAATGTCGCTTCAAAAAATAACCTTGCGGATACTTGGTTTAGAAGCTTTAAAAAGGATGAATTGAAATCATTTTCGCCCAAAACTGTCGGCAAAGCGGGTATCTTGTGCATTCTTCTATTATCTTAGATTAGATTTTAAATTCGACACTAGATTTATGATGGTTACAATTTGATGAGATGGGGGAAAGATGATAGTTTACTTTGATATGGCTTTCTTTCCAACATAATCTGACAGCTTCGGTACAATGGTCAAAGTAGTCTGACATTTTTCACCATCTATAACTTAAACACAATTTTTAATAGCAAGCAAGCTTCCACTTGAAACTAGCATTGAGAGAAGATGTATAGCACAGAGTTGCCACACGAAGCTATATATAGCCTTCCGAATAAGATGTGGGATTTGAAGAGAAAGAGTTACGTTGACAGGAGGAATGAAACAAAAAGGATCCTGGTAGAATGAATAATGAAAAATATGATGGTTGGGTGACTCACGAAATCCTTTTTTTTTCTTACAGTTTTTCTGAAGGGTGAAATTAATATATCTAAGCATTCACCATTTCTTGCAATGTTCTTTTCTTCAAAAATTTATATTAATTTAAGTAACGTTCCAATATTTAGAAATGATAATTTTATTCAGTAATAGATAGCGTAATAATTATTTATTTATTGATTATTTAAAAATAAAATTGATATTACTACTTTAGTTTTTCATTTCTTCTTACCACACCAGCCTCCGCCGTTGTTCCATGTCCTAAATTAGAATGTCCAAAGGTGGATTGCCCTGGAGGATTCGCCATTACCCAGGACAGTGACAAATGTTACTCCTGTAAATGTAAGCCCTATTGCCCTAAAGTCACTTGTCCGGCAACAGAAATCTGCCTCAATGGCCATGCCACGGACGCCAACAACTGCCCAACTTGCGCTTGCAGGCCAGAATGTCGTAAGATCAGGTGTGGCAACGAATGCCCAGCCGGATACAAGAACGACACCAACGATTGCCCGACCTGCACGTGCAACCCTTACGAGTGTCCGGCCGCGAAGTGCTCCCAGAACTGCCCCGGGGGTTACCAGAACGACCGTTGGAACTGCCAGACGTGTGATTGTATATGTCCACCACTCAAATGTCCCAGTGCCTGTAAGGTCAGCCTCACGAAAAATGAGTTCGGATGTCCATTCTGCGACTGTACACCACTTTGTCCTGCTTGCCCTAAATATTGCCTAGATCGATCAAGATACGCGGCTAAAATCAAGGAATGCAGCTGTGCTTGCGCCCCTTAATTTCTGAGTTAATGAGAAAACGCTGTAATTTTTCAAACTTGGAGATTGTCTAATAAAATTAAAAAGTAAAGATTGGAAAAGTACGCTTTGGTGTTTAGGTGCATCCGTTTTTTAATGATTGTTTTGAGAGCATAAGTTTAATTGGCCACACCATTGGAAGGAATGTTTTGTGAGCATAAGTTTAATGGGCCACACTTTTGGAATGAATGTTTTGTGAGCATACGTTTAGTTGGCCACACTTTTGGAATGAATTTTTTACACGTCCGGTTTTACGGCGGTTTTGTCCATGCGAATTTCAGTTACCTCTCCTCCCAACCACTGCCACGAATGAGAACCAGGTGATAGGAACTGGTGCAACACATTTTGTCTTACAGTCCGTTTTTACTTTACGTTTGCTTCATACTTAAGTTTTTTTTTCTCTTCTAATTCTGGTCCACACGTTTCACTGCTCAAGTACTACGCTTTTATTTCCGGCTAAGATTGTCGATTTCAACCCTACAATTGAAAACTGAAGAAGATTCTTAAATTAAGAGCTGACATGACGTAGAGTAGGCGCCAAAAACTACCAGTACTGAAACAATCTGGCGCATTTTGAACTAGTAAATGCTTTTGTCAACGGTGCAGCGATCCAGTCGCCAGGGATCCCAAGACTTGAAAGGGAAGATATGAGGGGAGTTCTACTTCGAAATGAGTCTCTCGAAGGAGGAAAAGTTTTTACCATTATTTTCTCTCATTTGTGTAAATGGTGATGAGTCGTATTTCTGTCGGACATTTCATCCGAGGGAGCGGGGTGCGGGTGCATTTCAGATTTTCGAATGGGCAGTGCCAGTAGACAGAGGCGTAGCTAAGGGAGCATAGGGGACATACGTTTCTTGGCGCCAGATTAGCAATGCAGCCAAAATGGGCTTTTAGGGTATGTAATGGATGATAATAATGAGTTTATTAGTCGAGGGGGTGAGGTATAAATAAATCGTGTCCCCTGGCAAAACACTATAGCTACGTTACCGCCAAGGGCGTAGAAAGGGGTAATTAGGTTTTCTGCTCAGGTGTAATTTATTATTTAGATAGAGGGGAGGCATTTTCGGAGAACTGCAGAGTTTATTTCGCGAAAGGTAGCGCGACAAAATCTTAGCCCGCCTAGCGTGTACCTAAACATCGTTACGCCATTAGACAATTTATCTATCGGGACCAAAATTGGTGATTAGGGCCATCTACACTGTCGTTTTTATCGGGAAGTAGGGTAAAAATCGAGGGCATGGATGACTTTTCCTTTAACCAGAAATATTTTGATATTTCAAAATCAAGATGTGGATGTTGTAGTATACATGAATTCAATGTTTTCATTTAATAACTTCCTTGGGAAAAATAATTTTCAAGCGTCTGGTGATAAATTATGTCACCCAAAGTCATATATTAATCAAATTCACTACGGTTGAGGTGAGTCACAAGATAATAATTTGGTACACTCTTATATTCAACCCGAATTGTCAAATTTGTAGACGTCAGGGAACTGGACAGCAGAAATTGAGGGTGCTGAAAAGTCTCGAGCAAAAGTGGGAGCAGGGATTCCCATTATCATTTTTTTTAAAATTCAGAATGCAAGGATCTATTTTGGTGCATACTTGAATTCATTGTTTCTGTTTCAGTAAATTGTGGAGGTGGAATTTCAGACTTTCGGGTGAGAAGGTCCAAAAATAAACACAGAAACGATGAAGGGCATCTCTAACTTTACCACATTAAATTCATTCCTGCTGCGGCGTCCTTGGCTATGAATTTTGCCGATAGATAAACTGCCTAGCTTACAATCGCAATTAAATCTTTATAGTCCCCAGAAAAATTTGGAAAAATTTGAAATGAAAGAATGTATTTTAGCACGTTCCTAAATTTAGTTATGTATCATTCTACACTTCAATCTAAGAGCAATGGGAGAGATGCTAAAAAAACGTAGGTGTTATTTGTCTTCAAAGCCATTGTGTGGGCCTTGCAACCACTACAACTGCAGGAGCCTCGGATATTTTAGGTTCCTAACGTTGCGCTGTAAATTGTTTTTTCAATTCTCAACTTTGAATGCCAGATTTGCGGAAGGACGAACCCGAAAAGACACAAGGCGTCGCAAAAATTCATGCGACGCCTCTGCGTGACCAGGTTGTGCTATACAATTTAAAAAAAAAACATTACTGAGTATTAATTTGTATTTCAATTTCTATTTAAACTTATATTTGGGGTAAATTACTTAATAAATAAATGAATTTCCCCCAAAAAAATATTTAAAAAATAGTTACTTCCAAAAAAAAAAGTTCTATCACAAAAAGCATTGCTTACTGTCACAAATGTACGCGGGATGTACGTTGGAACGATTGTAGTAGGTACCAGACACTCGGACAAATGAGAGGGAACAGTTGAGAGGGACCAGTTGAGACGACATTTGACTAGTTGCGACGATTCATTTGCATCATCATCATAAGTGGCGCTACATCTCATGTAGGGCTCTGCCTGCTCCACATATTTCCCATCGAATCGATCCAATGCCTTCCTCCTGCATGTGCGAAGCATCAGCTGGTGTAAGTCCTTCTCTACATCGTCGATCCATCTCAGTCTTGGACGACCGGTGAGCCGTCTGCCCCTAGGTTTCTGCCTATATATCACCTTTGCTGCACTACAATCTGGCATCCTTCCAATTTGTCCTGTTCAGCTCGGTTTTCTTATTGTATTGTTTTGACTGTGTGTGTGTCTTTGTACAATTGATATAGCTCTTGGTTTTTCTATCCCTGCGCCATATATTTTCCTCTCCCATGTATTGATCAAGTCTCACTAACGTAAGTTACTTCTGGTCCTTTAAAAGTTGTGTACACGATAACAGCGCAGAACATTACACCAGCCCTACAAGGTAGCCAAACAGAGCATTACACTAACCCTACAAGGCAGGATACTCAAATACAAAAAGAAGACTACCCAACATATTTAGGTGTCCAGGTACACAGGCAAATCAATTTTAAAAGCATGTCCAGAAATCGAAAGACAACAAAACGTCCAAACCTTGTTAAAAGAATGTCCAGTATCTCATGGGGCAATGACATGACCACACTGTCGGGCGAGTACCTCTTGGGGCAATGACATGACCAGACTGTCGAAGAATTTGTGACACTTTGTGACAAGGGGGGTGTCTAAAAATGTCATTTTTGCATGAAGTAGTTTGCGAACGTCCCCTGTGAAAACAGACCTAGAAAAGTGCAGACTAGGGGTCGCAAAACCGGTCCCTTTTACCAAAGCCGGTATTTTCGATATTGAAGTTTACAAATACCGGAATCCCGATATTTTCGAGATTTTCTGTTGAGATTTGACGTGATGATTAACCAATGAAATAAAAACATGTAAAAAAATTGCTAATTGATTTGTAATATCCTTTTAACAATAACACAAATTTCTAACTTCAGACAATGTCTAATATTAAAATAGGATAATTTAGTCTCACTATCCCTCTTAACATGTCTGTTAATTTATTTCACCTTGTGCTGCAGTCTAAAATTACATTGAGCTACGAACAAGTTCTTCCATATTTCAGGAGAATCGTATTTTTGCAAGACGACTTTCTGAATATTGTTGCAATTTCTCGCAATGTCCCAATTAAATCTTTGAAAATAAATTCATTATTTTGATTGATATCAAATGCATCATTATCATCATCGCAAACAGAATCATCGAACTCGTTGTCTTCTACGGGTTGATATTGTTGAGGTTAAAGAGGTTTATTTTTATATAACATTTTATAAACCACGTGTAAGATTGCCAGCTGTACACCGTGAGCAAGACGCTGAGGATCGTATAGCGCTGCTTCATGTCCTAATACGGTCATCACACTGGCACCCTCTGTTGTTATGCAGACTATATCATCTTTCAACCTAATACAGTCATCACACTGGCACCCTCTGTTGTTATGCAGACTATATCATCTTTCAACCTAATACAGTCATCACACTGGCACCCTCTGTTGTTATGCAGACTATATCATCTTTCAACCTAATACAGTCATCACACTGGCACCCTCTGTTGTTATGCAGACTATATCATCTTTCAACCTAATACAGTCATCACACTGGCACCCTCTGTTGTTATGCAGACTACACCCACTCTTAATGACAATTCAAAAGCGGATTGCATGTTTTCAACAATTGTAAACATGTTCTGGCCTACATGCTGAAAATCACTCTAACAAGGCCAAGATTTACAAATTCATTGGTTAATATAGGACCATTATTGTTTACGTTCATAAAAATGAACGATTTCCAAAACTCGTCCATTCATCCAGTGTCGGAGACAGTTTAACTCGTCCATTCATCCAGTGTCGGAGACAGTTTAACTTGTCCATTCATCCAGTGTCAGAGACAGTTTAACTCGTCCATTCATCCAGTGTCGGAGACAGTTTAACTCGTCCATTCATCCAGTGTCAGAGACAGTTGAACTCGTCCATTCATCCAGTGTCGGAGACAGTTTAACTCGTCCATTCATCCAGTGTCAGAGACAGTTTAACTCGTCCATTCATCCAGTGTCAGAGACAGTTTAACTCGTCCATTCATCCAGTGTCAGAGACAGTTTAACTCGTCCATTCATCCAGTGTCGTATAGAGTTTAACTTGTCCATTCATCCAGTGTCAGAGACAGTTTAACTCGTCCATTCATCCAGTGTCAGATAGAGTTTAACTTGTCCATTCATCCAGTGTCGGAGACAGTTTAACTCGTCCATTCATCCAGTGTCAGATAGAGTTTAACTCGTCCATTTATCCAGTGTCAGAGACAGTTTAACTCGTCCATTCATCCAGTGTCAGAGACAGTTAGACTCTTTCTTCTTTCAGCTGACGCAGTTTATTAATCAAAAAGCTTTTAATAGGCTCACCGTGCGTTATCAACATGTTTTTAATTTAATTAGATGTAAGCAAATTGTAGCCACATTGCTTCATGATTCGCCTTTGATCATTAGAAGTAATGTAAAAACTGACTGGAAGACCATCTAAAGCTGACATACGAGAAAATTTCTTCTCAACTATTTGAACTTGGAAAATAGTATGTTAATCAGAACAAGAGGCCATAGAAATTAATGTACACAGTACACAGATTTAGCCCGTCGGTCGGCTCTCTTTAATCTTGAGACACGTGGTGTGAGGGGTTCGCAAATGCCATAAATTAGAGCTATGCCTTGCTTTAACTACGACATGGAAACTAAGAAAAGCGATAAATATCTTTTTGAAAATGTAATCTCGGGAATTTAGAAAATCCAGGTTTTCATAAATTCAAATCACGATTTTTTTCGAGTCATCGATATAGTGCGGTATTCCGGTATTTTCGAAATTCGGGATCCCGGATTGCGACCTCTAGTGCAGACCTCTACACACATGCCAGTGGGCAGATCTGTTTACACACATTCCAACAGGGATGCCAACAGGAAGATTTGTTTAAACACATGCAAGCAGCAAGATGTGTCTACACACTTGCCAACAGGAAGATACAAATGTATGTCCCATATATTAAATTCGTTTTTGTTCGTAGGTGGCTGGCTTTTTTTTTTGGGGGGGGGGGGGGCGGGACACAGGCAACATCTTTGGACGGCTAATTGACCCAAGGCTTCTTGTAATAAAGAAACGCACCCAACATGTTGAGGCTACTTGTGGCTACTTGAGGCTACTTGTGGTTACTAGAAGCTAATTGTGGCTCGGCAGCTAGAGTAGCAGCATGTCTTGTATGACGTCATGTATGAGGCATTTTGCCCTAATCGCCTTTTCAAAAAATCGTGTGATCAAGGCTCTTAAAATTGCACATAAGGAGGCAGTCAAATTTATGCCTTTTGCAACAACCGACCCTTGCGAACACAACGATTTTCCCCTTGAAAGAACATATTAACAAAACGGTGTAATCCGAAGATTGTATCCAAATTAATCTGACATCAAAAGATCCAAACGTGATCTTATTGTATTAGAACTGAAATAAGTTGTTGTTTTTTTATGTGTAATCATATAGGTTTTTTGTGTGTTTTTTTAAATTTCCATTTTTTCAGGTTTTTCCATACTTTGTTTCGCTCATATCCTTCTTCCATAGTACACATTTTATTGATTTATTTTAGAGCATTTTACCTTTCAATCATTATAATTTTATTACCGGTTCTAGTAGATTTTTCTTTTAAATTTGTAATTTATATAATAAAGGTTATTATAGAATAATTGCAATAAAATAATATAAAATTAGACTGCATAATTATACAACAAGCTAAGAGTGTTTGTCTCTGTCTTGCAGACCCATAATTATACAAGCTAAGAATGTTTGTCTATGTCCTGTAGACTACATATTATCTATACAACAAGAAAATATTGTTTGTCTCTGTCTTGTAGACCACATATCTATACAACAAGCTAAGAGTGTTTGTTGTCTGTCTTGCAGACCCATAATTATACAACAAGCTGAGAGTGTTTGTCTCTGTCTTGCAGACCAATAATTATACAACAAGCTGAGAGTGTTTGTCTCTGTCCTGTAGACTACATATTATCTATACAACAAGCTAATATTGTCTCTGTCTTGTATACTCCATATATTTTTACAACAAGCTAAGTATACTACATATCTATACAACAAGCTAAGAGTATTGGTCTCTCTCTTTGACTATTTTAGCTGTAGTAGGCTTTTTGGCCGGAACTTCTGCTTTCTGTTTTCGACCTTCTTCGGGTTTTCCTCTATTCTTTGTATGTCTCTTATTGGTACTAATGGTACTACCTGAATGCAGTCCTACCCGCATTTCTATTGTAATTTATATAGTCCTTGATTTACTCACCTCTTATATGAGGGGGGAGGGGGCGTAGGCGTCAACAAATATAAGTTGAGGGTAAAACGCTAAAAATCTTTCCCGATCCCTAACGGAAAGCATGTTTTAGCCGTGTCAGATAACTTCGCTGATTTTGACAGTTACAAGATGATCAAAGTTTATTAAGATTTAGCTCTTATTCACTTTGATAAGGTGTTCATTTAGTGATCGTTTTTTGTATTACAACGAAACGTCAGCGGCGAACCCAGTTGGGTTTAGGGGTAATGGACGCTACACCACCACCCCCTCCTCTGCGACCACTTTTGTAAATTTGGGACAATTACTAGAATATGTTTTCAAGCTATAGCTATAAATATAGCAACTAAAAAAAAGCGCTATTTACGTGCTCAAAATTATTGGAATGATATGAGTCATAAAAGATTGAGAACCTTGCTTTGAAACGTCGTACTTAATGATGAAAGAAATATACTAAGGGTTGGGGAAAACCTGAAGAAGGACAATAACAGAAGGTGAAGTTTTCGGCGAAAAAGCTTTCCACATCAATTTATATGCAAGGTGGGCTTTTCTTTTCTAAGAGTATTTGTATGAAATTTTTTATTATATATTGTATAAACAACAACAGCAACAACAAAAATTAGTCGTAGATGATTGACTTTGAGTTATTTTTCATTTCATTTGTTAAGTAAAAACCACAGGAATAGATTCAACAATTTGAAAACGATATAACAATACACGAGATGAATTTGAATCTAAATTTGAACTGAAAGAACATGAATCAACTGGGTAGCCTCGATCTCAAAGCTGTCATGTTACTAGTGTATACAAGAAGCAGTGTTCGAAAAAGAAATGTTAATATTGACACATATATGTACACTAGCGTTTCATTTGTTTATCTCAGATTCAGTGTAGAGAATGGGGAAGTGCGTTTTAGGAGTAAGGAAATGTTAAGTGGGTCTTTAAAGAATCTCTCTGCCAGATGATAAAAACCGACTAAGCTTCTGCAAAACGTATGATTAATTGTATAAATATTTAATTAAAGAGGTATGTATTGTTGATATATTGTTATGTCTGGATGTCAACAAATTCCTTATCAACCAAACTTTCATTCTGACAATGTTACAGTCGTAAGAATAATACTTGGGTGCTGATTTTTGTCCTGACTATAATCTAGCACCTTAAAGTACAAAGCAAACATAACACTCGTAAAATATATATATATTCATCATTTAGAACAGTGAAATTTGAAAAAATTACCCTTGAATGGCATATTAAGCTTTTTTAAACACTGGATGAACCTGCAAATAGCAGCATCATTGAAAATAGCACCATTCCCAAAAATAGCAATATCCCTGAAAATAGCAACATTCCTGAAAAATAGAACATCCCCGAAAATAGAACCATTCCTGAAAATATCAGTATCCCTGAAAATAGCAATGTCAAGTCCCATAGCGTTGTTTGTTGCGTCCCTTTTTTAGGTTTTCACATACTTTATTTTTCGTGCATTACTTTGTACTAAACCTGATTGCAGTCTTTCCCCCTTATTACCAAGTACAATTCAATCGTAAACATCGTAAATATCACAACAGGATCTGCCAGTGATGTAATTGTGTGGTTGGCTTTTCTCGGGGCCCCGATGAGACGGTGGACAAAATGACCAGCCTGGGAATTTGTTAGGAGAATAACCTCGTTCCATGTCAAAGCATCTGGTCACCCCAAGGGAATATCAAGAGGACGATGTGGCTTGGCGCTAGGAACGTGGCAAGAGTTGACGGCATTTTCATTGAGTCGATGGCATACGACCTAAGGGACTCCATCTCCGGATGCAGTGTTTTAACCTCACACATAATTCTTAGAGTGCAGTGCAAAATTGATAACTCTTTATAAGAAACATAATTTTACAACTTTGTTTATTTTATTTTTTCGCTCACCAGACTCTCCACACTATGACCATCTAATCAAACCACCCACCCCCGGGCCGACCCCCCATAGCAGTCTTCATACGTTAAAGGCATCGGATCCCGGTGTTCAGGTGAAAAAACCCCCCAAAAATTTGACAATCCTAACTCCCATTTTTTCTAAACAACACTCACACCACGCCCACCAAATCCGGACCCCAAATGTCACGTGACGATGCTGTTATTTGCGACCGAGTACATACATTCATACAGAAATCTAATTGCATAATCTGGCCGTTTAGATAGGATTTGAGCTATTTACCAGAGAATTTAACATCTTTTATGCTTGTGCTGTTACTCAAATCCAGGGGCCTGGGTGGGGCTGGGGGACGTCTAAGATCTCATATTAATCTTATAAACATTTTCACCTCACATTTTTGTAATGTTTTCAACGAAAAGTAAACTGGGGGAGGAGGTGTGGGGGAAGCATTGTCTGCTTTATATTACTGACTGGAGTTATGCCCCTGCACGCACATTAAAATCCGTTTTTCTTTTGTAGTTTGGCTTATTTTTTTAACTTAAAAAATTAATTTCTTTGTCGTTTAAAAAGTATAGAACTTAAATAAAAATCTTTTCAAGAAAACCCACTTAAATATTTAAATCTATTGGTCTCCAATGTTTGGGAGTATTATCTCAGTGGTAGGAAAGTATTTAAGTGATGGAAGTTTCTGCACTCCAACCCCTACCCTTGCCTTCCTAATTCAGAAAACTTATCTGATCAACAAGGAGATTAGCAGTAATTCAACAAGGCACAAAAATCAACAAACCCAAGAACTGTTCTCAAATTTTAAAATTAAATACTGCAAATCTGGATTGGGCGGGGAATGAGGAGGGGTGGGGCAGAGAATGAGGGGAGGTGGGGCGGGGTAATTTTGAAGACAGCAGGCTGCTGAGTTTGCTCTTGTTCTTATAACGTAGAGGGAAAAAATAAAATCAGTGCGATCAGTGGATTAAGCTTAGCTATCGGGGTCTGTAGGATAGTATATAGTGTTTGTGTGTCGGGTATTGTCTGAATGAAATATCAACCAAAGTTAGAAATTTATGCTGGCTTTTCGAACCAGTCCGATGGAATACAGACTTATTTTTCTGTTTGCCCTCCTTCATTTTGAGGCTACAAGTAAGATGTTTTTTTCACTAATTGAGATGTTAGTTTCATTTTGAGGCTACAGGTAATATTTTTTTCACTAATCGTTGTGCGAGTTTAATTTTGAGGCTACAAGTAAGATGTCTTCATTACTCTACGTGTAAGGTTTCGTGGAATGATAATTCGTGATTGAATGCATTTGTTTGCAAAAACTGATAAAGTTCAAGAAACCAACAAGGAGGCTGCATGCATGTGCTTATTTTTAAAGCTACCGACTATTACAACATTGTAGCACCATTTGGGCTAGACAGTGTGATGTTTGGAAGCAAGGTATTGATTTAAAAGTTTTGAAGAAACAAAATAACAACACATTCTATATTTTACTTTCCTTGAATCAAACTCTTCCAGTGCTCGAAGAACTTTAAAGACATAAACTTTATTAAAAACCTTATATTTGACAAATGGACCGCTAGAGTGCGGCATGTGGACCTCTAAAGTGTTGCTATGTGACATCCAAAGTGTAGCGCTGTGACCTCTAAATTGCGATGAATGGAACGGTAAAAAGTGGTGAAGGGATCTTCTAAAGTGCGGCAAATTTGATTTTCCCCTAAATGATAAATACAAATAATGAAATAGCATACCTGCAATTAAACAATTTTCTTAACCCAGGCGATGTCATAACGGTCGGACGTCGCTTCTTCGGTGCTACGGCTGGTACCAAAAATAAAATAATTTAATGATACATTACACGTTTCGAAATTTGTTTTCTTAAAAATGGGTGATGGTTTATTATTATTATTTTTTTTTGGGGTGGGGGAAGTGTCGTAGTGAGGGGGGGGGGCGGCAAGGGGGCATCATGTCCCGGGCGCTACTCACAAAGGGGCGCCAAATGGTATATTTTACTATAATATTGTATGGTTTTCGAATAGGGGGGGGGGCGCTAAAAAGGTATTAAGGGCGCTAAAAAGGTATTGTGCCCCGGGCGCGAGTTAAGCTCGCTACGCCACTTGGTGGGTGGCAGTGGGGAAAAGCGTAACCTAGTTTACATCACACATTAAAAAAAATAATTATGTGTACTTATCGTTGTTGGAATTGAGCTGCCATTTACTGAATGAATTTATTCTACCTGAATCATGTATTAGAAATGTGATCGATCTTTAAAAAATGCAATTGAAAATAAGCAACCACTAAATACAAAGTTTTTCGTATAAATACTTAATAAAATGAAATATAGAGCAATTCGGCTGGGGCTAAAAATTTGACAAAACATGCATACAAGTTACGCACTTTTTATGAATCACAGTTATTGCTCAAACCCCAGCCCCCACCCCCCACCCCCCCCCCCGCCCCCCCGCCTCCCCCCTCAAGGTTCGCAGTCGCACATTTTTTTTCCACGCACCTGAAATACATGAATATTTTAATTCCCACCTGCTTTTACACCGCAGATTTATTTCACCAACAATTTTAGAAAAGCAAAAGGAAATATTATACACCAAACCTACTGACGATCATTTAAAAAAAAAAAAGAATCTCATTTAGCGCAGTTATAGGAAATTTTCTTTCCTGTTCTACTTGAAAAAAGGAAAAACTGATTTGTAAGGGGCTTGGGTACGGGTTGGGACGGGTGAAATGACAGCCTATCAAGGAAGATATAGACACGGGTTGAATTACCGCTTGTCAAAGGAGATATAGACATGAGATGAAATGACAGCTTGTCAAGACTTATATAGTTATCAGAAGTGCATTGAGTTTCAGTATTAGATGCAAGCTGTGGAATAGCAACCGTATTTCGGACAGGAAATGTTGAACTTCGAGATTATAATGTGAAATTAAACACTTAAATTGTGACTCAGAGGTGATTTTTGAGCTGAGACGATAAGATGAGATTAGCAACCAATTAAGTGATGTTAGAGCTGAAGAGTGGATATTTGAGATTTAACTTCAGCTAGAAAACTCTACTGATATAACGTATGTTTTTAAACATGTGTGGCTTCAAATATGTGTATGATAGGATATCATTCGTGTTCAAAATATGACAGAATTTGAACTGGCACAGGCCGTAGGATTGTACCCGATATTCGAAATAAGATTATCGTTTTTGTTGTTTTTAAAATTATTTTTAAAAGTTGTAATCAACCATTTAAAATCCATCTCTACATGTAAGCTTTTGCAATGGTGATTTCATTTTGAGAGAAGAGGCCCATGACTTGCTGTGTTAAAGGTTAAAAAACATTATTTATATCTTAGCATTGTGTTAATTTTTTTTTTCAGGTTCTGGCCCCGTACCGTGTCCCAGATTAAATTGTCCAGCAGTGGATTGCCCTGCTGGGTTCGGAATCTTCGCCGACAAGAATGGCTGTGCTGAATGCAGATGTAAGCCCGTGTGTACCTGGACGTCCTGCCCGAACGAATGTCCGGCCGGATACTACCGAGACGAGTACGGATGCCTGAACTGCACCTGTGTGTTTGTATGTCCACCCCTTCAGTGTTCGACCCAATGCAAATACGGTAACATCATTGACTCGAACAGATGCCGGACCTGCAACTGTACCGTACCCGTGTGCCCCGATCCGAAGTGTCCCGGAACGTGTGAGGATGGATACGTCATCGACGCCAGCGGTTGCAGGACATGCGAATGCATCCCTTACGTCTGCCCGGTTCTGAATTGCGATCTGGTGTGCATCAGAGGCCTCGTCAAGTCGTCCAAGGGCTGCGAGATGTGTGAATGCGTTCAGCAGTGCTCAAGTGCTGCCTGCAGGGCTTACTGTAACGCAGAGAATAAATCCTTAAAGAACATATGTGGATGCCAATGTAACGATAGAGTCAGGACGGGGTAAAGCCATTGGCGGTCTAGGGTGACAACGATGCATGGGCCAACTCGTCAAGCCATATCAATGGGTGACTTCCCGTTACGAAAAAAAATGTTTTCAAAAACATAATACTTTGTACTGTTGGTGGCACCATGAAATTATGAAATCATTGGGTTGCGTTTGTGCGGCCATTATCACTTGTATGTGTGGTGTGTCTGTGCCGCCCAAGTCTCCGTCTTGGAGCCTTTGTCGTTGTTCGATCCTTTAATAACGTTGTCTACACTTGCCATTCGGCAAAACTCAAAACAAATTCTATTGTCTGCCACTAGTTAATATTGACTTGACTGTTGCCAGGATGAAATAGAATTGACAAGAAAGGGAAAGAAAAATGTGCAATTCAAAACTATTTTAAACAATATTTGTCGTTGCTTCGCCCATGATTTTGTACAATTTAATGAATCTAATAAATGTATAAATTTGTGTAAGACATTCTCTTGAAATTTCTTGCTAAGATTGGTTAGAAAAATGTCAGTTATTGTTAGACTTAAAATGGTGCAAAGAATTAGAAGTAGCTAAGACCATTTTTCTGTTCTTTTTTATTGTCTATCTACAGGAGGTAATCACAAACATGTTTACGTTTTAATGGTTATTGCCCTTTAATAAAGGTTTCATTGAAAAATGTTAATAGTTGTTACGAACCGGTTCTCACCAAGGTTCGTTAGCCACGTTGTCTAAGGGGTTTTAGTAATTACACAAACCATCGATTTTTTGAATATAGTATCTTTATTAACCAAACTACATTGTCAACTGCTGCCATTACTCAATCACAACACTCTCTACACAATAGGTCATTTCCTCTTACCCAAATACGTCACAAAAATCTCGACATAATAGTGGCGCTACAGCCCATGTAGGGCTTTGGCCTGCCCCACGATATCCTTCCATACGGTTCGATCCATGGCCATCCACATCCATGCGCGAACCCCCAACTGGTGTAAATCCATCTACACATCGTCGATCCACCTCAGCATTAGGCGACCGGTGAGTTGTCTGCCCTAGGTTTCTACCTGTATATCATATCACCTTTGCTGCTCTACATTCCGGCATTCTTTCAATATGTCCTGCATAGCGCAGTCTGCCTTTTTTTTATTGTTGCGACTATTGGTGGGTCTTTGTACAATTGGTATAGCTCTTGGTTTGTACGGATTCTCCAGATATCATTTTCCATCATTGGGCCGTATATTTTTCTATTTTCCTCTCACATGCATTGAGAAGGTTATCTGCTTTTTGGTAAGGGTCCAAGTCTCACTAGCGTAAATTACTACTGGTCTTATGATAGTAGTGTATATTGTCTTTTTTGTTCCCCTTGAGGGGTTTTCCCAGCAGCTTTTGTAGGTTAATAAGGAACGGTTGCCTGCTGTTAACCTTTCTTTCTCCTCAGACATTATTTCATTGTGCTCGTTTATAGTTGACCCTAGATATTTGAATGTAGCCACTCTCTCAAATTTTTGGTTATTTATATTTGTGTTGTCATCAGCGTGGGAGTTTCGTAACATTATCATATTATATTTTGTCTTTGGTTCATTTACACCAAGACCAGCTTTCACTGAGGCATTTTCAAGTTCCCTGAATGCTTTAATTATGTCATTACTGTTTCTACCCAGTAGCGCTATATCGTCTGCGTATGCAGGGTACTGCAATGGCTGGTTATATAAGGTTCCTGATGGTTGTTGTTCTGTAATACCTCTCTGGAAGTAGGTTGGTATGGTTCCACTGGTGCTCACGTGTATGCTTCTAATAATTTTGTCTAGCGTGATATTTAACAAGATACATGCTAGTGAATCTCCTGGTCTGAGGCCCTGGTTAAATGGGAACTCCCTTCAGTATTCTCCCTGCACTTTGATTCTACTTTTGGAGGTAGCCATCGTCATATGTATGAGTCGAGTAAGCTTGTTAGAGACTCCAAGTTCTTTTAGAGCGTTGTATAATTAATTCATGTCTACGCAATAGTATGCTGTTTTTTTAATGCACGTATAGTTGGTGTATGTCGATGTTATATTCGTAACATTTCTCCAGGAGACATCTAATAGTATAAATGTGATCCGTGGTTGACCTATTCTGTTGGAAAACGCAAGCTAATCCTCTAGGATCTGTTCACTATACTTTTCCAGTTTTCTTGCTATAAGTTTTGTGAGGATTTTGTACATTACATTAAGGAGGGAGATTCCTCTGTAGTTTGAGCAGACCAGCTTAGATCCCTTTTTTTTTTAAAATAGGGATTATGAGTGCAGTGTCCCATTCTATTGGGATTTCTTCCTCCGGCCAGATTCTGGATATGAGGTCGTGTATTTGCCAATGCAGTTCGTTACCACCTAGCTTTATCAGTTCTGTGGAGATGAGGTCTATTCCTGGGACTTTGTTATTTTTCATGTTGAAGATCACATCTTTTATTTCATTTAATGTTGATTGGTTGACCAGTGGGTCCGGTACTCATTGTGGTAGAGCGTAATCCTCATTGGTTCCTCCACCTGAGCCATTCAAAAAAAACCGTCAAAGTGTTGTGCCCATCTCTCTAGTACCCTCTGCTCTCTGTGGTCAATTCTCCACCCGTACTTTCACACATGTGGGATCTTGCTTGAAAGCCGTTATTTTCCTGCTTTATTATTCAGGCACATTCCCCTCACATCGCTTTCTATTCAGGTACATTCCCCTCACATCTCTTTATTTTGCCAACTCTTCTATCTCTACTATTTTGGATTTTTCTATCTGCAAAATCTGCCTCCCTTCTTGTCTCATTAAATAATGGCCGTGTTCTTCTTGTCTCCCTTTGCAGCATTATTAGCCGAGCCTTGTTTCTTTGTCCTATAAGTTCTTTGCATTCTGCATCACACCATCCTGTTCTTTTCACTATCGGCTTAAATCCAATGATAGGTAAAGCCACACATATACTCTCTACACTAAACATCTTTTCCGTACCAAACATTCACGCCACTGAATCTAGTTCACAACAAAGTCTTTCCATAAAAGTCAAAATGGAAATGGAATTGCCAAACGAAACGTGCAAACACAGGCATAGTCATACAATGATGCAATAATACAGTGATACAATGATACAGTGATACAATGATACAATGATAAAGTGATACAATGATATAGTGACACAATGATACAATGATTCAGTGATACAGTGATACAATTATACAATGATACAGTGATACAATTTTACATTGATATAGTGATACAATGATACAGTGATACGATGATACGATGATACAATGATACAGTTATACAATGATACAGTGATACGATGATACAGTAATACAGTGATGCAGTGATACAATGATACAATGATACAGTGATAAAGTGATACAATTATACAGTGATACAATGATAAAGTGATAAAATGATATAGTGACACAATGATACAATGATTCAATGATACAGTGATACAATTATACAATGATACAGTGATACAATTATACAATGATACAGTGATACAATTTTACATTGATATAGTGATACAATGATACATTGATACGATGATACAATGATACAGTTATACAATGATACAGTGATACGATGATACAGTGATACAGTGATGCAGTGATACAATGATACAATGCTACAATGATACAGTGATAAAACACATATTTAAATATCGAAACCAATAAACCCATCACAATGAGAGCAACTCCGTCATTTACGTCCTGAACACAAAAGTTGAATTATCAGAAACCAACGTCTTATAGTGTACATTCTATTGTGCTATAAGTCAGGCCTGCACAACTCAAAATGTAAGGTGGGTCGAAAGAAAACAGAACAGGGGGGAACGCTGTTAAGATAGTAATAATAATAAATAATATTTCGTTACTTCGTGGGCCGCAAAGTGAGTGGGCGTATGTTGTGCAGGCCTGCTATAAGTGATATGATATTTAAACATGCTGTATTTGATTCAAATTTCTGAAATATTTTTAAATATCAGACTGAGCAGCCATTTAGCTGAGCTGATGAGGCCATCGAGTCTAGCACTAGAAGTAAACTTTTTTAAAAGTCTTGAATTGTTAAAATTACAAAACTCCGTAGAGGTCAGATCCTTGTCATCGATCTTTAAGACCAAAGCAAATAAATATTTTTTTATAGTTTAATTACTTTAAAGTTGAGCTCTAGAATTATCAAGATTAAAACAAAAACGTAGGCATAGTCACGTGGAATGTTGCTGATAGCCCAGAAGAAGTCACGGACCAGCAGGTGAGCATGAGAACATCACTACAGCTTAGAGCGCGTCTCTCGAAGTTTCTGTTAAAGTTGTGCACCCACAAATAGACACGTATCCTCGCCTTTTTAGTTTTCACTTTCGAACAGGATTGCCATTGTTATAGAGTATAGATAGAAAGTCTACTAGAACTGAGGGTAATTTACAACGCTTTCAATGGGGGTGGGCAAAGCTGCCGATCCGGAGCCGTGGGTGCAAGACACCATCTTAACAACAAAATACTGCCGCCAAATAACAACATTTAAATATATACAATTATTTGGGTTTTCGTGCGCCTAGTCGGTTCAATACTCTAAGCAATTTAGCGCTAACCTCACTCATTACGCCATCTCTCTCAAAGGTCTGTGAACATCTGAAATTGCTAAAAAAAATAATTCTGTTCGATCAATCAGAAATAAATCTTTATAGATGGATCAAAAGGGAAAATGAAATAAGGATTACTTTAGAAGGCGATTCAGAAACAAGGCTTCCCTAAAGGAATGCAAATATTTCTGACCAGACTCAGCGCTATTTTGATGTGAACTGTTCCAAGCCTGGAGAAGTATATGACCAGACTCAGCGCTATTTTGATGTGAACTGTTCCAAGCCTGGAGAAGTATATGACCAGACTCATCGCTATTTTGATGTGGACTATTCCAAGCCTGGAGAAGTATTTGACCAGACTCATCGCTATTTTGATGTGAACTGTTCCAAGCCTGGAGAAGTATGTGACCAGACTCATCGCTATTTTGATGTGGACTATTCAAAGCCTGGAGAAGTATGTGACCAGACTCATCGCTATTTTGATGTGGACTATTCTGAGCCTGGAGAAGAATATACTTAAACACTTGGTTACTAGGACTTGACCGGGGGCAGTTTTGTTTTACACCGGGTTCTGGATATTTTGAGAAAATACCTGTTGGGTCCAAGTGTTACACAAAAGAGTTAACGTCTCATTATGTATAAAAAATAGTCCCACAGACAGTCCCACAGACAGTCCCACAGACAGTCCCACAGACAGTCCCACAGACAGCCCCACAGACAGTCCCACAGACAGTCCCACAGACAGTCCCACAGACAGTCCCACAGACAGTCCCACAGACAGTCCCACAGACAGTCCAACAGACAGTTCTACAGACAATCCTACAGACAGTCCCCCAGACAGTCCCACAGACAGTCCTACACCATACCCGTGGTCTTTATTGATTAATATTATAATCGTCTCCGAAAAAAATTCCACCTTCTTACCTGAGGTCTTAAGTGTGTGTGTGTGTGTGTGTAATTGTAACGTGTGTGTAATGATAAACTGTTTGTGTCATATCATCGTGTATGTGTCATTGTAGGTTGGGTTCGCTGTTTTATCTTGTGTGGGTCATTGCACGGTGTGCGTGTCATTATACCTTGTGTGTCATTGCGGTGTATATATGTGTGTGTCACTGAATCGTGTGAACTAATAAAACCACCTGGACTATAAAGCGTTTTATCACGCATACGTGCATTACATATTTCGAGGGACAAGCGATTGATTACAAACATGTCTTTAACAGATAATTTACAGACCAAGATAAATAAACAGAAATCGAAAAAGTGTATCGTAGATTTTTTATAACGCCTTACCTAATTCAATTCTGTTTGTATACCCACAACCCCACCCCCACACTTTTATGTTATTCTCTCCCTTCCTGAGATAATTTTACTTTTATGCTGGACAAGTCTTTCTCGCTCGTCTTCTATTATAGTTTTGTGCCACTCTTCCGAAATTGCTTTTCGTTAAGATTTTGATTGTCATTCATTTTTCCACGATTGTCATTTTTGTGTGTTTTACGTATTACGTGACCTCGCGCCACAATGCGTGTAAACTGCATACGTCCTTGACGTCATTGCGTGGGGATACAGAGCCACCTGTCATATTTTACTTTTCCCCTAAATCCCAAAATCCTGGGACATGTAACTTAGCCAATTGGAGAGCAGAGGCAGTGGTCGCTCTACCCCCACACCCCCACCCCTGGTTCCGATACATGTCCAAAAGTGTGGGATTTTTAAAGATATAATAATTTATTCGTTCATCAAATGTTTATATATATATATATATATATATATATATATATATATATATATAAATGAATGTCTTTCTCTCTGTATGTTTGTATGTATGTATTAATGTATGTATATATGTTTAGTATGTCCCGTATGCGCTCCTACAACATTCATGCGATTGCGATAAAACTTTGGTGAGTTGTTGTCCACAAGCCCGCACATTTTTCTGATTCATTACAACGCTTTTAAAATATTCCATTTCGGCCATGGGCCCTAAATTCGTTTTTTTTCTTAAATGAGCTTTGTAAAAATAATTTCTGTATGTGTTCTTATACCATTTATCCGAATGCGATAAAACTTTGGTGACATGTTGTGCGCCCGCCCGCAAAGGTTTCTGAATAATTACAGCTTTTTAAAATATTCCATTTTAAGCCAGGAACCCTATTTTCGTTATTTCTTAAATCAGTTATATAATTATAATTTCAAAACGTAAGCGCTCCTACACCATTTATGCGATTTCGATAAAACATTGGTGAGTTGTTGTCCATAAGCGCGCGCATTTTTCTAATTCATGACAACCCTTTCAAAATATTTCGTTTTGGGACCGTTGTCCCTAAATAAGTTTTGTTTTCTTAAATGAGCTATGTAAAAATAATTTCCGTATGCGCTCCTATACCATAAATGCGATAAAATTTTGTTGAGTTGCTATGCGCACGCCCCCATGAGTGGATGGAATTTAATCAAATACAAACAGCGATATTTCCGTTTGTGTGTGACATAATTTAGTAGGTTTCCGAATGTGTACATTTGTTTTGCAATATTCAGTTTTGGACCGGGGGCCATAAATTAGTGGTTTTTTTCCGGATATAAGCTATTTAAATATAATTTCCTAAATTCGTTTTTTTTCTTAAATGAGCTTTGTAAAAATAATTTCTGTATGCGTTCCTATACCATTTATCTGACCGTGATAAAACTTTGGTGAGTTGTTGTGTGCACGCCCGTAAAAGGTTTAAGAGTAAGGAAAACCATTTTACAGTATTCCGTTTGTAGTCCTAAGTTTGTTTTCTTTTTGGTTATATGAGCTATGTAAATATAATTTCCAACAGAGCTTTTGCATCGGTGGATTGAATTGAATCAAATACAAGTGCGACATTTCAGTTTGTATTTGACATAATAAGTTTGTTTCTGAATTACTACATTCATTTTACAATATTCCGTTTGGGGCCCGGGGCCCTAAATTTGTTTATATCTACTAAATGAGCAATATCAATATATAATTTCAAACAAAGATATTCAGGGGTGGATCAATCGCCACAAGTGTGTGGATTAAATTTTGAAAATCCATGCTTCTCACATGGACAGCTGTGTGTGGCCTGCTCACGCTTCAAGAAACCTTCTAATTTATTCGAGTACGAACCAGACGGTAAAAAAAATAAAATATTGCGTATATAAAAAGTACTTCATAAAACATAATTAAAACACAAACACTTTATTTCTTTGAGTGGCATTGCAACGCATGCCGTGTACTCTCTAATATATATATTTATATATATTATTTTATTTTAATATTACTAAAGGTTTCATTGTTCTCTTTCTCTACCACTTTTTATTTCGTCAGTGACATTGTTTATCAGCATGACGATGACGAATTTCAATAAATGTATAGATCTAGGATTCCCTGGTTTTCATTTTAAAAAGGATTGAAATAAAATTAATAATGGAAATGTTAACATTTCACAATACTATTCACTTTGACTATGACTACATTTTTGAGTATGATAATGATAAATCAAAATAAATGTTACAAAGGAATGAATCGAACAAACCGAGGATTCTCACATTTAATTTTTTGATATAATTAAATCAAAAATAATAATCTTAATATTACGCTTCATTCATTATTATTTTTTCCACAAAACTATTACCTTTCCCTAACCCTATCCGCAAACCCTAGTCCTAACCCTAACCCTAATCCTAACCATAACTCTAACCCAAATCCTAACCCTAAAAATAACCCTAACCTAACCTTTCCCTAAGCCTAACCCAACCTTTCCCTAACCCTAACATTTCCCTAAGTCTAATCCTAACCCAAACACTTACTCTTCCTTAAGCCTGACCTTAAAAATAACCATAAACCTTACTTTTCCCTAAACCTAACCCTAACCTTTCCCTAAGCCTAACCCCAACCCTAACCTTTCCCTAAGCCTAACCCTAACTTTTTCCTAAGGCTAACCTTTCCCTAAGCCTAACCCTAACCTTTCCATAAGGCTAACCTTTCCCTAAGCCTAACCATATCCCTTACCTTTCCCTAAGCCTAAACCTATGTCTTAACTTTCCCTAAGCCTAACCCTATGTCTTACCTTTCCCTAAGCCTAACCCTAATCCTAACTGAAAATGTAATTTTGGAAATATTTGACAAGTAGGTCATCATGCAGTAATAATGGTCTAATTTATGATGATGTCCGCCTGACGAGTCTCGCCTGCGCTATAGCAAAGTACTTAAGAGCCTAGGCCCGACCCTTACATGAGATTGAATCATTCCGGAATGCGCCAAAAGGCACCCGTGCAATTTGAACTTAACTAAACTTTTCTGGGAAGCTTCTTCTAGCTGAAAACCTTAGCTTTTATCTAGCTGAAAACCCTGGCTTTTTTATAGCTGAAAACCTTAGCTTTTATCTAGCTGAAAACCTTAGCTTTTATCTAGCTGAAAACCTTAGCTTTTATCTAGCTGAAAACCCTGGCTTTTATCTAGCTGAAGACCCTGGCTATTATCTAGCTGAAAACCCTGGCTTTTATCTAGCTGAAAACCCTGGCTTTTATCTAGCTGAAAACCCTGGCTTTTATCTAGCTGAAAACAGTGGCTTTTATCTAGCTGAAAACCCTGGCTTTTATCTAGCTGAAAACCCTGGCTTTTATCTAGCTGAAAACCCTGGCTTTTATCTAGCTAGGAAATGTCTCTTGTGCGCAGTAGGGAAAAAATAAACATTTACCAAAAAAACAAACAAAAAGCTAAATAATTTGGCGTTATTCCGTGCTCAACAATCTCCATTTAACTCACGTAGCAGCAGGCACAAGACTCGAAAAATCACAGATTTTTATTTTTCATCTTCAACCAACTGAATTCTAGTCAACAACTTCGGAATGTATAAATAAGATTTAGAAAATGCGTGAGCGGGGATTAACCTTATTTATTGACAGGAGGGGGAAAAAACCCCATTGAGGGCAACAAACAAGGATTCCTATTAATTATATATAAAAAAAATGAATGGCTGAACCTAAACAATTGACACAGTTATGTCGCGTGACGTAGATGAATTTTTGCAACATCTTCACAACAAACCCAACCCTTCCAAAGAATCGATTAAAATAGTTTAGCTTCGTATTAGCTAAGTCGGACACCATTGACCAGCTTTCGTGGTTTGGTTGCCACTCGTGATTGTAAACAGATCGAGCGTCACAGTGGTGGTTTTTAAACCTTTTGTTCGTGTGTTACCTACTGACAGGGTGTGCGGCAAATTCCTCGGATGGCTAATTAACCCACTTCCCGTTAATCTATCGAGCTGCAACTTGACACATAGACTTATTGATGATGACTAAACATTCTTTAAAATGTTCAGCCTCTACCCTGAGCTCCAACCCACAAAATTCAGTTTCCCCCCCCCCCCCCCCCCCCGGTGTTTTTCCAGGGGAAGGGGAAGGAAATATGATGCCACTGATTTCACGAAATAAAATGTCCGATAACTGTGCTAATTAGATTCGTTTGTTGCTTAATATTTTATTTTTTATTGAAATAGTTGGTGTAAAAATTATGCGGTGTAAATGCGGGGGGGGGGGGGGGGGGGACATTAGAAATATTAATATAAAATAAACTAATTTTAAAAATGCTTATAAAGGATTTATTCGAAAAACCTTTGTATTGAGAGTTTGTTTATTACATTCAAAACCATGACGTGAAATAGACTTTTTTAAACATAACATTGGCGACACGATAACAGTCTAACCACTGTCTATAAACTGTAGCAGAGTTAGGAGTAGGGATGGGCTGGGCTCCGGGGAGGTACACATTGATGGCGTAACTAGGGTTGGTGCCACCCGTGGTTTGCCTAGGTTTTTATGCAAATCCCGTTTTACGAAAACAAGAACAGCTCTACGTTTGGCCGGAAATTACACCTTTTTCGAACCCATAAATATAAATACTCACAAACACATACACATATATATAAATATATATAAATATATATGTATATATATATATATATATATATATATATATATATATATATATATATATATATATACATGCATGATAGCATCGAGAAATATAAAAGATATGCCTTTTTTTAGATAGATTGATTGCTTCCACCGGCTTGGTTTCAAGGCTCTCTATTCTACTTATTCTGTATCAACAAATATAAAGCTCTTTTCATAAGGTCACGTCTGTTCCCTAAACCAAGGACAGCGGCAAATCACAACCTTTTCATTGACTGGTGGACCCAATATTTTATGCGGTCTGATATTGTGAATAATAATGGTATACTCTTCTTGGCTGTATGGCTGTACTATTACGTTATTCGGTGTTTTAAAGTGCACGATAGCAGAATTGTGACGCCCTGGGGGATGCGAATAAGGGTAAGGCAATGATAAAGATCTGCACAAAAGTAAACGACCGCGCCCCTTGAGTAAATGACCGCGCCCCTTGAGTAAATGACCGCGCCCCTTGAGTAAACGACCGCGCCCCTTGAGTAAACGACCGCGCCCCTTGAGTAAATGACCGCGCCCCTTGAGTAAACGACCGCGCCCCTTGAGTAAACGACCGCGCCCCTTGAGTAAACGACCGCGCCCCTTGAGCTCTATATTAAAGAGACAAAAGATAGGCTATATAGATATATAAATATGGGAGCCTAGACAGACTACAGTCTGTATACACTTGGACTCATACACTTGGATTCATACACTTGGACTCATACACTTGGACACGAGCAAACACAACCCATTTTGTGTGCGTGGTTGGAAAACATTAATTAAAATAAGCACGAAATTTTTTTTATTTTATTATAATTTTATAGTTCTTGTTTCGTTTTCATGACCCGCGCGGTTTGGGGGGGGGGGGGGGTAGGGAGTGTTGGGGGCATTACCTGATAACGCCCTAATAACAAAAACATTTTCTACGATTTCTTGCGAACTAATTGCCCCACGACACAATGGTCAAAAGAGGGAGGGGGGCGGGGAAAAAAAAAGAAAAAATAAGTGATTATAAGATCTTTCACCCATGAAAACGATTGGATAAAAATAATTTGATGACGTCGACCAACATGGCGGCAGGAAATATTTTTATAGAAGGCTTCCTTATAAAGGTAAAGTTTCAATCTTCAGGACGTCATTCAAGTTGACTGCGCCGCACGCTTGATACCTGTCGTCCTCTCACTGTTTGGTCTATATTTTTAGCCACTGGAAACTTTGGTCCAGATATTTCGTTGAAAGTACATACAATTCACCCGATAGTAGTCACTTGACCATGGCCAACCACGGATTACTAACCAGTGTGTTGTTCGTGTTTACCCTGAGACTGATCACCGTATCGGCCGGTAAGTCATTGGTTTGTATTAATAAGACAAAAATATGGTAGTCTTTTATTTTTTGTCAGATTATGAATATTAGCAAAGAGACGAATCTGCCAGATGTAAAAGCACCCACCATGTCACAAAGACTTGTAGATTCAATTAAGGTGACCATTTAAAAAAAAAGAAAATTGAAACCAGGAAATCGTTATGTCGCCATGTGTGTCCAAAAAAAAATATAGTTGTGGTCAGGGCCGACCCTAACAATTGCGGGGCCCTATGCGAAACGGATTGCGCGGGGCCCTTTCTGGGTAGGAATAAGGATAATAAGTGAAAATTAAAATTTTGTATTAGTAAATAAATTCGGGGCGGGGCCCATTGCGGCCGCATAGGTTGCAGTGGCCTAAGGCCGGCCCTGGTTGTGGATATGTAGAATACATCTTTTTACTGTGAGTTGTTCTTTTTGGGAAACAATATGATCGCGATGCTAATATTGAATGAATTTTATATATGTATATATATATTATTTTAGCTGGTTTATTTCTTTATCAGATTCAGATGAACTCGATAAATGGGTCATTTTAAAAATATTTTTTGTGCCTTAATTAATTATTTTACTGGTTAGAACTCACGACTGGCCGGTACCAATGTCTAAAAACCAATAATGTGCTGGTCAAAACAGTACGAATGGTCATCTTATAATAAATAGACGAGGTCAGAAATGCTCATAATCAATGTACTGAACAGTTTGATAATTATTGATCGAGACATTCTGTTTTTGCCTAGGATAGATTTTTTCCGCTACAAGATTGGTTAAAAAGAAATTGATCTAGGAACGAGGCCTCATTGTTACTCAAAGAGAATAGTCAAAGAGTTACAAACCAGGTCACCTGAGTCTGAATACCTGTTAAGTCAACAATAATACTAAATAATAGGAGTAAGGATCGAGATATGTATGTAAAATATGTATGTATATATATGTGGTTAAAAAAAAGTCTACAAAATGTCCACGAACACTGACATGATAAAGACAAATTAAAATCTAAAAATAAATTTTGTAACGATATTTCCAGGTTAGATTTTCTCTAGAAATGTAAACATAGTAGTGTGTCTACGTCGAAGCACATACTAGGGGGCGGAGTCAAAATATATGCCTCGTAACGCACTGACGTCGCCTCATCTTTCCGGTTCAATGAATAGTACACATTTGGGGGTAACAGTACATGTGCCCTAACACAAATAATTGATTTATTTTTACTAGAGGGGATATTTTAATCGAGAGGCCACCGGTACGTAAGACATTTAAAACACATTAATTTGTTTAGGATCACTCTGTCGGTAGCCCTATGTCTTGATCAAACATATGCAGTCCATTTTGTTATCCTTTTGTCAACATACCCTCAGGTGACTGGAAGCGTAAAAGTACTGCGGCATAGAGGCGTAGATGCAAAGGGGCATATAATTGTAAAAGACAAGGGGAATACAGACATAGATTAGATTGGGGGGGGGGGGGGTAAAGACTTAGATGACAAGGGGTATAGAGACAAGGGGTATAGAGACGTAGCTGAAAAGGGGGCGTAAATGCAAAGAGGCGTAAACACGTGGATGACAAGGGTCAAAGAGGCGTGAATAAAAAGCGGCATAGAATATCATATATAAAGAGGCAGAGAGATGTAGCTGACAAGAGGCAGAGAGATGTAGCTGACAAGAGGCAGAGAGATGTAGCTGACAAGAGGCATAGTGGTGCGAATCTGTGCTCGGCAATCATTTTTTCACTCAAGGCACACATAGAATCTTCCAAAATTCTGCGGCACACCACAATTTTTAAAAAATAATATAAAAACTGATTTACTGTTGTTTACGTATACCTAACTAACTCACATATTCTGGTGATTACTCTCTTATGACCCCGGCTAGTAAATCGGCTACCAGCTCCATCTGCTGAGCTGAGCCATACAACATTTTCATCACGTGGGGTTCTCCTACCACCCTGGCTTCCTCCTGGACATCTAGTGAGGGACACTCGGTCAGCAGGTGCGCTAGTGTCACCGGGACCAGGCTGCAATGCCGGCAGGTAGGATCCCAATTGTTGTTCAGCCACCAGAAGTATGTGCCTATGGGGCAATGCTCGGTGCGCATTTGCGTCACTAAGCTCTGCTGTCTGCGGCCTAGCCCCCACCATATGTCTTGTTTGCTAGGAGTGTGCAAATTTGAAAAGACGCCTCTGGCGGTCGTGTTGTCTGCCCATTGCCTGTACCACTTCGTCCTGAAGTGGTCTGCCAGCCAGTTGTTTCTTCCCAAAAAAGTAATTGGTACTTCTGGCTGAGGCTGTGCAGCTCCGGTTTTCTCAAGAGTGTCTGCTTTCTCATTGCCACTGATGTTGACGTGACCTGGGATCCATTGCACTGTTATCTTGCTCCTAGTTCACCGATTTTTCGCACGTCATCAATGATGACGTCTGCTCGGTGAGTTGTACCTGGTCTCTTTCCCAAGATCTCCAGAGCAGATCTTTGAGTCCGAGTACACGATCACATCGAACCACGCAAGCTCGTTTTCCTTCAATGTGTGATACACGCTCACTAGAGTCCTGTGTATTACCTCAAGCTCCGCTTGTACCAACATTTTAGATTTGTTTTTTACTTACAGATATTAACAGGAGCTAGTAGATATTTTGTACCAAGTTATGTACAATGACTCGAAATTCACCATTAATTTCTGATAGAACAGCTCGAAGTTCACCATCAACATCTGATAGAACAACGCAAAGTTCACCATCAACATCTGATAGAACAACGCGAAGTTCACCATCAACATCTGATAGAACAACGCGAAGTTCACCATGAACATCTGATAGAACAACTCGAAGTTCACCATCAAAATCTGATAGGGCAACTCGAAGTTCACCATCAACATCTAATAGAACAACTCGAAGTTCACCATCAACATTTGATAGGGCAACGCGAAGTTCACCATCAATATCTGATATAACAACTCGAAGTTCACCAACAAACATCTTTCAAGCAAGGCCACCTATCATCTTTTTTTAAACGAGGGCGGAACAACGTTGTTCACATATATAAGTGGTTGATGATTGTATCAGAACTTACTACCCATATATATATCTATAAGCCGGGAGCTCTACTAGCAAGATATGTTTATGCTATTCTTCCTAGACATTTTCGAGACGTAATATACTTTCAAGAGTATAGTCTTCATGTGTGTGTGTGTGTGTGTGTGTGTGTGTATCATTTGTATCTTTCGAAGATTGCACTTTCCACTTGCTGTGTTGTAAGGTCATTTAGCTTTTTCTAACGGTCTATTTGACTTTGAATTCTTTTTATAGCATACTTAAATTGAATATTGCTAGCAACACTAGCTTTGGTATAGATTTTCTTTGTATACTGGTTCTCAGTACTCTTTTTACACACTGTTCATCTCACGACTCTTCATAAACGATGAAAGACGTTCTCTTCTTTGCCCCTCACTTAAGACTTTGACTTTAAATTAGCTGAAAATGGTCCGTATCCACGTTGACACATTATAAATGATTTGAATTTAGATGGCGAATAAGTTTGCTAGGGACAATCGCTTCTCTAGAAAGTTGCTCGTTTCAAACAATCCACTCGTGTTTCAGATACGTTTCAAAATCAAATCATTGAAGATTATCTTGAATACGTTCATCTTTGTACTCTCTTTTGACAAACTTCGTTTTCTAAAGTATTTATCTTTGAAGTGGAAATTTAAGAATAAAATTGTAAAAAAATTGTGTATGTTGCTTACACACAAAGTTTCCTTTAGTCATTGGACCGTTGGGGCGCCACAGATGACATGAAAACCCTCCTCCTTCAATGCTCTCAGTCTTCTGCATAGCATCGCCTAGTTTTAATCCCGGACACTATTTGATGTCATCTTCCCATCGTAAAATAATGTATTGATACAAACAAAAGTATAGCGACTACCAACTTACTAATGACATTCATACGTGAATCCACAATACTGATTATCAATGCCAAATACCAAACAGGCCAAACGCAAAATAACAATCAAACATAGCAATACTTTAAAAAAAAAATTATTTCCCACGATGAACAAGTTATTAACGATGTCTAGACATCAGAGGAAAGATTTTCGGTGTCCTCAGTATGCACAGGCGTGGTGCATAGTTTGTGTTGTGTTTGTGTTCAACTGTTACGTCGGTAGTGTAAAAAAAACGACAAAAAAAACAACTACCAGAAATCAACATATAGACGCAGTATTTACACAACTAGCCGTAAAAAGCGTGTTATATAATACTATTCATAGGCCAAAGCGAAACATTTTACTTGCTGCTTGAGACACAGGTGACTAGGTGACGGTGACTTGTCCAGTGACCTTCTAAGTTTAAACACGCATGTGTGCTGGGATGTTGGACTTGAAACCTGCCACAGTTTGCTTTTAAGCCAATCATCGACATTTTCTTTTCATAATTTCGGATCGTCTTTGCGTGTTCATCGCTTCTTGGAGGCATTTTGCCACGGCACACCTAGCATCGTCTGCGGCACACCTTCCACGGCACACCTAGCACCGTATGTGGCACACCTGCCACGGCACACCTAGCATCGTCTGCGGCACACCTGCAGCGGCACACCGGTTGCAGAGCTCTGGTGTAAATGACAAGTGGCATAGGCGCGTACATTAAACAGGGACAAGATGCGTACATGAAACGGGGTACACATGCGTACATGAAGCGGGGCACAGATGCGTACATGAAACGGGGTACACATGCGTACATTAAACGGGGTACAGATGCGTACATTAAACGGGACACATGCGTACATGAAACGGGGTACAGACGCGTACATTAAACGGGACACATGCGTACATGAAACGGGGTACAGATGGCACACATGAGACGGTCCTATCCCAGGTCAAGTTAAATTGTCAAAATTTTCAAGAACATTTAAAAAAAAAAAAAATTCCACTTCAAACTGACAGGCTTCAGACCAAACAGCTTCACGGTGCCTATGAGAGGCAGAATGCTTCAAGACTTGTGCTCCATAAATAGTAATTAATACTAAAGTTAGACAGCATCTGTTTGTGTCATGGAAATCCACGTTGCTGTTTTCTTTTCAGTGTGAACCCAGGCGTGTCTTTTTGGAGTAACTTTATCTTTATATCACAGCTTCGTGTATTGGGGTATAGGGTTTTTTTTTTCTCCTTTTATTATGCATTCATTTTTATTTATTTATCATTGTTTTTATTGTTTTACTTTTCTCGCCAGACGAAGCGCCAACCGACTGTCCTGTGAACGCCTGCAGGTGCACCTTCGGAACAACCTGGGTCACTGATGAAAATAACTGCACCTCGTGCAACTGTCTGCCGGACCCGTCAACCTGCCCTCAGTTGATGTGCATTGCCGTCTACTGCCCCAACGGGTATACGACAGATGAAAATGGCTGCCAAACATGTCAGTGTAAGCCATCGGCTTGCGACCCTGTAGCATGTCTGACCATAAGATGTGCACATGGACTTGCTACGAACGCGAGCGGTTGCCAAATTTGCCAGTGCAGAAGCGAGCCTTGTCCAGTGCCCGACTGTCCGCCAGACACGTTTTGCCCCAACGGATTCGCCAACGGCCGAGACGGGTGCCAGACGTGTCAATGCAATACTTTTGAATGTCCGCTTTTAAAATGTGTGCCCTGTCAAAATGATGATTATATCATTGACGAGAACGGATGCCAGACGTGCCAATGCAAGACGGAATGCCCTCTTAGAAAGTGCGTGCCATGTGAAAATGGTTCTTATGTCATTGACGAAAACGGATGCCAGACGTGCGAATGCAAGACTGAATGCCCTCTTAGAAAGTGCGTGCCATGTGAAAATGGTTCTTATGTCATTGACGAGAACGGATGCCAGACGTGCGAATGCAAGATTGCGTGCCGAGTTTACAAGTGCATGGCATGTTCAAATGGTTACCGAAAAGATAAAAATGGCTGTCAGACCTGTGAGTGCCTACCGCCCAAGTGTCCCAAAACTGCCTGCAGATGTCCTTACGGCACCGACTGGAGCGTGGACGCAAACGGCTGCCGGAAATGTCAGTGTAAGAGGAAAGTCTGCCGCAAGCCTTACTGCCCCAGGAAAGTGTGCCCCAAAGGTTTTAAGCTGGACAAGGATGGTTGCCAAACCTGCCGGTGTAAAAGAAATTAAAGTAGACACATTAAGTGACTTCTGTTTTCTTTTTTTTTTCGGATTGGTTACCATGGCGTCACTATGGTTACCATGTTGTCACTATGGTTACCACGGCGTCACTAATGCAAGTTGTACTCAGTGTTACGGTTTTTGATGAATATTGAACTAGACTCACTGGTCATGTAACAAGTAGAGTAAAATCAAATCATAAGTTTGCCACAGATACTTTTTGTGTGCATAATCTGAGCATTATAGAAATAGATTATAGAAATGCTGATGATTCGATAGTAACATATTATTTGCACACCAAGGCTACTGAAGAAATCTGATATATTTGTACGAAATATTTTGAAAAAAGAAGAAAATGGTAAATTTGATTGTAATTATTGTTTCAAAGATTAAATACAAGAGGCCCGAAAAAAAAAGGGGGGGGGGGTGAAATAATTGTTAGATTTATTCACAACAGCTAAATCTTAGATATATATATAATGGATGACATAGTGTACTATGCATATGATAGTAATTCATAAAGAAACGTGCTACACATATTTTAATTAAAAAATATGAGTTGAAATCCATGTATAAAAAATATAAATTTCTTACATTTTCAAGTTATTTTCCTTTTTTATAAAAAAAAAAAATATGTTTGTTTCGTTTAAAATAAAAAGCAAAAATAATAAATATTGTTTCTATCTTCATCTTTTAACATAGTTACAGTTGACTCTTTAGGAGTTTTTGTAAAAAAATGTTTTGTTGTTTTCATTTACCAATTTTGTAAAAACACATGCACACACAAAATAATATAAAATTCTAGGAGATTCTGTACCACCTGAAGCGGCATTGAGCGTTACAAGCGGCTTCCTCGGAAGCACGCAGACGACTTGCGAAACAACTTCAGCTTTATTCACTCTCCGAACGAAAAGAAAATATAAGAACATTGGTTCGCTAAGCTACTGTTAAAATACTGCTAAGCTACTGTTAAAATACTGCTAAGCTACTGTTAAAATACTGCTAAGCTACTGTTAAAATACTGCTAAGCTACTGTTAAAATACTGCTAAGCTACTGTTAAAATACTGCTAAGCTACTTTTAAAATACTGCTAAGCTACTTTTAAAATACTGCTAAGCTACTGTTAAAATACTGCTAAGCTACTGTTAAAATACTGCTAAGCTACTGTTAAAATACTGCTAAGCTACTTTTAAAATACTGCTAAGCTACTGTTAAAATACTGCTAAGCTACTGTTAAAATACTGCTAAGCTACTGTTAAAATACTGCTAAGCTAATTTTAAAATACTGCTAAGCTACTTTTAAAATACTGCTAAGCAACTGTTAAAATACTGCTAAGCTACTGTTAACATACTGTAATACTCAAGTCGAGCATCTTCGAGCATTTTCTGGCAACTTTAGTCGATGGTACTATACAACACGGTCTATTGACGAATACCCATGAACATCGAGTATTGGAACACAAGCACTTAATGAATGACTAGGGTTCTTCTTTAGTACGTGTATCTCTCACGTTAATTCACCTGGTTACAGTATCCCCTTATAACTACACAGTCTATCCAAATCACAGGAGCTGTCACTCACAAATGTCTCATAACTTTATATCCACACACTTGTTTATTATTCTATACCTGCCATGAAATGATCAATCAGACACAATAATAACACTCACGACACAACTCGTGACACAACTTACGCACACAACTCACGACACAACTCACGGACACAAAGAGCGTTCATACTAACCACAGTGATTCTCATACCCTTGACATATTCCCCCTTTTTTGTTAAACCTTTTACTCTCCGGGTATAATCTTCATAACAACAAACAAAACAGAAAGTCTGGATATGAAACCACTGTCACAATATCATAAATTTACATGTCAATACTTAAAACATCAACTGAATTATATAGTTTAAACGCATAGATTAAATGCCATCTGAAACGTTCAAAAATATTCTTCTCAATGTGCTCTCACAAAAATATCATTCATAACGATTCTTAGGTCCACATTCATCCTACTACTATATTCTTATAATTACTGACATTCCACCGTCCTGGACAATGTCATTGGCTTCACTACAGCGTCTGTATGAACAAGTTTATTCTTTATTATCATATCTCATGCTTTAACACTGACACACACTCACATATATACATATACACACACACATATATATATATATATATATATATATATATATATATATATATTGACGCTAATCATATAATGTTAATAATCAACCTAGCCATAGAAACTACATCGATAGCAATTTTCCGTTATGTCTGACAAGTAACCAAATAAACATAAATTTCACATAATTATTAACATATTTGAAATGATTTTTTTATAAATTCCAAAAACATGTTTTAAAAAAATTATAAAGGGTATACTAAATTTTGGCAGCTTTAATTTACCATTCGTAACCCCCTATTTACGTGTCGCTTATGCACCTCTTCATGATAAGTATGCACCTCTTCATAAGTATGCACCTCTTCATGATAAGTATGCACCTCTTCATGATAAGTATGCACATCTTCATGATAAGTATGCACCTCTTCATGATAAGTATGCACATCTTCATGATAAGCATGCACCTCTTCATGATAAGTATGCACATCTTCATGATAAGTATGCACCTCTTCATGATAAGTATGCACCTCTTCATGATAAGTATGCACATCTTCATGATAAGTATGCACATCTTCACCCAATGCCACACTTTATATGTTTCCATCTCATATCCCCCAAAGCCCAAGTCATAAACCCCAGTATAGTCAAAATGTACAAAATCAGAGCAATCACCGCTCTCTTTAACAACATCAACAATGTCTGAACTATCCCAGTTCTACCCAACAACAAAAATAGAATCAGAGCTATGCCAGCTCCGTTTAAAATTATTATTAGTCATCACATCAACAAAATTAAATCCCACACATTTATAGGTATTAACACCTGTCGGATATAAAAAATTGACAAATATCATATTGCATGCCCCTCGAGCACACCCGGCTCTCACTTTTGAGGCACCCCTGGCTCTCCCTTTTGGAGCCCCCCCCCCCCCCCGGCTCTCATCTCTTAAATCAAATACATTATGGACAATTAACTAATTCTCTCCAGTCTCCTCCCCGGGGAAAAAAGTCTCCTCCTCCACATAATCAATATAATTCCCAATAATTCCATTGATACCAAAAATATGTTTTTTGCACACGAAGCGAATCGGTAAAAATTAAAAACATTTTAAAGGGACTTTTTTTTTTACCCATTTATAGAGTTAACAAAATAATACTTTACAAAATTATAACTTAAATTTTTTTTTTTTTTAAATGGTCTTTGAAACTAAACATATTGAATACCAAAATTCTTAAAAATTAATATTTTCGCCGATTCGTCACTAGCACCGCCCCTTAACAGTGGAGCGCGATTGTTATACAGCACAAAGTCTTTTACATGCTGTCTGTGATTTCAATCCTATCTGCCACGTTTACCTTTGGGCTGAACTACTTGAGGAAGTTAATCTTACACTGCATTAACTGCAGACTAATGGCTCTACTCTTGACAAAGTGGTGACCAACCTAGAGGCCTTGGTGGAACACGATATCGAAAAGGCAATTTTAAAATAAGACCATAAGGCATTTCGGTAGAGAGAAGATTAAGGTTTAAGATGAAAATGGTAGGTGAGAATTTAATAAATGCTGGACTCTCTCTCTCTCTCTCTCTCTCTGTGAGAAGAAACAGTAATGAGATGCTGGAGTGTATTGATAGCTTTCATTCTGAACTCCAGATGAGATCATCAGCGATCAAGGAAGTAGGCAGATATGTTTGGGGCTGTTCAACCCAAGAGTCTACCATCAGCAAGGGAGGAAGAGTTATTGATGCCCGTTCCAAAATTAAACTCTTTCTATGACGAGTTATCGGAAAAAAATGATCTTTTAAAAGAAATACCAATGCATAGAAGACACATAAAGTCAACTGATATTGAATTTCATAACTTCATGGACTGGTGAGTATTTGAGGTTTTGAAACTCATAGCTGAATGGAACTTACTAGAATCTTTTCCAACACTCTCACTAAGCCTTAGATTGTTTCTTACGATCTGTGTCTCTTTGGTTTCATGTGAGCGGAGCTTTTCAAAACTAAGGCTAATCAATAACTATTTATTATCCACCATGGGGCAATTAAGGCCGTCTGATCTGGCTCTACCGTCAATTGAAAGTAATGCGGTGAAGGATATGGATTTTGATCTAAAGATTGACAGGTTTGCATTTTTGAAAACCAGGAAATTAGAAAAAAAAAATGTAAAGTTAAACCTGAAAAAAGAAATGCAACAAAACAACGCGTTGTTTTTGTTGCGTTCCTTTTTTCAGGTTTAACTTTACCGTGTTTTACTAATTTCCCATTGTGTTAACCTGATTGCATTCTCCCCCTTATTACCCTTTGAAAACCAGGGAAGGAAATTTTTAAATAAATTAAATCTAATGTAAAGATAATTATAAATTTGCGTTGTTACAATTCTTAAATACATTGACCACCTGACCTTAAATTTATTTATTTTTCGTTTTATCATTGTTACGCTGTGCATTTATTTTAACAAGAATACACTACATAGAATTTAGCCAATTATAGTTCCAAAATCTCATAATAATGAGTAGTTATTGATAGTGACATAAAATTGTGCTTTGCGTCTTCTGCACCGAAAAGCCCGCCACTCTTATATAGAGAAAAAAGTGTCACCAGGCTCGGACCGCCCACCCCTATATAGAGAAGAAAGTGTCACCAGGCTCGGACCGCCCACCCTTATATAGAGAAAAAAGTGTCACCAGGCTCGGACCGCCCACCCCTATATAGAGAAGAAAGTGTCACCAGGCTCGGACCGCCCACCCTTATATAGAGAAGAAAGTGTCACCAGGCTCGGACCGCCCACCCCTATATAGAGAAGAAAGTGTCACCAGGCTCGGACCGCCCACCCTTATATAGAGAAAAAAAGTGCCACCAGGCTCGGACCGCCCACCCTCCCTTTCCTACGCCACTAAATGTAGTCACTAACTACCAACCCTTCATGCACCGATATTCCTTATTATCATACATTCGCTGGATCACAATTATTATTTACATTCTTCGATGTAAAAAAAAATGTAACTTTATATAAAATCAAACGAAACTCGCCACACAAACAAGGCGTATCTAACGAACATAGCTTAGCCTTGGATCACACTACTGGCGCCAAGATGTCTGGGACAGAAAGACAAGCAGAAATGTAACTTTATGGTACCAGCGTGATATTTTACAAGAAGCCTATAATTTCCACTTCCAACATTGTAGCCCTAGGTGGTGTTTTAATCTATGTCATTTGGAAAAAAAAAATCAGTGTTCTATGCTATTTAGATCGTGCGAACTACTTCAGAGCAAAGAAAATTTATTGACACAAACACAAAAGGTGGGGAAATATTTGAAAGTTAACGACAACGTAAAATAAAATGTTGTTGGTTTTTTTTTTGGTTTTTTGCGTCACATTTTTTATTTCAGAAATTTTAATTTAACTTTGCAAGATTGCAGGCTTTTTGCTTAGACAGCGTTCAGTTAATGCCACGTTGTTAATGGCACACAGTTAATGCCACGTTGTTAATGCCACGTTGTTAATGCCACGTTGTTAATGGCACCCGGTTAATGCCACGTTGTTAATGTCACACAGTTAATGCCACGTTGTTAATGCCACGCTGTTAATGTCACACAGTTAATGCCACGTTGTTAATGCCACGTTGTTAATGCCACGCTGTTAATGTCACACAGTTAATGCCACGTTGTTAATGCAATGTTGTTAATGCCACGTTGTTAATGCCACGTTGTTAATGCCACGTTGTTAATGCCACGTTGTTAATGCCACGCTGTTAATGGCACACGGTTAATACCACGTTGTTAATGGCACACGGTTAATGTTGCGATCCTCCAAAAATGATGGTTAAATCTAGTTGATGTTTTTGTCCCTATAGTTAAATATCACTCAAAAAAATAGCTTTTATACTGATCTGAGCAATCTATGCATTACGCACAATTTTTTAATGTAAAAAAGGAGAGTCGCTTGCCTGCCCTTCTACATCTCCCTATGTTTCTACTCGAGTAGCCCTTAAATCAAGATCGTTTTTTTTTAAAACTCGATTCCATTAATTTGATAAAGGTTAATTAAAACAGAACCAATAACATACTATATTTAAAAAATTATGCTCTCAATTTGAAGAATTTCTTTACTCTCAGTTCATGGACTCGTCATCCAATCCATGTTTACATATGGATTGACCAATGAAACGTAAGTTGAACAACCTTAAAAAAATTGCCCTCGACGAATAAATTTAAAATAACTAAACAACCTCTAAATCGATAGTTTTTCCCATAATTCATTTCATGATGTAATATCGAGCACACAAAAAAGGTGGGCCGGGGGGGGGGGTGTTTGAAAATAAAATTCAACAACATATATAAACAAGTAATGCACTTTTCAATAATCCCAAATAGTGACCCCCCCCCCCCCCCAAACCAAGACTCGCAACCGCACATTTTATTTACGTCACAGAACTATCTTAATATTCTAATTCCCCAGTCGCGTTTCCACTGGAGATTTATTTCACCAACAATTATAGAAAAACAAAACAAAATATTGCGAATTTTTAATTTTTTTTAAGATTCTCATTTAGCACAGTTATCCGGAAATTTATTTTTTCTTCCCTTGAAAAACAGGAAAAACTGATTTTTGGCATTTGGGGTAGGGGGTACGGCTGAAAATTTGATAGAATGTGTTTAGATTGATAAATATAGGTATAAGCAGCTGCATGGTGACGAAACTTTCGATCTTACTTTATTGTGTAATGGCTGTACGATCGTAATGTCCTTGTAATGACTAGCAATGTGTACTGTGATAGTCTATGCCTTACCTCATCTCATGGGTCAGCGTAAACACTGCACTAATACCGATACACTAACTCTAACCGGTTAGTTGTGCAACAAAGTTTATTCTTCACAATTAACAATAGTGTATTTATACGTGTATTAATGAAGTACCAGCCTGTCAAACTAATCAACATCCTCTTGTCAAACGGCCATCTACATACCACGATCACAACAACTAAACTAAGACGTTATTTCCCCTACCCAAATACGTCACAACATTCTCTCACAATATATACAGCTACACATATAATCTCTAACTAAACATGTTTTACGTACCAACATCACAACAGTGGTATCATACCTTTGACTTATGGTTCAGATTTATAAATGAAGGCACAAGGATACGCATGGTCTAGATTTATAAAGGGATGAATTATTTGGCGAGTTCTGAAGGTTTGCATAAGTAGAAGTGTTGCCTATGTCGTTGGTTGGAGCAGGCATAAGTTTCGGAGCATTCTTTTGAAGTTTGGCCGTGAGGGGCATTAAGTCTCGTTTACGCGATGCCCGCCCCCCTCACGATGCAGAGATTAACAGAAAAGACTCCCGCCATTCATATAATCTGTGTCCCCATGTTTAATCCAATTGTTCAGTTCATTGAACAGGATGTTTTTTTCATTTTACAATTTTTTCCAAACAGGAAGCGCAACCAGTAAGTTATTGTGACCTCGCTACACGTCAAATAATATGTTTCCCATCAGGAACTCGGGCTGGATGTAGTTATAATTTATGGGGTCACATACTTTACTGACGTCACTTTATGAATAAATCACATGCACATGGACACACCGCTGTTATAAAAGGCTGCTACCCACCGGAACCGTCAACACTTTCTCCTCCCTGCGGATTTACCTGGAAGATGTCAAGATCAGTCCTTGTGTTGATGGTGTCCAGCTGTCTGGTTATCAACGTTGCATGGGCAGGTGAGTAGAACTGAGCATAAAAATTATAGTCAGGCACGGTATTCAATTTTCTATTTATATGAAGCTGTTTCTGACTGGACGATAAATATGTTTGTTTACTACATGTGGGCTCGTGTTAAAAGACAAATCTACTTTAAACATTTGGGTTAAGAATAAGATTATTTTTGTCGTTGCAATAAATTTTCCTTGCTACAAGCCATCCCCCACCCCTGCCTCAAAGTGACGTTGAAGGTGTGCGAGCCAGGGGTGGCATTTTCGGACACCTGCAGAGTTTTTTTCATCGAGGGGATTGGGGGAGGGCTGCACAATGATTGGCCCTCATCGGGCGGCACTAACCATAGCTACACCCCTGGTACCTCTTCCTGTATACACCACTGGTTCCTCTCCCTGTATTCACCTCCTCCGCTTTTCTCCAGCTTGTCCTCTCCATCTCTTACAAGCGTGTTGTTCTACCCAATCTTTCCCCTTTCTCTAACCTATTAAAGCTTCAACTAAAGCAATTTTAGTTTGCAGCACTTGCTACAATGTAAAATTAAAAAATTAAAAATCATGAATATAGTGTAAGTTTACAAAATGTTTGATAAATTTCTAAAAGAGAATATTTTATAAACCCCAAATTTATTTCACAGGTGAAACTACATTTGGAGAATGTCTGGAGTATTTTGACTGTATAGATGTGGAGTGTCCTTACGGGTTTGAAACGAATGCCTTGGGCTGTTATAGAAGGACCTGCAAATGCAAACCACCACCAGTCTGCCCACTCGTCTCCTGCCCGACCTTATACTGTCCATTTGGTCGGGCTACTGACGCCAATGGATGCCCAATTTGTCAGTGTAACCCACCAGTCTGCCCACCCGTCTCCTGCCCGACCTTATACTGTCCATTTGGTCGGGCTACTGACGCCAATGGCTGCCCAATTTGTCAGTGTAACCCCCCAGTCTGCACACCCGTCACCTGTCCCCCAGGACAATTTTGTCCTTACGGCTACGACAACGACTCAAATGGCTGTCCCACTTGCCGTTGTACGCCCAGGCCTTGCCAACCACAGGTCTGTAACAATATCTGCACTGGCGGCTACGCTTTGGATGTGAACGGCTGCCAGACATGCGGATGTCGATGTCCGACGGTTAATTGTCAATGTAATTATCAAACCACCTGGAGCATGGGCCCCAATGGTTGCCTGACATGCATTTGTCGAAATGGACCATATGAGGTTTATTTGCCATTACCATGATTAAGCGATTTTTTAACAAGTAGCAATACCCTTTACTTTATAGAACATAATAATGTTATACGGTTTGAGAAGATGTAAAATTTTAACAGAATTTGCATTAAAACCTATTGTGATTAAGTGGACTCTGTAGTAAAAATTTGTTTAAACTTACAGTTTTTCAATATAGATCATTCTACAAATTGCTTTAAATTATTTTTTAAATTTTTAATATTTTTTAAAGGCCCTCTTTTGGGCTCTTGAAAACTTGTAAACTAAATTAAAATCAAATACGTTTTGTGTGACCAACACAATAGTTGGACTCTATGCACTTGATACATCTTTATTGTACTATTTATCATGCCATTATCTTTCTCTTTCTTCATACGTAGAAAAAGTAAATGTTTTTCGTGTATGTACCTACTTCTTACAACGGGAAGAAAAAAAAACACAAATTTTATACAGCTTTTTTTTTTACCTGACCTCATTAAATGAAGTGGATTCTCAAGTATGTCATGGTGATTCAATATTTACTAGTTTTAAAAATCTCTTCCCTTTCTTTATGATTACGAATTACTTTAGAACCAAGTTCTAATTTGTGTGTTAACGAGAGTCTGTACACTGTTAATATTTGTATTTTTCAATTCTTCTTTGTACCGGTACAACCGACATTTTAAATGTAAGATTTTCATTCTTTTCCAATTTAAAAACCAGATGACACATTTTTTTAAAAATAAAACAAAAATTGAAATCCAAATTGCTTTCTTGTGAAATAAAAACCCATTAGTTATGAAAAGAAAACTGTATACTTAGTATACATTTTAAATAAGATTTTATCAAGTCAGTTACAGCCCTAGCCCGCCCCCCTTCTAACGCCAGTTTCTCAATGTGTAGTAATAATCCTGGTTATGTCGTCATCCCAACGTCGTCAATGTTTTCAAGGTGACGCGGCGCTAAAAAAAAAAGTTGAGAACCGCTGCCTCAGATAAAGGTGATTAATTAAAGACTGTTGTGCTGTAAGTTTTGATTGGCATAATCAGGTCGAATGTTGACTAAAAAGGTCAAGGCTGGAAATATATCTCCTTCTCATTAATTTGCGGTATAAGAAAACATCGACAAGTCCTAGGTTAAATCAATGAGCGAACAAAAAAAAAAAAAAAAAAAAAAAAAAAAACAGAACCGAAAATATCAAAATCATCTAGTCATCCATTCGATCCTTCAATAAATCCACCCAGCCAGCAATCTGAATATAATATTTATAAACGTGCTCAAGGGGAGCGAACGCTACCTCTGATCGCCACCCCACCCCACCCCCACCTCCCCCCACCCCCCGGGCTAACCTATGGCCATTTGTAGGCCCTAAAATAGCCGCTCTTCGCTAATGTATTGAATAAGGTTTTCAGGTCCAAACAACATGTCCTTGCTTGCATTTATTCACTGTTTACTATCAGCTTGGTATCCTGGGTTATTCCCCTTGAACTAGAAAGTGAACGAATTGTCACACACGGAAGAATACACGGACAAGTCCATTAAACAATTTAAAAACAGTAAAAATCATAAATATATATTTAAATTAGTATATATACTTCTAAAATTATATATATAATTATATATCTTAATAGTTTATGAAAAAAAAATTATTATCAGTTTTATCATTTTTGATCGTCCCTCGCGTGTGAAGATGATCAAGGCAATTTTCGACTTGAGTAGCAGCCTTGGCTTGACCTGTACTTTGTTTAAATTAGGGAAAGTGGCTCAATTCGTCAACCTATTCATGCTTGATTATTTGATTCAATGGCACTAAAGACGACTGGAAATGGACCAGGATGCAATAGATACAGTGTGTGTGTGTGTTTGTGTGTTTATGTTTGTGTGTGTGTTTCTGTGTGTGTGTTTCACTGATGTCTGTATGCGTTCCACGTCGCAGGATTTGTCGGAGTTTTCATTGCAGGACTCCATCTCCGGGTTCGATTTCAGAGTTTGACTTCTCTTAGATGAGTTGCCGTCCAAGCTCAACGAGTCCTACCCACCAGGGGTTGGTTGTTGCGTTTTTGCTTGCCTAGGCTTTTCCTGGAGATCTAACTCCAGTCCACAAGCTTGGGATCGACTCTGCTAAATAATTGATTGAAATTTACTCCATGACTATACACTGAATTCGCCCTAGTAAGCACAAAGTAGTAAAAATCAATTCAGTGACAATTAATCCCCACACTACTCAAAAAATAACATACTAATAAAATAACATAAAATATTTCAAATAACCAGGTTTCTTATAACAACGGAATGAAATGACATGATTGACACAATATTTTATTGAAATATCCAGTCAGCATTCCAGAACCCCTTCGTTGGATTAATATTTCTATTCAAAGTTAATGTTGTACCAGATGTGTCCGTACGTTAACAAAAAATTAAAATGAATGGAGGGCTAGAGCGGAGCAGGGACAGAGTGAGAGGTTGAGGAATGAGGGGGTGGGGTGGGGTTGACGGTGGTTGAAAAAATTATTTTTATATTTAAAAACAAAACCAGCTCATTCATTCCCCCCCCCCCCCCCCCCCCCAAAAAAAAATCCTTTTTCTGAAGTTGTGACTTGAATGTTGCAGTTAAATGTTCTATAAATAAGTTGACTTTCATTGAATATGTATTGGTTTATTCGTGTGCCATGAGAACAAAGGGAATCCCCGATGAAATCTTCAGAGTTTAAACAAAATAAATGTAACTGAGTAAAGAATATATTAGGCTTTGGGGTCGATGTATTGTTTTACAGTACGGTGTGATAGTTTATCTTCCTAGAATAACAGATGCCTTACGGAGTTGGTAAGAGCGTTGGCAAAGGGTTTTGGAAGCGGTTGGGAAGAGAAGGAGTTTGGTAGCGGACGTTAATGGAAAAATGTCATTTCTTGTCCATTTCTCTAATAAAGTATACACAGTTTAATTTTTTGTTTTTAAAAATATAATTCACGCTGCTCCGGTGCAATTTTATTAATATTTATCCTTCTCCACTATACACATCCTTCATCTAAATTGTTGATGGTTTAATATGGAAAATATGGTCTAATGGTGCCCTAGATGCATATGCATGAGATAGCAAAAGAGCTCTACATATCAGCCTTGTAGGGGCTAGGAGACAGCAACGGAGTTAAGGACTCTTACATTGTTTCTCTGGCCACACCGGTGTGACCTACTCTTACACAAAATTCTAACAGCCACAAAAGACTCAAAAGAGCAAAAGAATCGACAGGCATTCGGTGTTGCACTGAGCAATACGTCCCACGTACTGCAACACCCAATAGAAAGTCCATGGCAAATGGTAAAGACGTCGCTCACATCCACGCGAAGTTTCGACAAATGATAATGATTCCCCGATTCCCCCGCATTTCTTGTTCTTATTTCTTATATTTTACAAATCTCAAAAACATTTCAGTCCGTTAAGATCTCATGTTTCACAGTAATAATAACATACATTATTTTACTCCCTGGTACCATGGTATTGGAAAATCTACCTCGCGCCAACAACAATGGCGAACACTTAAGTTTTTTAATCTAGTTTCTATTTTTTGTCGTATTTTCAATAGTTCTGTCTGTTGAGGAAGGCTCTTGGCCGAAACGTTCTCTCTTATTTTTTCTGTCTTTCGATTCAAGCCTCCACACACCTTGCTCTACTATTTCCTCCACACACCTTGCTCTACTATTTCCTCCGCATACCTTGCTCTACTATTTCCTCCACACACCTTGCTCTACTATTTCCTCCACACACCTTGCTCTACTATTTCCTCCACACACCTTGCTCTACTATTTCCTCCACACACCATGCTCTACTAGTTCCTCCACACACCTTGCTCTACTATTTCCTCCACACACCTTGCTCTACTATTTCCTTCACACACCTTGCTCTACTGTTTCCGTCACACACCTTGCTCTACTGTTTCCGTCACACACCTTGCTCTACTGTTTCCGTCACACACATTGCTCTACTATTTCCTTCACACACCTTGCTCTACAATTTCCTTCACACACCTTGCTCTACTATTTCCTTCACACACCTTGCTCTACTATTTCCTTCACACACCTTGCTCTACTATTTCCTTCACACACCTTGCTCTTATATTTCCTTCACACACCTTGCTCTACTATTTCCTTCACACACCTTGCTCTACTATTTCCTTCACACACCTTGCTCTACTATTTCCTTCACACACCTTGCTCTACTATTTCCTTCACATACCTTGCTCTTATATTTCCTTCACACACCTTGCTCTACTATTTCCTTCACACACCTTGCTCTACTATTTCCTTCACACACCTTGCTCTACTATTTCCTTCACACACCTTGCTCTACTATTTCCTTCACACACCTTGCTCTACTATTTCCTTCACACACCTTGCTCTACTATTTCCTTCACACACCTTGCTCTACTATTTCCTTCACACACCTTGCTCTACTATTTCCTTCACACACCTTGCTCTACTATTTCCTTCACACACCTTGCTCTACTATTTCCTCCACACACCTTGCTCTACTATTTCCTTCACACACCTTGCTCTACTATTTCCTCCACACACCTTGCTCTACTATTTCATTTACACACCTTGCTCTACTATTTCCTTCACACACCGTGCTCTATTATTTCCTTCACACACCTTGCTCTACTATTTCCTTCACACACCTTGCTCTACTAATTCCTCCACACAGCTTGAACGCAGCGCTTTCTTTATTCTACCTTGTCGGTACCAGAAAAGATCTTTAACAAAGTTATTCTTTGTACAATTAAGGACCAGATCAACACGCAACGACGAGATCAACAGTCTGGTTTCCGCCGAAACAGTTCATACACAAATGCACCAGACTGCTACACTACGCAACATTATAGTGCAATCCATAGGATCGAACCGCAACCACAACCCGCCTATGTTTACATTTTATTAACTGCGTAGAGGCAGTGGCGTAGCTAGGGGGTTGCGGCGGGTATGGACCGCACCGGGTGACAACATCTCGGGGGAGGGGGTGCGGATACCAAATTGAAAAAAATGCATATTTATAGAGCACACATTGCTCGTTCTAACAGAGCACACACTGCTCGGTTTAACAGACCACACACTGCTCGGTCTAACAGAGCACACACTGCTCGCTCTAACCGAATTTCATAAATGGATAACCGATTGTTGAGTATTTCTTCCTATATATATATTGCTCCAAATGTTGGGTATTACAATTGCTCTATATATATTTTTTGGTCCCTAACGCTACGTCGATTAGTACTACTATGTCTAGGGTACGATTATTCTTAAACTAGTTATACCACACGCTCTCACACTAACGCTACTGGAGCCCTCTCACTCACTTCCACTTCTAGTACTACGTAACTTAAGAACGCAGGTGGTTCAGCCACGAATAAATATTTAATTACAAAATTACAAATTATTACGCACATACGAGATACGTACAAATATAAAAGAAATTAAGTGTTACAGTTTGTTACTAGTGGCATAAGAGACAGGACTGGTGCGAGGCTTCGTCTCTGGCCTGCGTCTGGATCCTTCTCTGGGTCATCTACATACTCCAGGCTTCACAATACACACAACAAGGTTCGCCGGTCGCCCCTTCTCTTCCCCGGTCACTGACCTCCACAGGTGATGAGCTGCCAGTCACGCCCCGGTGCTTCTACTTGTATACAAACGTCTGTGTTGTCTGCGGACTGCCTGAGCTAATGTTTACTTCGGAGTAGGCTACACTAACCTCCGACTGTCCCCAACTCTACGGGGTAATCATGTACCTGTACTACGTTCACTTCAAACTTTTCTATAATCAAACTCAAAGCCTCTGGCTACTATGCTTTACTCGAGACTATGCTATTCTATCTAATGTTATTCTACTGAACCTAACTTAACTGAACTTAAATAAGAATTACATTCCTAATACATTAGTAATGATTAATCATAATCTAACAGTACTTGAGTAACTAATTACAATCCTAACATTTCTTACTAACATTATAATATATAATATTATGAAACTAACAATTAATAATACTACTATTACTAACCAGGCAACTATTAGGCTAAGCAAACCATAGCACCCAAAAGAAGCCCACCAGGCTCTTCTTCGTCAATCAATGTGAGAGACTGATTATCCAGCAAGTTTTCAATTTATAAGGCCCTTTGGCGCTGAGGCACAAAGCCCGGTCAATGTTCTACTAACCCTTTGTTTACAAAGGTCAATGCTTCGCGATGTGCGGAGTCTATCTGAACTGTTTCACGTCCTAAGTTTTGGTAAATTTCCCTTACGTCTAAGTCTAAGCTATTCCACGGTCAAGGACCCTGGTGACTTTTCATTGTGTCTGAGTCGTGGGGCCAAACCCTAATTGAGTCATATTGGGGAAGTCCTAGGTTAGGAATGTTGAACGGGTCTCAACACCGATCACACGTAAATTTTCCCCACATATAACCAATCCAAATGGTTGCTGTGATAAAAGTTCAGGGTTGTTGCGTCAGAAATGAGGTTACCATATAATTACGTCAGAAAAACATCATTTTGACCATGATTCAACGCAACGCCGATTGAAGTGTTATAGACACGAATATATAATTTTTATTTATGTACATTCTGAGAAATAAAGCTTTCCGTTGTTACCATGGATACCAATGGGCGATTCTAAGTACGTGTTGCAGTTCTTTTATACATTTACCTCATGACCTTCAATTATATGTTTTTGTTCTTGTCATTGTTACACTGTAATTTTAACAAGAAGAAATCCACCGTGACAGTCGGGGGGGGGGGGGGGAGGGGGGATGACCGCACTGTATGACAGCAACTTGGAGAACAACAGAAATTATTCACTCACGGAAGCGTCCCAATGCCATAAATGCACAGGCCTAGCACTTCCTGTCAAATAAATACCTTATTCATCTAAGTTTATAAGTGCACTACATGCAACGTGTGGACTACTTCAATGCAAGGAAAATGTGTTCATTTTGACATAAAGGATTTCTCATGTCACACCCACTTGGCTGCGGTCCTCTAAGAATCTCTTTGGTTGAGTTTACCTGGGATGACCCCATTCCTTCCTTACTGGACTGTAAATTCGCTCCATGACCCCCACCCCACCTTATTTTTAATCCAACACACGGGACGACCTGATGCGATTTCACAAATTATTCAGTTGACCTTGACCCAATAACACGTTGATACATCGTTAGGAGCTAGATTTATAAATAGAAGGAAGACGTTTTTTCTAATAAGTGTTTGAATAAGCAATTGGGGCGAAATAAGGTCGACTGGTACAGGCCAGTGTTGTAGGAATGGCAAGGGTGTGTGTGTGTGTGTGTGTGTGTGTGTGTGTATGTGCGGGGAGGGCGGTACCCGAAATAAAAACCTAACTGAATTTTAAAGGATAGAGGAACAGGAAATACTCACGACCCTTGATATAAATCTTTGTCCTCAGGTTTTAATCCCAATCGCTATAGGCAAATTAAACAGGATGTGTTTATAATAATTTCCAAACAGGATGTGAGCACAGCGCGTTATTGCGACTTGAGATGTCTAGGAAATCTGAATAGAGTTTGTAGGTTACGATCTTATCTCCGATGTTATTTTGTTGACGTTACTCCTATGATAACGACGCCGTGACGCAATCTTCCCACACCACGAAAAGCTGCTGGTTATAAAATGCTGCTCCCTACGGGAACTGACACTTATTTCCCACCTGGCTGTTTGCAACCGAAGATGTCCAGGTGGTTTGTCCTCGTGTTGATGGCGTCCAGCTGTCTGGTGATCAACGTTGCGTGGTCAAGTGAGTAGAATTGCGCAGGTATTTAATTTAAGGTCAAGTGTTTGACATGTTTTATGTGTATGAAGAAGTTTATAATTTAACAGCAATTTTTTTTAAAAGTATGATTTTTTTTTTAAAGATCACGCAACCGCTGATTAGCAGCGGGGAGGCCTTCGGCCTCGGTTCGGTCATAACGGTTACGAAGTGCCGGATCGGGGTTGGGGACGCCGCTCTTCGTGAGTGGTCGGCCAAAGAGCTTCGTGCTCAGTGCCGCTTCAGCATATGTCTTATACGGTACCGGTAGTCATCTTTTGCTCTTTCACTTTTTTTATTATATTTTTTTTAATTTTAAAAAAGAAATTGTTTGAGTATTTCCATGAAAAAAAAATCTGCTGCGGTAACTTTGTTTTTCTTATATTTAAGCAGAAGAATAGTTTTCATTATGAGTTTAGGCTCAAGTTTAAAGTTAAGTTGCGTTGATCTCGTGTTTGTACGGCTTTCATCGGAACAAAGCTTAGCCTAAAAAATAGATTCTATTATTTCTATTCTACACTAAATCTGTCCCTGATTTTTTTTTTATGTACATAAACGCACTGAGGTAGGATTTTGCAGCTTTCTTTAGAAAAAAATATCCTAAATATTCATCTTTTAAGTAACCAACACTTTGTTGGCTTTTATTTTTTTTAATTTTTTTTTTAAATTTTGTACTATGACCAATTTAGTTTGAAATATATTTTACTTATGTAAACTTGTGTAAATAGTTTACTTATAGATATTAAAAAATATTTACAACATTTCTAAACAGATAAATACTATTTTTATTTTGAATTAAATTATTTCACAGTTAAGCTCCCAGTGCAGCCGTGCCCAATGATATACTGTTTAGATCTGGTCTGTTCTAACGGGATTGAGACGGATGCGTCTGGCTGTGATACTTGCAGATGCAAACCAGAAGTCTGCAAACCCACCTACTGCCCTGTAAAATGCGGACATGGTCTGGCTAACGACGAGAAAGGCTGCGAAATTTGTCGGTGCGAAGTAAAGGAGTGCCCCGCCATCAAGTGTCCGACAGATCAGTTGTGTCTCTACGGCTACGCCACCGACTCTGACGGCTGCCCCACTTGCGATTGTGGGTCCCCGTCTTGCCCGCCGCGGGTCTGTGACACTGTGTGCCCTGGAGGTTACGCCTTAGATGAAAACGGCTGCCAGACATGCCGATGTAAATGTCTAAAGGTCGCTTGTAAATGTCGTTTTGAGACCATATGGCGGACAGACGCTAATGGCTGCCGAAGATGTTCATGTCGAAATGGACCTGTTCCACTGGAAGAATATATTAGTGTGTAATGATTTCCAGCCAACGTAACTTTTATTACATATCATTTGAAATAGTTTTCATGTTGATATGCCAATGTAAGAATGAAATATGTATTTAATCCTATTGTGATATAAGGACTGTCTACTCCACATTGTATAAAGACTTTTATACTAAAAACTTCAATTGTTTGAAAGTTTAAATTTTAAAAAATTTTCGTTTTGTTGATTTTTTAAATTTTTTTTTGGTTTGTGTGTTTGTTTGTTAAAGATTTAATAATGCGCATAGCAAAACATTTTAACATAAAACGAAAAAAAAAATGCTTTGCATAAGCACATCTGACATTATTTATTTCATCCACGCAATCATCTGTAGTGTTGTATTTATCAAGTCATATTGTCGTTATGACTCATATTATTTTCGGATAGAGAGTTGCACATTAAGAAAATCTTTTGAATTGTATTATTGAATACATCGTCTCAATAAACTACATAACTTATCAAAGGGAGCTGTTGTCTTAATTTGTTGGTTAAATGTTCTGTGTTTATTTGCCCATAATTTGGTTCTTTTTGTAGATGTGAAATTGTTCCCTAGTACAAAGACAATCCCGTTGTTGTACACCTAAACCATATACTGCTGGATACAAACAATTGGATCAAAGTCTTATGCGAACGAGGCAACTTGCCAATGATCAAAGGGAGCTAATTCTTCATATTTTTTTGTATTGAAATTTACTTGAAGTAATGTCCCTTGACTTTTAAATCACTCTGTGTCAAGAAACATAATTTTGGTCTTTGGAATATTCTCCAAAAATTCCTTAGCCGATTCATTAAATATTTATTGAAGTTTTCAATATATTTCATCACTGAAGTTGGCAAATTAAAAAGAGAATAATTGCGAAAATTGCGAGAAACCAAATAAATTTATAAATCGTAACTAATATTACGAACATTAAGCAGCGTCCAAGTTGTGGCCTCGCAGACGTAACTATTCGCTACATCTATATGTATAGAGTAGTTCAATGGTGAATAAAAAATTAACTCCATTAGTTGTATGCTCTATTTTCAAAAATTAATATATACATGCATAACAGCCTTGGTCATCTTTATCAAACGTATTCAGAGAGTGATTGGGGGATTCACTTTCATATACGTCTTTTGGGATTCAAAGGCTTCTGGGAGAAAATATGGTTTTAAAAAATATACTCACACACAAAATGTATTCTTTAAAAAAATCCTTGAGATAAAAATTTTGACAAAAGCCGCCATTGAAAATAAAGCCGGTATGCCGCCTACAACGCAACGTCTTTGAGCAGTAGCCAAAAACATCATAACACCGTCTTTGAGCAGTAGCCAGAAACATCATAACATCGTCTTTGAGCAGTAGCCAGCAACATCACATAGTCCTGAACAAGTCCTTCCGTTAGACTATGGCACGAGGTGTCAGTAAAGCTCCCCCATCGTGGTTACACATTCGCACGTTGGGCATTTATATTTATCCGTCATAAATCCCATCGGGCATTTGTTCGTACACGTCACAGGCAGGCATGGGGGTGGGTTGCATGTGCAGACGTCACATCCGCTCATATCCTCCTTGACGCTGACGCCGAACACACACTTTAGGCGCGAGCAGTTGAATGGCCTGCAAACTGAATTATAAGAGTCTGTTTGGAGGAGAGTAAATGAGAGCTTTATTTCATCCAGTGATGGATTCACAATATGAAATGTAAAAAAAAAAAAGGTTTGGGGGTCACGCGTGGGCAAAGAAAATAAGAGATAGACAACCCCCCCCCCCTTTTTCCCAAATACCCAAAAGGCAATTGTATATATCTTTTAGTAAAGCTATTCAAATATCGTGTTTAGGTTTGTAAGTGGAAACATACTCAAATACCCAAAAATGTCCAAATATCAAAGCCAATGAAATAGCTAGTTTCTTATTGACCAAGTATTAAAGACCGAGTATTAAAGACCAAGTATTAAAGACCAAGTATTAAAAACATTATTTTCGGGTCTTTCAGTGGGCAGCTGGGTCCGACAGTTTATTATTTAAGATTAAGTCAGCTACGATATACATATCTTATTTCGTAGTAAAAATTCGAATTCGTTCGAAACGAAACAATAGCCAGCTTTCAACAACAGTACCGTATTGGTCAGTAGAAATACTTTCCCATTTTTAAATGAAAAAAAAAGTACCACAAGGTGTAATAGCTAAAAACTTTGTTTTCCCCTACCCTCACCCGAATGTCATTTCTCCATTTACTTTCTTATTACGGTCGGTCCTATGTTTTTGAAAGATGTCTTGATTTCTTAAATATTTTCGTAAATACGTTTTAAAAATTATTTTTTTTTAAATTAAAGAAGCAGTGTTATTGTACTCACCTGAATAGAGTGAAGGTACACAGAACGAAAGAATCATCACCAATATCGTTGCGCGCATGCTGAAATGTGTACGTAACTGTGTCGTCATTGGGTAAGCTAGCGGGATCAGAGAGTACGTCCCTTGTTAGAGAGGAAGACGACAATCTTTGTCCGAAATGTACGACTCTGTGAGTGTGTGTGTGTGTGCGTGTGTGTGACAAGGCTGTGTGAGTGACTCTGTAGCAGGTGAGGCTGACAGAGGACTAGCTGATCAGGCTGTACATGTGGCAGTGTGAGGCAGGTGTGGGGAACTCATTGCCGGCTGACAGTCTAACGCAGTAATTCCCAAAGTGGTCTATATCGACCCACAGGGGTCGACAACAACTTGCAAGGGGTCCATGGCAGCGGAAAAAAAATTGGGGGGTCCATGAAATGAAAATGGGGGTCAACGATAGTGGATCTCATGTAAGCAGGTCGTGACTTCTATTTTGGCATTCCATGAATGGAATAATCCACATACACAGATATTCCCATTTACTCACATAATATTACCTTATAATATAAAGACATACATCTTCATACATAAATTTTAAAAGAACCTATAAAGTAAAAAAAATTAAAACACCAATGTTCACGAAACGTGATGAAGAATCATATTAAAATTTAAGTTATTAGGTATATTTTCTGATATGTGAAACTGTTAAATAATTATTATAAACTAGCAGTTTCCCGCAGCTCCGCCCGCGTACGTTTTTAATTTCTCTGCATGTAAGGTTATATATTTTTTTTTAAATGAAGTATCTTTCCGCAGTAAATTGTAGCCTGTTTCAACTGTTTAGCTAGCTAGATCCTGTAGCCCGTGTCAACTGTTTACCTAGCTAGACCTTGTAGCCTGTGTCAACTCTTTAGGTAACTAGACCTTGTAGCCTGTGTCAACTATTTAGCTAGCTAGACCCTGTAGCCTGTGTCAACTGTTTAGCTAGCTAGACCTTGTAGTCTGTGTCAACTCTTTAGCTAGCTAGACCTTGTAGCCTGTGTCAACTGTTTAGCTAGCTAGACCTTGTAGTCTGTTTCAACTCTTTAGCTAGCTTGACCTTGTAGCCTGTGTAAACTCTTTAGCTAGCTGGACCCTATAGACTGTGTCAACTCTTTAGCTAGCTAGACCTTGTAGTCTGTGTCAACTCTTTAGCTAGCTGGACCTTGTAGCCTGTGTCAACTCTTTAGCTAGCTAGACCTTGTAGCCTGTGTCAACTCTTTAGCTAGCTGGACCTCCAACTCTATCTGCAGTTTTTACTTTTTTTCACACTACACGTCACTGCCGTTATACATTTAAATCTTTCAAATTGAGTAGCACTACACCGGCTGTCAAAGTGAGTAGCACTATACCGGCTGTCAAAGTGAGTAGCACTACACCGGCTGTCAAAGTGAGTAGCACTACACCGGCTGTCAAAAATACATTTGAGGTTAAGGAATTTGCAACAAATCAATATCAGGTAAGCAGGAAGTCTACATAAAACCGAAAAACGTGGCAAGTGGTCTACGAGACAAACAAGTTTGGGAACCTCTGGTCTAACGATATGAGTGATTAAAAAAGTGTCAGGTTACACAGAAGGACTACTAGACTGCATTGCACATAAGGGCTACTAGATTACATTACACATAGGGGCTACTAGATTACATTACACATAAAGGCTACTAGACTACATTACACATAAGGGCTACTAGACCTCATTACACATAAGGACTACTAGACTACATTACATAATGGGCTACCAGACTTCATTTCACAGAAGGGCTACTAGATTACATTACACATAAGGACTACTAGATTACATTACACATAAGGACTACTAGATTACATTACACATAAGGACTACTAGATTACATTACACATAAGGACTACTAGATTACATTACACATAAGGGCTACTAGACTACATTACACATAAGGGCTACTAGACTACATTTCACAGAAGGACTACTAGACTAAATTACACATAAGAGCTACTAGACCTCATTACACATAAGGGCTACTAGACCTCATTACACATAAGGACTACTAGACTACATTACATAATGGGCAACCAGACTGCATTCACATAAGGACTACTAGACTACATTGCATATATGACAACTAGACTACATTATAAATAGGACTACTAGACTATATTACACATATGGCTACTGGACTATATTACACATTGGACTACAAGACTACATTACGCTTAAGGACTACTAGACTACACTACATATAGGGCTACTAGACTACACTACATATAGGGCTACTAGACTACACTACATATAGGGCTACTAGACTACACTACATATAGGGCTACTAGACTACACTACATATAGGGCTACTAGACTACACTACATATAGGGCTACTAGACTACACTACATATAGGGCTACTAGACTACACTACATATAGGGCTACTAGACTACACTACATATAGGGCTACTAGACTACACTACATATAGGGCTACTAGACTACACTACATATAGGGCTACTAGACTACACTACATATAGGGCTACTAGACTACACTACATATAGGGCTACTAGACTACACTACATATAGGGCTACTAGACTACACTACATATAGGGCTACTAGACTACACTACATATAGGGCTACTAGACTACACTACATATAGGGCTACTAGACTACACTACATATAGGGCTACTAGACTACACTACATATAGGGCTACTAGACTACACTACATATAGGGCTACTAGACTACACTACATATAGGGCTACTAGACTACACTACATATAGGGCTACTAGACTACACTACATATAGGGCTACTAGACTACACTACATATAGGGCTACTAGACTACACTACATATAGGGCTACTAGACTACACTACATATAGGGCTACTAGACTACACTACATATAGGGCTACTAGACTACACTACATATAGGGCTACTAGACTACACTACATATAGGGCTACTAGACTACACTACATATAGGGCTACTAGACTACACTACATATAGGGCTACTAGACTGCATTAAATATAAGGCTACTAAACTGCACAGGGTGTCAAATTTTTGGAGCCAAAAGAATAAGGAGCTCCAAAATACTTATATTAATTGGGGGGAGGGTCAAGAAAAGGTAGCCAGGCGCTGAAAAAGACACTCTTGAGGACTTAGATCCCGTGGGGCGCAACTCATCCAGGGCTCCCGTGACAATGGCCAGGAAACGCCAAAAAAAAAAAATAATAATATTGAATGTGTATTTTTTGTGCAACTTTCAATGGGTCATTGTAAATTACACATTTTAAAAATAACAAGTTTCATTCTGTTGCATATAAAAAGAACACAACACATAAAAGAAAATAACGAATTGCTTTGTTGTTATATAATGATCAGTTAATTGTAAAAATTAAAATGATAAATTAAATCTTTTTAAGAATCTTTAAATAAAATATTGATATATCAATGACAGTAATTACCCGCCCACTTCAACATCTCAACTTCAACATCTCAACAATTCAACATCTCAACTTCAACATCTCAACATCTCAACTTCAATATCTCAACACTTCAACATCTCAACAATTCAACATCTCAACTTCAACATCTCAACAATTCAACATCTCAACAATTCAACATCTCAACATCTCAACTTCAACATCTCAACAATTCAACATCTCAACATCTCAACTTCAACATCTCAACAATTCAACATCTCAACTTCAACATCTCAACATCTCAACTTCAACATCTCAACACTTCAACATCTCAACAATTCAACATCTCAACAATTCAACATCTCAACAATTCAACATCTCAACAATTCAACATCTCAACATCTCAACTTCAACATCTCAACAATTCAACATCTCAACTTCAACATCTCAACATCTCAACTTCAACATCTCAACACTTCAACATCTCAACTTCAACATCTCAACAATTCAACATCTCAACTTCAACATCTCAACAATTCAACATTTCAACATCTCAACTTCAACATCTCAACTTCAACATCTCAACTTCAACATCTCAACACTTCAACATCTCAACTTCAACATCTCAACAATTCAACATCTCAACTTTAACATCTCAACAATTCAAAATTTCAACATCTCAACTTCAACATCTCATCTTCAACATCTCAACAATTCAACATCTCAACTTTAACATCTCAACATCTCAACTTCAACATCTCAACACTTCAACATCTCAACTTCAACATCTCAACACTTCAGCATCTCAACACTTCAACATCTCAACTTCAACATCTCAACACTTCAATATCTCAACACTTCAGCATTTCAACACTTCAGCATTTCAACGTTCGTTTCTCAATTTCTATCAAATATCAGATAAAAGATGACTTTACCTGCATACGTCGCAACGTGATTTACACCATCCTTTGTAGAAAGTGCGGTAAATTATACGTAGGAGAGATAGGTCGCCCCGCTTGGAGACCGGTTTAGAGAACACCTCTATAGCATAAATAAACAGGCTCGCTGTACGGTATCCAAACATTTCAATAGCACTAACCATGATGGCATTTAAGACTTAGCAGTTATTGGCATACTGCATGTATGCTAGTAGCACCGTATGGGATCTATTAGGAGTATAAATTAATAACAAGATATTTTGACTCCATATCGAATAAGCCGAATCCAAAATTTTAAGTAGCATCCAAGTCTTTTTCCTGAATGGCTTTTAAATTTTACATCATGTCATTTCCTTTCCATTATTCTTTACTTTGTTTCTGTCTGGTTTTTGCGCCCACTCCTATTATTTCTCTTTTATTTAGGTAGGATATATCTATATAAATTTAATTTATACTTCTTTCAATGTTTTTTTTTTGTACTGATGAAAGCATGTGCCGAAACGTCTACTTATTTATTACGTACACATTGTTCGTGTCTAAATTAATCAATAATCTTGGTAGTGGGGGCGCCAAAAAGACCCGAGAACCGCTGCCTTAGTTGTAATGTTAATTACCGTATTTATCGGCGTATAACACGCACTTTTTCTTCCTGAAAATAGGGTGCAAATGATGTGTGCGTGTTATACGCCGATATAATGTTAAGTTTTTTTCCTAAAATTTCCTTTTTAAAATGAGGTGCGTGTTATATGCCGGTGCGTGTTATACGCCGATAAATACGGTATTTAGGATGGTCGTGCAGCTGAAACTTTGATTGGCGTATACAGGTCGACTGTTGATTGATCTGTACGCCATCGAGAGTTTTGGGTTAAGACTTTCAACGTATACTGGTTCTCATCATGCTGAGGCCACTAGGAACTCATAAGTAAACCGGAGTGGTTATTCATAGCTGGTTTCGAAGATTCTTGCTGGCGGTAGTAAACCGTTTACAGGCTGAAAGTCTGGAAATAACGGCGAGCACTATTCCCACCCGAATGTGTATAGTATAATAATAGTGCTATTATAATAAAGTCTGATAAAGTTAAGAACTTCGTGCTCAATGCCGCTTCTGCCGATTGTTTGTCAGGACAGGGCTGCCACTCACTTTTTTAAAATTTCCCAAGATTTTGTCAACATAATTCCCAAGATTTCCCAAGATCATATAAATATATAAGAGTTTTCTTTAAACGGGGTTTTCTATGTAGTAATTAATGCAATAATAGCTTGAATTAATGCCCCTGAAACTCAGGGTACAGTAATTGACTGAAATTTATTTTAAAAGACATTTTTCAAAAATCTTTATCACAAAAAAAAAAATAATTGTTTTTGAAAAAAAAAAAATTAATTTATCAATACCCCACTGGAGTTAGGCTACTAAATTAAATATTACCTCCAAATTTTCTGGTAAAAATATCGTCTACATGTGTAATAGAAGTCACTTTGAAACAAAGCTCACAGGGCTAATCAACACAGACATCTCTTTACAACTATTACAAGGGCAAAAGGTTCATCATCAAAACATGTTTTTTTCTTATTGTAAGTCTGTAGATTAGTAATGGGGTTTGCAAAGCAATAAAGCAGAATTTAATAATAATAATTGTAGTTAAATGAATTGATATTATATGAAGACAATAAATATTTTTTAAATTGTAAATTTACATTATAATTATAATACATTTTTTTTCAAACAAAATACTGTTTAAAGGAACTTTTCAGTTATAATCCTACAATGTACTGGTATAATTTTAATATCTTAATTACCTGTGTGTAAATGCACAACTATTTATTTTTCCAATTGAAGAAAATTAGGCTGGAGATTTTTTAACAGATGCATCGTGTCATAGTTTGAACACATTGTAGAAGTAACTGAAATTCATCAAATTTTACTATTGATTCTTGATTGAACACTATCGTTCCCTCTTTGGCTTGTACTGTTTTTCGTATTGTTACTAATGTCTAAGAGCCTAATAATAAAGTTTCCGAGCCTACTACCCCCCTCGTAAATTCTATAATCTATAATATTAATAGTCTATCTTGATTTCCTTTGAGATTTCAATGATTTATTATCAGTTTATTTATTGTTGAGACTGTTTTATGCATATGGTGTACAAGGTCAATTTGATAAACTTTCAACACCTGGATGTAATTTTTAGTATTAAATTTTAAAAAAATGAAGAGAAAATTGAATTTCTTTAATTATTAACTTTTTAATACTTCACAATATTAAATTTAATTTCAGAAGATTTCTTATTTATATATGAATGGTTTAAAAAATTAAAACCAGAAAAGAGTTAAAACAAAACATTTTTTCCTTGTTACTTTAAAAACTATTTTGCTTTATTTTCACTTAAATTTTATCACATACGTTGTTTGCATGTTTTCAAAATATGTAAAAAATCTTCCCCATGTTAATATTTCCCAAGGTTTTGCCTGATTTTCAAAATTATTCCCCAGATCCCAATGGGGGTCGTGAATTCCCAAGATCTTGGGAAATTTCCCAAGGGATGGTAGCCCTACATTCATTATTTTTTTAATCGCTAGCATCTGTAAACCATTTATCTCCTGGAATAACGTTATGGGTTATACCCGGCCGACTTTGTATAATGCCTCTCTTAGTAAATATTTTTAAATATTTTTTTAAAATGCTATCTGTTACGTTATATCCATAGCTTATATCAAGGCCCCCACCCCCCTTCCACCACCCAAAACGAAGGCTAAAAATTCAGCCGTCTTTCAATCTATACATCTGTCTATTTCTTAACAATTCACAAGCATACAAGCATCTAAAGATTGTGTTCATACAAACATCTAAAGATTGTGTTCATACAATCATTTAAAGATTGTGTTCATACAACCAACTAAAGATTGTGTTCATACAAACATCTAAAGATTGTGTTCATACAAACATCTAAATATTGTGTTCATACAAACATCTGAAGATTGTATTCATACAAAAATCTAAAGATTGTGTTCATACAAACATCTAAAGATTGTGTTCATACAAACAGCTAAACAAAATTTTAAAATTCGCATTTTTTTTCGGAATATAAGTTTTAATAAATTTAGGCGTCTTAAAATAAGGGCCCATGGAATAATATATGTGATATGACGGGCGCCGCCTTTGACATCATTACAGGGAGGTAAACGAGGACAGAATTTATGGTGACTAGGTGAGGTGCATGCAGTTTACCCCCAGTCGTTCTCATTAGCCGACACTAAAAACAGCCGCCAGTCGATATACAATCAGAAAGGGTGTCAGAGGCTAGTGTAGTTAGCAACGCTACACGTTACAAAGACTGAATTGAAACTCATAGCTTGCTTTCCTGGGTTTTTTTCACCCTTGCACTAGACTCTGAAACAATTCTTACACTTAGACCCAGAAAAATGTTTTGGAAAAAAAGTCCGGGAAGTAATTTGAAAAAATAGTTAAATTGGTTTGTTTTCTTTAAAGCCAATTAAGGTGTTTATATTATATTATTAATTTTTTCTAAACAAAGTTTATAAATGAGAATTATTTACCCCGTAACATTTCTCTGAATTCGCTCGGAAGTAAACTTAATTCAGTAACATCCCACCCTCTCCCCAACCCCTCTCCCCAACCCCTCTCCCCAACCCCTCTCCCCAACCCCTCTCCCCAACCCCTCTCCCCAACCCCTCTCCCCAACCCCTCTCCCCAACCCCTCTTCCCAACCCCTATCCCCAACCCCTCTCCCCAACCCCTCTCCCCAACGCCTCTCCCCAACCCCTCTTCCCAACCCCTCTCCCCAACCCCTCTCCCCAACCCCTCTCCCCAACCCCTCTCCCCAACCCCTCTCCCCAACCCCACCCACCTCCCACCCCCCAAACAAAAAAGCCAACCTCTATTACAGTCAGTCACTCTGGTCCAAATCCTTTTTTTTTGTTGTTGTTTAAACAAAGAATGACATCACAGAATGGAATTTTAAATTGAAACAAACGGTTAGTTAAATATTCGGCCCGCCCTCCTCAAGCCCCTGCGTTAGTGTTACATTGAAAAAAAAATGTTTTCATTGCAGATGTTGGCGTAAGTTTTGAACAAACAATACAAAAACAAGACGACAAGAGTGGGGCGGGAAGTACTGGGGGTTTGGGGTCTGCAATGGTTAGAGTTATAAATAGTGGTTTTTTGTTTTTTTTAAAAAGATAATAATAATAATAAAATAATGTTAATTCAACACTCGTGTAGAACACTATGAAGTTCTGGCTTGAATGTCTTGTTCTACTCTTATGAAATGACACCAAAGAGAATCACTTAGTTGATACTCTCTAAGTTGTTCCCTCAAGTGTTCTTTATTGTTAAAAATATTATTGACACTGAGTAAAAATTATATTGGACATATTTTGGGGGTTTTGTGGGGGGGGGGGGGGTGGGGGGGGGCGGGGAAAGGAAATGAATATAGTATATCAAAGGACGGTGCGATAAGTTTCTTTGTTTGAAGAAATAAGGAGGTACTCAAGATTTCAATCTCTGTAAAAAGTGCTTAAAGTTTTTTTGTTTTTTTTTCATTAACACGATATCGGAGAAATTTTACAAAACATATCTTTTATCTAAATCTCTGAGGATTGTAGTGAAAGATGAGGTCAAATTAAAATGTAGATGCATATTTTATCGGCACCTGATTCGTTTGGGTTTTCTGTATTATTTGTGGTTTTCATCATTTTCTCCACTTTACGACTAGTGGTTTCACACATAAAACAACATCAATGCTTTCATTTAAAAAAAAAAAAAAATTAAAAAAATAATAATTTAAATTCAATTTTTATAAACAGGGGATGTAATTCTTTTACCATTACAGTCGTAAACTATAAAGCAGTCACCTCCCTTTCAAATATGTTTTAACCTCGAAGGGAGAAAACCGTCTTTGAAGAACAGAAAGTTTGTATGTTTAGAGTAGACATAAACGTCTCTCTTCATTATCTTTATCTTCCAGTCCTTCAAAGGTTCTCATTAAGTCCTTATGGTTCGCACCCAATATGTTGCAGACTTTTAAAGGCAATAGAAAATCCCTTGGATTTTGACCAGTGTATGTGTATGCGTAGGGCATTGGCACATGCCCCAGCTGGTCGAAGTTCGATCGTTTCACCTAAAACATTGATAATTTGATTCAAATTAAAATTATCATTAACAGCAATGCACTCTGTCTTCCGATTTCTTTAGCTTGTGGAATTTAAAAAAAAATCTTTTTAGCAGTGGTTCTCAACCTTCCTAATGCCGCGACCCTTTAATAGAGTTCCTCATTTTGCGGTGACCCCCAACCTTACAAATTATTTTCATTGCTACTTCATGTTTTTTCCGATGGTCTTAAGCGACCCCTGTGTAAGGGTCGTTCGAAACCCAAAGGGGTTGCCACCCACAGTTTGAGAACCGCTGCCTTACAGAATTTTTTTTTTTTTAAATTATTAACGAATCAGCAACGTTGGCCCAGTGTTAGCCAATCAAATATTTCTTCGTTTTAAATGCTTTAAATTTATTGCCGCTAACAGAAAATTTACCTCTGTGTCATTCTATACGCTCATCTTTTTTTTTTTTTTTAACCCTTGTGGGAAAACAGATTGTAGTGGAATAAAAGTTTACCTGATGTCAGTTTGGTGCGTTACTTTTAAATCAACACACAATGTTTACCGGCTGTGTCTGCATTACGCCACTGAAATTCTCGAGTTCTTCAAATAAATTAAGGTTAACCCTGGAAAGGTTCTAAATTTGAGCTCTCCGTCATTGCACTGCCAAATAATTAGGTGAAATTCGGTGAACTCTCGTGAAATCGAAAGTGATATGCAAGGGGAGGCAATGTTTGTATTGCTTAAGAATTGATATTCTAAGAGTAGCAGGCGATTTTTACAAAAAAATGTAAAAAATTTCAAGGGTTGCCAGAAATAATAAATACGATATTCACTGGTTGGGGGTTTTCTTTAGGTCATGCGTTGATAAAATGATATCTCTTATTTTTAGTAACAAGTACTCTTTAACCCGAGTTCATTCTTCAAAATAAACAACCCTTGCATCTTTCGATCGTTGTCACAAAATCTCTATCTTGCACAGTTCAATATATAAGAGTCACAAAATCTCTATCTTGCACAGTTTAATATAGAAGAATTTCTTGTAAACATTTTACTCTTAGCCAGCTATAAAGAAAGAATATAAAAACATCTGTTAACGAAAAAAAATCAGTTCCGCGACTCCATTCGTTAACCGAAACGGTCGTTAATCGAACTTATGTTTGCCATTTAAATCAATGTAAATTCAATGAAACTGGCCCAGCCTTAGAAATAGAAATTAAAAAAAACTAGTGTTGTTCTAAAATGGAAAATAGATCTTTTTATCTGACCTAGCTGCCACTTCATGTCTTACAACACTATGAATTATATTAGTCCAGCGAACTTGATCCAACCAACACCTTCGCACTTTGAAGTCTTCTAGCACCTGTACCCATGTGTTTTGGCCAACAAACCCTGCGTATGTCTGGCACCTGTACCCATGTGTTTTGGCCAACAAACCCTGCGTATGTCTGGCCCTTGTACTCTGTGTTTCGGCCAACAATTAACCACTCAGCTGCCTGGAACTTGTACTCTGTGTTTTGGCCAACAATTAACCACTCAGATGTGTAAAGAGAAATGAGAAATGCACTCAACATGTTATGATCACTAGTTTCTCAACAGCTAGCGTTAGCTACGTCTCGACATTTAAGCCTAGTCCCCTATTGTATATAAAGAATACGAGAGGGCGAAAGTCCCTGACGAACGCCCAAAAGTTCATGAACTGCGGAAAGGACGTGGATGAAAGTAAAATTTATAAAAACCGAACAGGAAAAAGACGTTTCAGCTAGTCTATGTGAAACTGGTTTACACAGTATGGCTTTAACGTACCAAATTTTGTTAGATGAATTAGACACGAACAATTTGTGTCAATATAACAACATATTAATGTTCAACTTTAATAATAACTTTACATTATACACAAGTAAACGTACCAAATAAGTTTATAAGATCACTTTCCCTCTGGAAATATTCACAATAAAAGATGGCTTTACCTGAACAAGTCGCTACGTGATTCACATCATCCTTTGTAAAAAGTGCGATAAATTATACGTTGGAGAGACATGTCCTCGCCTTGGAGACCAGCTTAAACACCTCTATAACATAAATAAATAAGCTCTCTGTCCGGTCACCAAACATTTCAAAAGCACCAACCATGACGGAATTTTAGCCATCGCAGTTACTGGTATACTATATGCTAGTACCACACCGGATGGGATCTATATGGAGACTAAATTAAAAACAAGATTCAGTACGTTGACTCCATACGGGATCAACCAAAGCTGCCAAGTCTTTTCCCTGTTTGGTTTCTTTACATTTAACTTCAAATCACTTCCTTTTCATTCTTCTTTACTTTGTTTCTGTCTGGTTTTTGCGCCCACTTCTATTTTTTCTCTTTTTTAGGTAGGATGTATCTCTATATATATATATATATTAAGTAAATTTAATTTATACTTATTTCAAAATTATGTTGTTATACTGATGAAGGCATGTGCCGAAATGTTCTATCATGCAATATGTATACTTATTATTAAAGCTTAACATATATTGTTATATTGACACAAATTGTTCGTGTCTATTTGATCTATATTTGAAAGCTTAATTGCAGTCCAACCCATTTATAATTAGTTAATCAAATTTTGTTTTTAATTTATTTTCCATACAACTTCTATCCAGTGTAATACTTGCATACATTATACCAGTAAGGTGTGCACCGAAGAAATGTTGCGGTTGGGCAGTTGTTATTTTGCTACGACGGTGGGGTCGCTTGAGTACACCCGGGTTGCTACTGATCGTAAAACCAACCGAGTCACTTACCTCACCGTCGAGATCGCCCCAGAGTGCTTGAATGTATGTATAATGCGATCTGAACTGATGCATCTTGTTATTTGAAGAGAGGCAGTCCCGCGAGGTCTCACCATTGAATCAAGCGTATTAATCCAAGCTCTCGAATGCATGCAACCTGTCCAGATTAAGAAAGTATCGACTCAAGGCAACTGATCCCCCCTACCTGTGCAAGGCTAATGACATATCAGCCACGTCGTTACAACCTGGGATAAATTCGGACCATCTGGGAATTAATGATTTTAAAAATTAAACTATCTTGTTGCCATCGAAGCAGTGACGTCATTTTAAGCGGGGTGTATGGGCGTAAGTAGAACAAGTTCCCCGGTTGGGGGGGGGGGGGGTTTTGCAAACCGGAACGAGGATATTAGAATGTCAGTCTCGGCAAGCTTTTCGTAAGATTGTCATAATGTGAAACGTTTCTAACCTTCGTCCCACTGCGCGAAAGGAGAATAGAAGGCAGGTGTTGTCGGTCACTCAAAGTAGGGGTCAACATCAGTGCCGTCTTTACAGCAGTGGAGGCCCTTGACTCAGGAATGCACTGCGAGCCCCCCTAACCCTCTATATACTCAGGGCCAAGCTAAGGAGGAGGCGAGATGGTCAATCCCCCCCAAATTGTGATTAGCATTTATAATATTAATTTTGGAAGGTACCGATGATTTCGTGGGTATAAACGGGGAGACGTGATGTTCACTGACTCTTAAATCAAATTAAATTGCCCAATGGTTTCAAGAATTCATTAACACTATGTAAAGCATGATGCGTCTAAAAGAGTGAGTCTCCCAGAAGCATGAGGCCCCCTAGAAGTGTGAGGCCCCCTAGAAGTGTGAGGCCCTGGGTCAGTGCCCAGTGGGCCCATGCCTTAAGACGGCACTGGTCAACATATATATTCGTCTGGACCTAATATCAGCTCCTTTAGTTTATCAACAACAGGAACGTAAGGAAGGGATTGGATGACTTAGAAATGAACGACAACCTGGCTGGGGTTTGCTCCCTTATCAACTCCCCGATTGTCATTTTGTGCTGTCCAGAACATTACTGGGTAAACAATGTATGGGATATGGGATGGATGAGACAATGTATGGGATAGGGGATGGATGAAACAATGTATGGGATAAAGGTTGGATGAGACAATGTATGGGATAAAGGTTGGAGGAGACAATGTATGGGTTAAAGGTTGGAGGAGACAATGTATGAGATAAAGGTTGGATGAGACAATGTATGGGATAGGGGATGGATGAGACAATGTATGGGATAGGGGATGGATGAAACAATGTATGGGATAAAGATTGGATGAAACAATGAATGGGATAAAGGTTGGATGAGACAATGTATGGGATAAAGGTTGGAGGAGACAATGTATGGGATAAAGGTTGGAGGAGACAATATGGGATAAAGGTTGGAGGAGACAATGTATGGGATAAAGGTTGGATGAGACAATGTATGGGATAGGGGATGGATGAAACAATGTATGGGATAAAGGTTGGATGAAACAATGAATGGGATAAAGGTTGGATGAGACAATGTATGGGATAAAGTTTGGAGGAGACAATGTATGGGTTAAAGGTTGGAGGAGACAATGTATGGGATAAAGGTTGGATGAGACAATGTATGGGATATGGGATGGATGAGACAATGTATGGGATAGGGGATGGATGAAATAATGTATGGGATAAAGGTTGGATGAAACAATGAATGGGATAAAGGTTGGATGAGACAATGTATGGGATAAAGGTTGGAGGAGACAATGTGTGGGATAAAGGTTGGAGGAGACAATGTATGGGATAAAGGTTGGAGGAGACAATGTATGGGATAAAGGTTGGATGAGACAATGTATGGGATAAAGGTTGGAGGAGACAATGTGTGGGATAAAGGTTGGAGGAGACAATGTATGGGATAAAGGTTGGAGGAGACAATGTATGGGATAAAGGTTGGATGAGACAATGTATGGGATAAAGGTTGGAGGAGACAATGTATGGGATAAAGGTTGGAGGAGACAATGTATGGGATAAAGGTTGGATGAGACAATGTATGGGATAAAGGTTGGAGGAGACAATGTATGGGATAAAGGTTGGAGGAGACAATGTATGGGATAAAGGTTGGATGAGACAATGTATGGGATAAAGGTTGGAGGAGACAATGTATGGGATAGGGTTTGGAGGAAAACAATTTATGGGATAGTGATTAATTTTCTGGATAAAAATTGTTATTTAATCTATTATTGGCACAATTTGTATTTTTTAATCAATTTTGGAAAAAAACTAAAGAACCATCCTAGCTTTTCCAACTTTCTGTTAAACCCTTAAAGGGGGGTTCGGCTCATCGGGGGGGGGGGTTGAGTAGAGGGGTGGGGGATATACATACAACTTAATAATGGTGCAAGTCCACAACATGAAGGTCTTCACTGCGAACTGATAGGGTTCGCACCGTTGCAAAGTTTGTCTCGCTTTATTTAGGGTTTGTGTTTTAAAGGGGTTCTTATGTTTACATGTAAATGGCTATAAAAACTGAAATAATTTTGTTTTTAAAAAAAAATTCATATAGATTGTGACTTTAATGTTCATTGAACTGGAAACCGAAATCAAAAAAAAAAATTAAAAAAATGAGTCGTTGCCGCCGAAAATTCGCCAACTGGCCACTTATGGTTTGTTAGTCCAAGGGTTTATTTCATCCCACCACCAGGCAGATGGACGTTAAGCTTGTGTTTATCAAGCCGCCCAAACAGTTTCCAGATAGTTGAAGATTTTTACAGTGTACTGCAGTAGAGCGCACAGGTTCAACAGATTTGTGTGTGGGGGGGGGGGAGGCAATAGGGGTAAGGGGTGGGGCAACAATGTTTTAAGAGGGAGTAAATCACCTGTAGGTACACTGCAGCCGTCCACTGACGTTTTGATCTCGTCTCACCAAACTCTGGCAGCGTATCGAGTGGCCACTAGATTTTACGCTTTCAGGAAGGGAAAAAAACGAGCTGACAAGATAGGAAAGTAGTGACTCGAAACCAACTACTTGAATGAGATTGCTATTTAGAATAATCGCTCATATTGTATGTGAGTCTTAAATTTGGGGTTGAAATGATATAATCGGATACATCATCGCTTTGTTATTTAAACATTTTCGGAGTCGGATATATATATATATATATATATATATATATATATGTATTGCGATTCCGACGCCAAGTCTTACGGCCTCACTAGAAGAGACCACTCTCTCCCATACACACGTATGCGATATGTTGTAGGTTAGTGTATGAAGAAGTTTTGCAATCTCTTACTGTTCTTCAAACCCGAAAATCCGGAAATGTTTTTATGTGCACTCGTGTCATTGAAGTGATCTTATAATTTATATACTTTGGCCTGATAAAGTACCGGAGGGTTACAGATTAGATGCTTTTACAACCAAAATGTGTACCTCTGTTTTAGAAGTATACCTTTAGATGTTTACAATGTGTCATTCATTGAAGAATGCACAAACAAGTCATTCATGTTCAAAAATATATATTGAAACTGTTCACTAACACATATTATAGTGAGAAGGTTCCGTGGAATGCAAAAAAAAAAATGCTTAAATTTGTGTAAGTATTACAAAGAATAACTAAAATAAAAAAAATAACTAATTTTTTTTTAAAATTCTGCGCCAGTTAAAAAAAAGAACAACTCATGAGAAGGAATATACCATCTCTTGTTAACGCAAAAGGGCGGCAGCGGAAGTGGATGAGAGAATTTCGAGGTTTCCGCTGCCACGCCCCTTTTGTTTTAGAACAAAAAAAAATCAAATTTTTTTTTTTTTAAATCTCTTGTTAAATGTACCTGTTCTTGAAGTAACAGTTTCAATGATAGCTGAGGTTGGTGTTTGGAATTTCACGGTGACAAAAGAAATTGTAGACTAGCGTGACTTTGTTTCTCAGCAACGGGGTTTTGCCGTCTGATTGGTGCAAACGGAGTGGCACAAAACCTGGGCGACACACACACATGCTTGTTGACATAATACCTGGACGGAACGCACAATTCATTACATAATGCCTGGGCGACACACGCAGTTCATGCCTGAATACCTGGACTGAAACCAATTTTCATCAGAAATTACCTGGGGGACACACATATTTAATGACATAATGTCTGATTGTACTGGGTGGCCGAGTGGTCTAAACTGAGCAAATCTCAAGCAAAAAAACATCACCAGCACCCCGGGTGGATAGGACTCGTTAACCTTGGACGACAACTCATCTAAGAGAAGGAAACTCTGAATTCAAACCCGGAGATGGAGTCCCGAAAGGCGGATAACATTGATACAATGAAACATTCCGAAAACTCCTGCGACGCCACTGGTGCCAAGCTGTATCATCCACATGATGTTCCCCTGAGGTTATCCAGCGGCGTGGAGAGAGGCGATTTGCTGTTGGGAACCAGCTTATAATCCTAGAAGAATAATCCCAGGCTTTGTGGATTTCGTCCTGCTAATTCCATACCATCGTCACCTTGTGACGGACGGATGCCAACAAAAAAATGTCTGATTGACATGATAACTGGGCGACAGAAAATCGGATATTTACACAAGTTTCCGGTCCAGACTGAAAGATTAAATGACCTTTATTGTGGTTCGACTACTTCAAGACAGGGCAACCAGGCGATTGGACATCCGAAAGCCAAGTCATAAACTGTATTTAAAAACTCTTAGATAAGACTAAATATACTGCTGGATGAAGATCTGGAGTCAAGACAGCGAGAAATTGATGAGGTGAAATGTCTCAAATGACAGTATTGGAGGTAAACTCTTTATCACTGCAGGAAAACTCTTCCATGAGTTATCAACTGCTCGTATCTAGTGTTTTCAATTAAAGATTCAAATCAACCTCAAAGGTGCGTATTCTCATTCATATGTACGTATATATCATTGAAAGGAAGTTTACAAACATTGCTTAACAATGAGACTAGCCTATTTATCCACTACATTTTTAAATACGTCATATAAATCAAAACCTTACGAGTATGAAAAATTAAATACTTTAAGGATTTCATAAGATCAATTTTTACGTATAAAATTTACAATCTAGGTTTTAATGACTGGGAATATTGCCCCCCTCCCCCGGCCCCCGTAATAACCTAACACAGTAGATCTCAACCTGTGGGTCGCGATCCCTTTGTGAGTCGAACGACCCTTACACATGGGGCGCCTAAGACTATCGGAAAACATATTTATGACGTAGCAACAAAAATATTTTATGCTTGGGGGTCACCCACAACATGGGGAACTGTATGAAAGGGTCGCGGCATTAGGAAGTTTGAGGGCCACTGACCTGACATTTCATCATCATTCCGAATCGCTTTGTAGTAAGTTACTGCCACTAATCTTGTCACACAGTTAAACAACAAGCACTGTGAGTTGGGGCCAAAGACAGAATAAAAAGGGGGAATAACTCATACTTAAAAAAAGGGTGGTACCTTCAAGCAACACCGGTTCTCAACCTGTTGGTCGTGACCCCTTTGGGGGTCGCTCGACCCTTTCAAAGGGGTCGCCTAAGACATGTGAAAACACATACACTCCACATTTATTAAGTATCAACGAAAATAATTTTGTGGTTGGGGGTCGCCACAACATGAGGAAATGTATAAAAGGGTCGCGGCATTAGACAGGTTGAGAACCACTGCTTTAACAAGAGGTGTTTTACTACACCAAGAGGTGTTTTACTACACCAAGAGATGTTTTACTATACCAAGAGGTGTTTTACTACACCAAGAGGTGTTTTACTACACCTCGGTATATTAAATTTTAGTGTCCAGCCTGATGCCACCACAATTGGAAAATTATTGATTTCATGTTACTGGCTTTGGACAGATCAGACGAACGCTCTCGCACAACTTGATTAAGATTTTAATTTGCATTATACCGTGCCCGAGACAACAGGTAAACGATCTTTGAAAGCGTTATACCCAGCCCAAGACAACAGGTAAACAATCTTTGATAGCGTTATACCCAGCCCGAGACAACAGGTAAACGATCTTTGATAGCGTTATACCCAGCCCGACCACAGGTAAACGATCTTTGATAGCGTTATACCCAGCCCGAGACAACAGGGTAAATGATCTTTGATAGCGTTATACCCAGCCCGAGACAACAGGGTAAATGATCTTTGATAGCGTTATACCCAGCCCGAGACAACAGGGTAAATTATCGTTGATAGCGTTATACCCAGCCAGAGACAACAGGGTAAATGATCTTGGATAGCGTTATACCCAGACCGAGACAATGGGTAAATCATCTTTGATAGCGTTATACCCAGCCCGAGACAACAGGTAAATGATCTGTGATAGCGTTATACCCAGCCCGAGACAACAGTTAAACGATCTTTGATGGCGTTATAACCAGCCCGAGACAACAGGTAAATGATTTTTGATAGCGCTATACCCAGACCAAGACAACGGGTAAATGATATTTGATAGTGTTATACCCAGACCGAGACAATGGGTAAATGATCTTTGATAGCGTTATACCCAGCCCGAGACAACAGGTAAATGATCTTTAATAGCGTTATACCCAGACCGAGACAACGGGTAAATGATCTTTTATAACGTTATACCCAGCCCGAGAACCACAGATAAACGATCTTTGATAGCGTTATACCCCGCCCGAGACCACAGGTAAACGATCTTTGATAGCGCTATACCCAGCCCAAGGCAACAGGATAAACGATCTTTGATAGCTTTATACCCAGCCCAAGACAACAGGTAAACGATCTTTGGTAGCGTTATACCCAGCCCGAGACAACATGGTAAATGATCTTTGATAGCGTTATACCCAGACCGAGACAACAGGGTAAATGATCTTGATAGCGTTATACCCAGACCGAGACAACAGGGTAAATGATCTTTGATAGCGTTATACCCAGACCGAGACAACAGGGTAAATGATCTTTGATAGCGTTATACCCAGCCCGAGACAGCAGGGTAAATGATCTTTGATGGCGTTATACCCAGCCCGAGACAACAGGGTAAATGATTTTTGATAGCGTTATACCCAGACCGAGACAACAGGGTAAATGATCGTTGAAATTAGAGATTTCTTAACTGCATTGAAAGAATGAAAACAATTAAATAAATAATTTAAAATAATTACAAAAATACTGTATCTTATCTGGCAACCATAATCGGTGGCTGCTCGGTATGTATTGCACCCTTAGAGGAACTGCAACGAACGTAATTAAGTATGATAAACAATTAGCTTTTAACAGCTTTGGAAATAAAAGACTCTAAATATTCTACAACATGGGAGTTGAGTGATAGACGTCTGGGATTTGAGCATGTCTCTACACACCTGGGATTGTAAGATGGTTTGAGATTTTAAGGCAACTAGTAGAGGAGCTAGTTTATCCGGAGTCCTGCTAGACTCATGCCTTTGGAGTCGGATATTGGAAGCCCGGAGTCCTGCTAGATTCATGCTTTTGGAATCGGATATTGGCAGCCCGGAGTCCTGCTAGATTCATGCCTCTGTAGTCGGATATTGGTAGCTCGTGTCGTCAACATTACTTCTAATTTTATTCAGTGGAAAAAAAACAAAAATCAAGTCAAAACACGGCCATAACGTCTTTTTTTTTTAAAATGGGAAGTTCTATTTACTACATTCCATTGCGTATATTCTTTTGAGGATCATCACTAAAAGTCATGGTATTGTTTATTCAGACATATTAGCATTTAAATAAAAGATAATTAATACATAAATTAATAATAAAGAAATCTAAATCAACTAAGAAAAACAACTTAATCAGGCGTAAAATAATTAAATCAACTATAAAGGCAACTGACTCAATCATAAAGATAACTAAATAAAGAATAAAGACGAGCGACTGATTGAATGACTAATTAAAAAACTGGAGAAACGCTGATCAATAAATCAGTTACTTCGGCGTCCTGATTAATTATGATTTGTTATTCACGTGCATCCATCAAGTGCCCTGCCACGATGACCCCTTTAACCCATTTCGTACCATTTGTTTAGCTGTCACGACTTACTTTATCTCCTCCTTCTCATTTCTACCCCACCTCACTTATCTCCCTGATCCCTCTTCATGCCTTGCGTCCTCACTTATATTCCTCATCCAAATTCATTCCCCCCGTCTTCACTTATCTTCCTCATCCCTCTTCATGCTCTGCGTCCTCACTTATCTTCCTCACCCCTCTTCATTCCTCCCCACCTCACTTATATTTCATATCCCTCTTCAATCCTTTAGTTTATTTTTACCTAATCCTTCTAACATTTCCTCACGTCCTTCGTCCACATATGTCAGGTCGTTCGTCCCCATTTCCTTCTCCGGCCATATATGTCAGGTCACTCTTCGTTTCCCCTCTCCTCGTTTAGTTTTCTCTATGACTCTATTCTGATCTCTACCTTCTTTTATCTCCTTCCTTCCTCTGTTGAAACTGCCACTATTCAGCTTTTCTTCTCCCTACCTTCAACCCCCCCCCCCCCCAAACTATCTACTAATCTCACCAACCATATCCAACCCTCTGAATTCTTTATCTATCCAACCCTCTCTAACACTCACCCCACACTCTTGTTTAACAAACATTCCTAATTTCAAACGTCAGTGTTGACCAATCAATATCTCTAGTTTTTAAATGTATGTAGTCTATATCTCGTTGCACATCCTTTCTCGCGTTGCCGTCAATAAATCTGATAAACTCATGCCTAAACTTACCCGAATTCCTCCCAGACGGTAGCAGTAGCCAAGTCTCCAACCGCCGACTGGAAGCACCTCGCTATGATCGCTGTCTGTTAGTTCGCGATGCCACACTGGCTAGAGCTAGGGAAGGCCATTTTTTTTTCTTTACTTTTCCGAATTCTTCATAAAAACTAGAGGACAGCCCCGAGTGTGGTAGGGACAATACAAAATTCTTGCCCGGCTCAAATATTTGAACAATGTACAGGAATAAGATATGATGGACTCTGTGTGGTCAGAACGCTAAAAACTTGGACGAGTTTTAGGTGAGTATATTTTAAGATTACTTCCAGCTTTCATTTAAATAACAACTTTTATAGCTAAATAGTCCGAAATATTAAAAAACATAACTTTTAAAACATAACTAAATTGATCAATTATTTAGTAAAGTGAAGCCAAAAATGACTTCTAAAATTATTTATAATAAAACAATTAATATATTTTTTTTTTAAACTTTTTTTTAAAAACGTGTGCGTCGAGCGTAACAGGAACAATACAAACGTACGTATTCCTTCTTCTTTTTAGAAAAAAAAATACGTTAACTACCGTCTTTTCCATGCCCCTACCCATCAACTTTCTTTTCTATCTTTAAATGATTTACCTCAATATTTGTCACTAGTTAAGTTTAAGCAAAACTACCTCACTGTACTTATAAAAAGCATCGGATGCGTGGTTTGCGTTTAGAGGTTATGGCGGACCATCTCAATGACTTGGCATCAAGGAAATTACTTATGAAAACAATACATGTGTAAAAAAAACACAAGCTATGAATCTAAACTCTATCGAAATGATTTGGGTTTGTTTGTTCGTTTGATTTTTCCCCCTCCTTTGACACGCCGCTGCGACGTCTCTGCTCCTGTCACATTTTCTTAAGGATTTATAGTTGCGAACGAATGAGCCCGCAGCGAGTCAATGTCTTAATTGGACAAAGCCCCCGACTGTGTCAGTTTAGAGATTTAAGTCTATGTCTAAGTCTATGTGCCGAGGTAATAGATGCTTATAATGACAACGTCTCGACTGCGTGTCATAAAAAAAATATTTAAAAAACAATATTTTAATGTTGTCGGAAAATGTATGCAATCCAGAGGAGTGGTTTTCTTTTAGATCAGTGGTTCCCAATGCCCCGACCCATTAATACAGTTCCTTATATTGTGGCGACCCCCAGCCACTAAATTATTTTCGTTGCTACTTCATAACTGTAGAGCATATGTGTTTTCCGATGGACTTAGGCGACCCCTGGGAAAGGGTAGTTCGACCCCCAAAAGGGGTCGCGACCCACAGGTTGAGAACCGCTGTTTAATATGAAGCTATTATGTCCAAAAAATGGTGTGTGTGTTTTTTTGGAGCGGGGACGGGGGGGGGGGGACTAAAATAGCGAACAAAACGATAATTTCTTGAGATAAGATTTGCGAGGATTGCTAGGGATAACACATATAATTTTTTAAATAACAATTTGAGCTATATATTATTAAGTGTTCAGCGAATCTGACGTGGGCTAAGCACGTTATATTAGATGATACCCTTAAATCCGCCTATGCCTACGCCTTTTCATGTCGAAAGGTAAAAAGTCAACATTCATCCATCTTTATTACTGTGTTATTATTTCCAATAATAAATCCCGTTCATCATAAATTAAGCCAACTCTATTCGTATAAACCGAGTTCTTTGTAGATTGTCCGGACATTTTTCCTGTGACTGTGTGAATGATTTGATAACTGTTTTAATAATAAGTTCATAACCAGCTTATTACACATCAGATTGCGCGGCTTCGGGGAGATTTTGTTATTTGTTATATGCGCACGGTCCGCAATGTTTTCATGGTCGCATGTTACTATATTTAGGAGCTGTGCATCGCAAATCTTGGCTTTTTATCACCCATACTAATTACTATAGGCCCTGCAATGAACGAATTCACGTGATGGACAGCATTTCGTGAAGTGATGAACTCTACACGTGTCTCGTGCTGTTCCATTAACCCCGCATTACAACTGACCTTCTGCGGGGGGAAAAGTGGGTCACTTGCCGATAGTCATAATAACCGTGACATGTCGTAATGGGCGGAGTTCATGGCAGGTCGTGGTCTGCACTCATTTATCGCCCGCGACCGCGACTCTTATTTTTCGACGGTCTACTCATTCCTTATGCAATCAAACATGTTTCCTCAGATTTAACCACGGTAACACGGTCGAAGAAAAGACAACAACATAGAGCATCAAGACTCATGTGCTAACTCCCACAGGTGTCGTAGGCCCAGGCAAATAGGAAGAGGGGATAGTCGAGTTGGTCCGTCCCTGGTGGAACTTATTTTGGGGTTGTCATTGTCGGTCCGTCCCTGGTGGAACTTATTTTGGGGTTGTCATTGTCGGTCCGTCCCTGGTGGAACTTATTTTGGGGTTATCATTGTCGGTCCGTCCCTGGTGGAACTTATTTTGGGGTTGTCATTGTCGGTCCGTCCATGGTAGAACTTATTTTGGGGTTGTCATTGTCGGTCCGTCCATGGTAGAACTTATTTTGGGGTTGTCATTGTCGGTCCGTTCCTGGTAGAACTTATTTTGGGGTTGTCATTGTCGGTCCGTCCATGGTGGAACTTATTTTGGGGTTGTCATTGTCGGTCCGTCCATGGTAGAACTTATTTTGGGGTTGTCATTGTCGGTACGTCCCTGGTGGAACTTATTTTGGGGTTGTCATTGTCGGTCCGTCCATGGTGGAACTTATTTTGGGGTTGTCATTGTCGGTCTGTCCATGGTAGAACTTATTTTGGGGTTGTCATTGTCGGTCCGTCCATGGTAGAACTTATTTTGGGGTTGTCATTGTCGGTCCGTCCATGGTAGAACTTATTTTGGGGTTGTCATTGTCGGTCCGTCCCTGGTGGAACTTATTTTGGGGTTGTCATTGTCGGTCCGTCCCTGGTGGAACTTATTTTGGGTGGTCATTGTCGGTCCGTCCATGGTAGAACTTATTTTGGGGTTGTCATTGTCGGTCCGTCCATGGTAGAACTTATTTTGGGGTTGTCATTGTCGGTCCGTCCCTGGTGGAACTTATTTTGGGGTTGTCATTGTCGGTCCGTCCATGGTAGAACTTATTTCGGGGTTGTCACTGTCGGTCCGTCCCTCGTGGAACTTATTTTGGGGTTGTCACTGTCGGTCCGTCCATGGTAGAACTTATTTTGGGGTTGTCATTGTCGGTCCGTCCCTGGTGGAACTTATTTTGGGTTGTCATTGTCGGTCCGTCCATGGTAGAAATTATTTCGGGGTTGTCACTCTCGGTCCGTCCCTCGTGGAACTTATTTTGGGGTTGTCACTGTCGGTCCGTCCATGGTGGAACTTATTTTGGGGTTGTCACTGTCGGTCCGTCCCTGGTGGAACTTATTTTGGTGGTGTCATTGTCGGCCCGCTTCATTTGACTTAATATCGCTCAGTTTGTAAGTGTATTCTCCTCCCCGGGGCTCCGGTTGACAAGTCTGTGGTGGCTATCTGATTAGGAGGCGCCGGCCACCGGACCCCCTCGGCGTTACCAGGGGTACAAAACCACTATTGTGTTGTCCTGTGTGGCCAGACAAAACCAGCATTGCGTTGTCCTGTGTGGCCAGACAAAACCACCATTGCGGTGTCCTGTGTGGCCAGACAAAACCAGCATTGCGTTGTCCTGTGTGGCCAGACAAAACCACCATTGCGGTGTCCTGTGTGGCCAGACAAAACCAGCATTGCGTTGTCCTGTGTGGCCAGACAAAACCACCATTGCGTGTCCTGTGTGGGCAGACAAAACCAGCATTGCGTGTTCTGCGTGGACAGACAAAACCGCCATTGCGTGTCCTGTGTGGGCAGACAAAACCACCATTGCATGTCCTGCGTGGGCAGACAAAACCACCATTGCGTGTCCTGCGTGGACAGACAAGATCACCATTGCGTGTCCTGCGTGGGCAGACAAAACCACCATTGCGTGTCCTTCATGGGCAGACAAAATCACCATTGCGTGTCCTGTGTGGGCAGACAAAACCACAATTGCGTGTCCTGCGTGGGCGGACAAAACCACCATTGCGTGTCCTGTGTGGTCGGACAAAACCACCATTGCGTGTCCCGTGTGGGCGGACAAAACCACCATTGCGTGTCCTGTGTGGGCGAGCCAAAACCACCATTTGCATGTCCTTTGTGGGCGGACAAGGAACATGCATGATACCTGCCGGAAATAAAACAGCACCTACAGGGCTGCCAACTGTGACGTTTTACAGTTGGAAGTAAAGTCAGAGACAGGGTAGGGACCATGATTACAAGTTGCCGTTAGTGGATATGAGGCGAGAGGCTACAGTGGAAGCCTCTTCGCCGATGATTCTAAATACGTAGCCATGAGAAAGCTGCTCCTCAGCGACCGTTTCATCCCAGCTACTTCGCAAACTAGTAGAACCTCTCTTAAAGGGCGTCCGTCACTTCCCCTGGATGAGTGGGGTAAGATATGGGACATTAAAGCACCATTCCGACTCCTTGGGGGAGTTGGCTGCGAACGCTTTAAAAAAATATGTCGACCGGACGTACCCAGGGCGAGGAAAGCCATCATGTGCAAATCCGATCAAGCGGTTGCGGGTGGGGGCGATCCAGTTCCAGTGAGGTCCCTGGCGTGTCGCCGCATGGTCCGGCGTCAGGGAGACCCGGCATCTGTGCTGTGTGGAGGTGCGTCGGGGAGGGTATTAAGAGCTCATTCTCGACGGCCCGCCGACGCCGTTTCTCAATGTAACATATTTAGGAAGTGTATTTGGAATGAATTGTGGCTTTTCTTTAACTGTAGGCGGCCACCTAAACTTCTCCACTGAAACATGGTTGGGATTTTCTCCTGCGTAAAAAATACATTTAGAAAATATATGAATATTTCGCCGGGTGTTTGTGTTGCAATTTGTTTAACCCACCTGAATATCGTTTGAGTTTATTCAAGCTTACCCATGTCTTCTCTGTTCAAGCCTCTGCGCATGTCATAGCATTAAGCAGCACTTTCTTATTTGCATTTTTCCATATTTTGTAAATATATAGAGAAATCACTCGTACAAAAAGTAAAAACAATCATACATCAAAATAGTCTTAAAGACAAAACAAACCAATTTTTTTTTTTTTAAAATCGGATTTCCATTCGATTATATGTATCCATTGAATGCATTAAAATATCGAACAACTCGGTTAGAGCGAATACAGATTATATTCCTCTTAAATATGCCACCTAGCAAAAACAAACAAGCAAAATGCTGGCGTAAAGCTAAATGAGTTTATGAGTTTGTATAATTCTTTGAAAACTTTATCCCTGACTTGAGTTGCAACGCTCAAAACGAACGATACCTTCGATTAAAACGAAACATCATTTTTTATTTTCTTCTTTGCTTTTTAAATATAAAATTTCTCTGCCCAGGTTCACTGCGCAGGTTCACGGCGCAGGTTCACGGTGCGGGTTCATGGCGTGCTTGATTTTATCAAATAAAGACGAAACCAAATGCAACTCGTTAAACCGATCCGACTATTCAAATAATCCGGTTTGTTAATGAGAAATTCCCCGTACCGCTGTATTTGTTCCACGTGGTCCTGCCCACCTGTTTAATGGCGGTGCAATGCGCTCCCTGGGCTGTGAAGGGAACCCCCCCCCTTCTCTCTCAGCGTATGAGATAGACCACGACCCTCTTACATACATATGTTAATTCCAAAACTGCCTTCTGCCGCGGCACACAAGTCAAGTATTACACATACGTGTATAACAGTAGCACGGCACATTGAACGAGTGTGTACTAATTGAGGTGGTCAGTCCACGACACGGTGAAAATAAAGAGTAGAGTCAATGACAGGGAAGGGTCAATTTTTATCTTCTTGTTTTAGAGGGCTGCAATTTCGGCCAACTGCAGTGGTATTTTTTACTGTTTTCTTTTTTTTTGTGGGAAGGGGAGGAAAAAACTAGGCCCACCATGGGGGCACCAACCCTAGCAACGCCACTGAATAAGAGAAAGGCGTCACAATCGGGTGGAACGAAATCGTGGAGGGGGGGGGGGGAGACCTAAATTAATAAACCATTGAAAAAAACTCAAAAATCGTATGAATCCTTTACATACATTTCCGTTTGCATATATGCAATTGTACGTGATTTACCATTTATAAAGAAGCGGTTATGTGAATGGGTAAACGTCTGGCGAAAACCCGTTTCATATATCCCTCATTTTACTCTTCAAAAATACACTTTATTTTTGCTCCATACTCAAATACGTCATAAATATAAAGCATATAGAAACAGCCACACAAAACCAAGGAAAACTTATTTTTGCGGGTTGGTGGTGGGGCTGAAAGTTTTAAAAAATATTTTGTCATCGGCAACGGGTCTATTTGCCAAGTTTCAGTTCGATAGGATGACGCGAAATGGATCAGTTAACCGTCCGAAGATTTTTTCCATAAACAGACGAACATAAGCGAAGTTGATATAAAGGGATTTACAAATGGAATAATGACAAATGTTATCAAAACTAAGGTGTGGTGGTGAATAGTGCGAACACTATAAATGAATGCCATTAGGCAATGGTGTTGCCGTCATCAGGATCAGTTCAGGCCACGACATGATGTCAAAATACTGACTCGGGACTTCACTGCAGACCTGCAACAGCAACTTGTGCAAGTACAGTTTGTCAGGTCATGCCATCCATTGCAACGATATCCATCCATTTTTTAAAACAAATGTTATTTAATTTTTATTCCTTCTACTTTATTTAGGGTGGTGTTTGGGGGGGGGGGGAGACGGAGAGGGAGGAATCTTCAATTATAAACTCCTCTTATTTTGTAATTATTCTTCAACAACTTTTTAAACTAACCCTGTTTCTTCTTCTTCTATATATTAAGTGCCCACGATCAATTTATTGATCATTCTGGCTCCTATGAATGTCGATGGGATTTGCAATGTCTCTGTGCCTGGTGTTGATGAGGATATTTCACTGGTTGCAAGAGTTACTTAGTGAGGGTATCATGCAATTTAGACAAATAATTTAAGTTTGAGGTCACGTGATATGAATAAAGGTCATCATTTTCTTGTGTTCTCAAACCAGTAAAAAAATGTTTGCGCGGTTGAGTTGATTTTTTTAATATCGATAGTGTGTCACACTTAGTGGAATTTCTTGATATTGCTCCAGTATCACGTCTGTCCAAAGCCGCCATTAAAAGTGTCTTGTGCTCCGCAAACTATATTTTGTCTGGTGTTTTTAATAGCCACTCCCGTGACGTCACCTCATTATTTTACATCAATTATAATTTTTGCAATCACGACAATGCTCGGACAGTCATTAGCGGATCTCTGCATCCTTGGACACCGCACGTTATATTTTACAATGTCAGTTTGTTAAACAAAAATTGTTTTTAAAAAATAGATTAGGAATTTGGCGCCACCCACATCCCGCTCCATCTCCCGCCGATTTCAGTTCCCGGGCGCCGAGCAAAGGGCCCCCCACTGGTATGCCTACATCTGTAGCATTCTTTGACCATATCGTCGTCAGATAAGGTTCGATCAGACCCCAAGGTTCGGCCACGACTCATTGTGTCTCGGACGAGCACGTGCTGATAAGCCATCACAAGTCAAGCCCAAACTGGCCCCCGTAATCTTCTCGCGGCCGTCTTGAGGATTCGCGGGATCTGCCAGGTAAAAACTAGTTGGCCAGATTTAAATCCTTGCAGTATTCAGGTCTGCATACAAAGTTTCGTCGTTGGAGTTTTTCTTTCAATATTTTAAGAGGGTTGGGGCGAAGGGGAGAAGGGGAGGATTTGGGGGTTGTGTGCATGGGTTAGGGGCATGGGTTTGGGAGCATGGGTTGGGGGCATAGTTTGGGGGCACAGTTTGGGGGCATAGTTTGGGGGCATAGTTTGGGGGCATAGGTTGGGGGCATAGGTTGGGGGCATGGGTTGGGGGCATAGTTTGGGGCATAGGTTGGGGGCATAGGTTGGGGGCATGGGTTTTGGGGCATAGGTTGAAGGAATGGGTTAGGATATAGGGTTGGACGCGACGGAGGGCCTAATTAGCTACCTGTAAACTCGGATTATGATGACTTTTCACATGATTTTTCTGGCTATTACTTGAAAACCACAAAAATTTAATTCCTTCAGGAAAGAAATGAGTTGCACCTAGGTTTCCTTGGCCGTAAACGTTTGGTCCAACTATTGTTAAAGGAAAAGTTTTTTTAAGCTGAAGAGTTCCGTAGCGATAAAAGTGGTTAGAGACATTTCTTGACTTTTTTGCGCGGGAGACTCGTCAAAGCTTTAAGGTCATTGTTTCCACACACAAAAATGTACATAAGGTATAAATTTCCTCCAAAACGGAGAATAAAACCTGATAGTAAAAAATGGGAGTAAAACCTGATAGTAAAACTTGATAAAAAAAACTTGTTAGTAAAAACTGATAGTAAAAACTGATAGTAAAAACTGATAGTAAAACCTGATAGTAAAACCTTATAGTAAAACCTGATAGTAAAAACTGATAGTAAAAACTGATAGTAAAAACTATCCGCTTCGTCATAACGCCAGCATTCTGGGCTGTTCTGATGTCACGCCCCGTCATAACGCCAGCATTCTGGGTTGTTCTGATGTCACGCCCCGTCATAACGCCAGCATTCTGGGCTGTTCTGATGTCACGCCCCGTCATAACGCCAGCATTTTGGGCTGTTCTGATGTCACGCCCCGTCATAACGCCAGCATCTGGGCTGTTCTGATGTCACGCCCCGTCATAACGCCAGCATTCTGGGCTGTTCTGATGTCTCGCCCCGTCATAACGCCAGCATTCTGGGCTGTTCTGATGTCACGCCCCGTCATAACGCCAGCATTCTGGGCTGTTCTGATGTCACGCCCCGTCATAACGCCAGAATTCTGGGCTGTTCTGATGTCTCGCCCCGTCATAACGCCAGCATTCTGGGCTGTTCTGATGTCACGCCCCGTCATAACGCCAGCATTCTGGGCTGTTCTGATGTCACGCCCCGTCATAACGCCAGCATTCTGGGTTGTTCTGATGTCACGCCCCGTCATAACGCCAACATTCTGGGCTGTTCTGATGTCTCGCCCCGTCATAACGCCAGCATTCTGGGCTGTTCTGATGTCACGCCCCGTCATAACGCCAGCATTCTGGGCTGTTCTGATGTCACGCCCCGTCATAACGCCAGCATTCTGGGCTGTTCTGATGTCACGCCCCGTCATAACGCCAGCATTCTGGGCTGTTCTGATGTCTCGCCCCGTCATAACGCCAGCATTCTGGGCTGTTCTGATGTCACGCCCCGTCATAACGCCAGCATTCTGGGCTGTTCTGATGTCACGCCCCGTCATAACGCCAGCATTCTGGGCTGTTCTGATGTCTCGCCTCGTCATAACGCCAGCATTCTGGGCTGTTCTGAGTGTGTTATTTGACATAATTTGTTTTAATCCAGGTGATCAATGAAAGTGCACGTGTTTCGAGCATCTCTGATCGAGTTCAATATCAAAACAAGGCTGCCTTTAAGTATGATCTTAAAGTCACGGTAGACATACTATAAAAGAATCATTATTGATCTATATAGTGTACAAAACAGAGGCAATTTGATTATTTTAATGTCATTTTATTTGGTGTGGATCCGAGACGTGGATTAGCAGAAGCGGATGCTGAAAAATTCTTCAAGGGTTCATGGATAGGAACACATTTCCGGCACGAAGATCCGTAGAACTTTTGATTATGCCTTGAATGTTCTTTTCTTTTAAATGTAGTATCCTCAACGTGCCCTAAATCAATGACCGCCCCCCCCCCGGGCCCCAGCCCCCCTACCCCAATCTCTTGATGGTGTGGATAATCGAAGTTTAATGTCTCCTACCTTCCAACTGACAATAACCTGTTAACTTCATAATGTTTTTGTTTTTTTTTATTTTTTTATTGCTTTGTACCACCAATCATTTTATCGTAAAGGCATTAGTCTGGTAGTAATCTATAACTATAACAGAACTTTGGAAAAAAGGAAGAGAAAAACATACCGAAAGGAAGTCCCTTAGACTGAACTGATTTTTAAAAACAACACAAAAAATACGAATTTAAAAAAAAAAAAAAAAGGAGAAAATTGAAAAGAAAAACTAACGAAAAAGCGATGTCATAAAAATGTCGGACATTTGAGTCTGAAAGTAGTAAATTGTCAAACTAAGATGTCACTTTTAATTGGTCGCTCACTGTCATTCCATGACAATGCCGGCCATGTTCTAATGAGACGATTCATTAGGCGTTGTCTCTTCAGCGTGACCGTAGCAGCAGTGAGACGCAATCCGAAGCTTGTTGTAGAGAAAGAGAATCGTCAGAGTCCCACTTCGGTTTGTGTACCACTATATTATGTACTACTATATTGTGTACTACTATATTGTGTACTACTATATTGTGTACTACTATATTGTGTACTACTATATTGTGTACTACTATATTGTGTAATATTGCTTTTCGTATAGAGACAGCAATGGTCAATTTTAACTTGTTTGCTCAGTTTCCAAAAGACAATTTTCCCCAAATGTAGGCCTACACATAATCTGTTCCAAACACTGACGTAGTAAAGGTGGGGCGTTGATGGTGGTCTGCCGCGGGCGGTACTTTTTTAAAAAAAATATTTAAGGACGGCATTTTCGGCAAACTGAAATTTTTTTTTAATATAAAGTTCGCATCGAATACCCCCCACCCCCACCCCCCGGGGCTGCACCAACCCTAGTTACGCCACAGGTTCCCTGTAAAACATCTTGTAACGTCTTTGAACGATGTACCAAGCTTAGCTATAACTCACAAATACTATGTGTGGAATTTGCTGGATGCATTCATTTTGTGTTCCGCCTGTATTTTGGACACTGGATAGCAAGTGTTCGGGGACTTTTTTTGTAGCAGAAAACAAGATCCCACTTGGCTGAGCTATATATAAATATATATATATATATATTAAGATTATTTTTTTTTTATAAATGTGCCTTCTGCTCAAGGTTGTGCAATCACTTTGGGAGATTTATTGCTGTAAGCCTGTTGGTTTTAATGAATCCAGGCGCAGCCAATGATTGCAGGATGTGGCAAGGGGATTTCTCTTATCAAATTAGTGTTATGACTTATTAGAGTCATAAACAGATTACTTCCCTTGACACAGTGACCTACTATCAAAAGCTTCTAAAAATATATCCTTGTTCTGGTTGGATATAGAAAAAAAAAGTTGCATCCATTTAGTTCTGATTGCTTGGATAGATATTTGATTCGGCCTACCAGTCTTAGAGATTGGCATCGTTCAGAGAGGATGCGGAAGGAATAAGACTCTTCCGTTATCATACATAGGAATTTGACAACTGCGGCAGACATCTGGGGTGATTATCTGGGGAGGACACTTGGGACGGAAATATGTGGCGGACATTTGTGGCTGAATCTGTGGCGGACATCTGTAGTGGACATCTGTAGTGGACATCTGCGATGGCCATCTGTAGTGGACAGCAATGTTCCCTTTAAGCTGCGTGGCTGCGCGGCCGCGCAGCTACCTCACAGATGCCGCGCAGCAGTTTTGAGCATCCGCGCAGCAAATTTTTATAAAAATAAATTCGAACCGATACGCTGTACTCTGCAAAGTAAAACTTTGCACACAACTTTATGATTTTGCACACGAACCAGCAAACCTTAGAGGGAACATTGGTGGACAGCTGTGGCGGGCAGCTGTGGCGGACAGCTGTGGCGGACAGCTTTGTCGCATAGAACACTATTACTATTACAAGGATGTCTAGAAAATAAGCGGTTAGCTGTTTATCGGTTCAAAAAGCTGTTTTAAAAAAAAGGCAGCGCTTTCCACATTCGTAATAATATGAGCTTAAGCTTCCCCGAACCCAACTCATCTATCTTCAGTTTCGTTGACCCACCCGTAACCTTTGTCGCACTGGTTAAGACAGTTTCGTTGACCCACCCGTAACCTTTGTCGCACTGGTTAAGACAGTTTCGTTGACCCACCCGTAACCTTTGTCGCACTGGTTAAGACAGTTTCGTTGACCCACCCGTAACCTTTATCGCACTGGTTAAGACAGTTTCGTTGACCCACCCGTAACCTTTGTCGCACTGGTTAAGACAGTGTATCGGTGATGCATACAACTCTTATACAGTGTCGCCGACCGTGGCAAACCTTGTTACAAATATCAAACGTGAACCGACGAGAGCAGGAGAGAGCTAGACCCGATCATGTGACCTTTCCATGAGTTGTTTTTAAAAGTTAATTTCACAAATCAGGGGTTCTCAAACGTCCCTGATTCCGTTAATTACGTGACTTTACACACTTTTGGAAAACATTCAAGTTCAAGTTCAAGTTCAAGTCCCTAATCGATCATAAAAGGAATAATAATTTTAGAAATTGTAGCGGAAATTGATATATAAATATACATATAAAATTAATTTCTACAGCTTTTAAATTATTGCCTTAATGTACCCCACCTTTGCAATTTTTTAGAGATCCGCCGATGTCAATATGGATAAATCCCCCCAAAGGTGTAGCGCTCAAACCTGGCAATTTACTCACAAACATTCTCTGTACTTCAAAGATGGAGAAAACCTCAAGTTTCTAGCCCACGGGGCTCAATAATGACACTTGTGAAACAAGGTTTAATTACCAGTGTGGGGCCAGAAAAACATTAATGGAAGATAATGTCTGCATTCAGATTTTTACCAATAGCATGTTTGGATTTTGAAGAGGGGAGGGAAAAAAAAAACATAGCAGTGCTAAGGTTCTCAAAAGTTTAAACACGGCTCATATATTTTGAGATTTCAAATGATCGCTGTGGTTTTAGTCAATCGTGGAAGGCTGTGTCAAGATGGGGTACTTCTTAGTCAATCGTGGAAGGCTGTGTCAAGATGGGGGTACTTCTTAGTCAATCGTGGAAGGCTGTGTCAAGATGGGGTACTTCTTAGTCAATCGTGGAAGGCTGTGTCAAGATGGGGTACTTCTTAGTCAATCGTGGAAGGCTGTGTCAAGATGGGGTACTTCTTAGTCAATCGTGGAAGGCTGTGTCAAGATGGGGTACTTCTTAGTCAATCGTGGAAGGCTGTGTCAAGATGGGGTATTTCTTTTTTTTTTTTTTTAAATTATTTTTTTTTTGGTTGGGGTGGGGGTTGGGACCTAGGTTTACTAAGGTTGGTAGTAGGTTTAATCTATCGAAGCTGCAAGCGCCGATATAATTTTTAAAATCCAGCCTGATTAAACTTAAACCAAACAACTATTCTTAGCATCCTCTAATATCATGCATGTGCTGCTGTTGATGCAATGACTATTGAATTTTTAAATTTTTTTTTAAATTTTAAATTTGATTGCATATATAATGCATGATACGAATTAAATTAAATTTTAAACGATGAAATAACGCAAAATATTCAATAAATTTTCCGAAACATCTTCCATTTGGCTCATTTTTGACGAGTCATAACAAGTTTTCCTAGGATATTTGGAGCTGTGTCATGTATCCTGCCACTAAATGTATGAGGAAAAACTGTTCTAAAGAGCACTGAAGACACAAGACGTGGGACGTCTTCGCTTAGTCGCCTTGTTTCGTTTGACTCTATTCAGTCCAACCTAGGAATGCTGGGCTCACTGATCAGTATAGTTCTAGAACAACTGGTAGAAAAGACGTGTCAATATCAGCCAACTTATCCACGTACAGTGCACAAGTCCGTTCATTTGTTGCGCACATTTGTCAAAGTTTAAAAAAAAAATTATGGATTATTTAATCTATAAGACAACTAGATTTTCTTTTTCTTCCAATAATCATGATGGGATAACCGTATTATTGATTAAAGTACTATTTCCCCTTGCCTAGGTGACAGATGTGTCCATCAAGACGTATATATATATATATATTAAAGTCAACAATTTTCCTGTGATGATATATGTTTCTTAAAGTTCTAGACATAAAGGACTAGTAGCACTGTACCACAAAATGCGCGGGGCATTGTTTGAAACATACCACACCGCTTAGTAGCACTGTACCACAACATGCGCGGGACATTGTTTGAAACATCCTTAACACATTCAGTATAGTTTGAAGCGGTCCATCGCTCATGGTCAACTGATACATTTTTGTAGAGATCTCGACTCTAGAAATCCATAAAATCTACAATTATATAAATCAATCTATAATTATATATATAAAAACAACAGAAAAAATGGAATTAAATCTCCTGTACAGATTTGGTGAACATATCTAAATGTAATGGTTCTGTTCTCACTTTGTGTAGATCTTTGAGAACGGTCAGACTTTTGGAAGAGATGATAACCTTTTATCTACATCACAGCTAGCAGATTGATTCTGAGAAATGACAACTAATGCAAGTGAGGATCGTGAACCTATAAACCTTAAGGCGGAGGCGGTGGTTGTTGGTTGCCAGTGTTGCTCTTAGGCTACCGACGTCGATCATAACTTATCTCTCAAGTTCAAATGTTTAGGCTACCGACGACAGGTCCCAACTTATCTCTCAAGTTCAAATGTTTAGGCTACCGACGACAGATCATAACTTATCTCTCAAGTTCAAATGTTTAGGCTACCAACGACAGGTCATCATTTGTCTTGCAAGTGCAAATGTCTCAGAACAAGAGGTGCTAGCTTATCCCATAGCTATTAAATTAAACAGCAAATTACCCTACCTTCAAGCACCAGACCCCGCTCCACGACGCTACCTATTTAAACACAAGGCCTCCCACACTCACACATACACACATCACAGACAGACACCCAGCCTTTCCTTTGCTCTAAGGCGGCATTCATATCTTCACACTTGAGCAGTGATCAGTCCGGTTGATGTCACAGACAAACAAGCACTTTCAAAGTCAAACATTGTGACAGCGAGTAAAACACTGGCTTGGTTGTGTACCTCAGCCTTTCCCCCCCCCCCCCCCCCGGGCGTGAGTTCATGGCCACGAACTTGTAGGCAGGTCGATAAGACGTGGTCAAAATGTTTCGTTATAATGAAGTTCTCTGGTTGAGGAAATCTACCTTTTTTTTAAAATTCCGCATATTATTCAACACATTTTAACACCCCCACCCTTCTCTTTTCCCCTTCCGAATCCGCAGTAGAACAGAATTCCCGTTTAATAATTAAAAACAACAACAACAACAACAAAACCTTTAGTGAGTCGATAATTGTGTGTACCTATGTCTACATTCCAAGTCCTGGGTTTGAGGAGATCGAATAAGGGCGGACCTGTAGATGGCATTGTTCTTTGTAGTCTGTTGTTTAATGGCGTGACTTGTTAGGTTTTTTTTTCCCCTTGCATCGAAGTCTGGACAAATATGTTTTGTTGTGGAGAAATATTGCTGATGATAGGGAAAATGTGCCTTGGTTTTACAAGAAATACAGATGCCATGTCTCCTATTCGCTTTGATTTTTAAAAAAATTATTGCTGGCGTGTCATGGCAACAATTATCATAGTAAGGGCTGAGGGAATGAGAGAAGAAGATAGAAAGATAAGTGCAAGACCGAGAGGAGAAGAAGGAGGAAGATTTCTGTGGACTTAAATGACTTGGAAAACATTGCGTTAATTAATTTGTAGATAAATAAAGGGAATTAACTCCGTGATCCTCTGATCTGTTCTTATAAATGTATAAGGAATTTATTACGAATGTATTATTAAAAAGGTATTAATAATTTACCAAAGATTACAATCAATTGATGAAATTTAAAGGATTTTTAAGTCATCGTTAAAACAAGTATTCCCACAGCTAAAGACTCACTTAAAAAGACAGGCAGTTCCGGCTCATTCCAGCAAAAAGCCAGTACAAGAACTGTTCATTCCTACCAAAAGCAGTCAGGTGCTGGAACAAGCTTCCAAAAAGGAACAGCTGAGGCGACAGCACAAGACACATTTGCGCCCATCGCATCAGGCCTTCCAACCCCCGGTTCATGATACCTTCGCCTAGTAGCAACCAGTGAAATATCCTCTTTAACACCAAGCAAAAATGCTTTGCATATCCCATCTACATGCATAGGAGCCAGAATGATCAATACATTGATCGTGGGCCCTTAATTTATAGATATAAGAAGAAGAAGGAGACTAAATATGTGCGTCCAGCCATCCGGGTTATTTAGTATAAATACTCAAACTAAGACCTTTGGCAGTGGCGTAGCTAGGGTTGGTGTCACCCGATGCGGTCCGCAACCCCTTAGCTACGTCACTAACTTTTGGCTCTATCTCTTTTATCGCTGACTCTGTGAGATATTTATTATACATTATATTAAATTTCACATCCCCAAAATAGCATCTGTTTTGTAATGGTGAGGGGTACTGAATGTATTTTATTAATGTGAAAGGGTTTCGTTTAAAAACAGTGTGAGACTCACGCTGTAAATAAATTAATGTATACTAAGGCTTAACCGGGAGCAGGTATATTACACCGGGTCCGGGTATTTTGTGGGTTCAAGTGTTACCAAAGAAAAGAGAAAAGTTAGAGGGCATTGCCCAAAGTCGCAGTGAGAGGGCAATGCCCCATGGCGCAGTGAGAGGGCATTGCCCTAAGTCGTAGTGAGAGGGCATTGCCCCATATCGCAGTGAGAGGGCATTGCCCTAAGTCGTAGTGAGAGTGCATTGCCCCATGTCGTAGTAAGAGGGCATTGCCTCATGTCATAGTGAGAGCGCGCGCATTGCCCAATGTCATAGAGAGAGTACATTGCCCCATGTCGTAGTGAGAGGGCATTGACCCATGTCGTAGTGAGAGGGCATTTCCCCTTGTCGCAGTGAGAGGGCATTACCTTCGCCAACCGTTTGTGTATTGAAACAACCCACAGTTGCCGGATCCCGGTCTAGAGATGACGTTGTACAAAAACCCGTCGACACAGGAGACACTGTCGTTCATTTTATAGCAAAGACTTGGGAAACCGCAGTCCCAGCATAACCGAAATTGCAGTTACTGGAGATCAGACGTTACAACTCCGTCGACCCAGGCGTAGCCGCGATGTTGACACAACTCAGTTGCAAAGGGTGATCAGCAACTATCACGTGACCACTACACGAGACTGTGATAAAAAATTATCACTTGACCACTACACGAGACTGTGATAAAAAATTATCCCGTAACCAGTACACGTGAATGTGATCCGTAACTATCACGTGACCACTACACGAGACTGTGATCAACTAGGCGAGAAGGTCACGAGTGTAAACAGAAACAAAAAATAACGTACGCTCCATCCACACATCCAAAGATAGAAATCCCATTGGAAAGAAAGCTTATGAAAAATTGAATGTAGACGCACCTTTCCTTTCTTGTGATCATATTTAAAAAGAAGTTAGTAAGAAATGTATTTTGATTTCTGCTTTAACTTAAACGTATGTTGTTCCCTGTTTCTTGAAAATAGTTTAAATAGCAATTTTATAAAGGCGTAAGAAAAATGAATAAATAAAGGGTTGGAACCATTTATTTATTAATGTTTGTAACATTTTTGCAAAAATATTTGACAAGGTAAAAAAATATATTTGTATCGTATTTCACGGGTCATTTCTGGTTTTTTATGTACATGTTCAACTCGATGTCCACGTCCATCTTCTTGATCTACCTTAATGGTCAAAGAGTCACGTCATTAACCCCTTTGCCGCGCTGTTCAGTCGATTCTCACGTCCGCCGTGACAGTCACAATGTGATCTCCGCTATACAACATTAACACAATCACCCCCACACCCCCCCCCCCCAAAATCCGCTGGGCCTATCGGCTGACCCCAACACTGCGTGACCCACTAACAGGTTAAAAGCCACCGGCCACTTGCCCACGTGGGACGTGACTTTGAGCAGACGGGTTGTGTATGTCAGTTGCCCGAGGCAGGCGCGAGCACCGAACAGGGCGATGCTCGAAAATCTCACGAGATCTTCCGAGGATTTGAGGTGGACGCCATTCGATATTTTTTCGATGGCTTTTGTAGGGGGGGGGGGGGAGAAAGGGGGCCTGGGCTCCCTTCAACTAATTAGTCAGCCGTTTATGCCATTTATCATGTTTACGAAAACTTGCTTAGTGAAGGTATTCTTGATATACTAATAACTGTTCTGTGACCTGAATACAATTATTTTTTGCACCTATGCTTAACAATTATAGTGACAAAAATAAGAACCAGCAGTTAGCCAAAATAGCGGAACAGATATCACAAATATTGAAAGTGTCAGCCTACAATGGTGCAAAAGATGTCAAAATTAAAGACAGTGTTAGCCGAAATTGGCGGAACAGATGTCACAGATAATGACAGTATTAGCCGACAGTGGCGGAACAGATGTCACAAATAATGACAATGTCAGCCTGCAATGGTGCAACAGATGTCAAAACTAAAGACAGTGTTATCCGATATTGACGGAACAGATGACACAAATAATGACAGTGTTATCCGACATTGGCGGAACAGTTGTCACAAATAATGACAGTTGGTTTTAAGCGAATTGGGCAGCAAACTAAAAGTTCTACGAGGCTTAATAAACTTATAAAAGGGTGTTTTTAATATCTTTTTTAATAGTATCATTACATTGCATAGTGTTGGTAGCGTTTATCTGAGGGGTTTTGAAAAAGAAGATCCTATTAGAAACGCCCCTTACCTAGTACCAGAGCTGTCGCGGGGGTCCGGCTAACCCTGCGGCTGCAGGGCGCATGGGATATTTTAGGAGCGCATGGGATATTTTAGGAGCGCATGGGATATTTTAGGAGCGCATGGGATATTTTAGGGGCGCATGGGATATTTTAGGAGCGCAAAGTTGGGAAAACATTCTATGTGCATTTTTTAAAAAAAACAGATTGCATTATATAGCTAAATAACAAGAACAGAAAAGTTGCGGGGGGGGGGGCGCGCTTCCATGAGTCACGTGATGGTTCTGCCTATAAAGAACATCCTTACATCAGCTGATACGATCAGAATTTATAGCGAAACAAATATCACCTCCTCCTCCCCCCCACCCCCCCACCCCCCCACCCCACTTATTTTTCATTTAATAGCTGCGTTTTTTTTTTGAAGACCAGGCCCCAACCATTATGACGTGAAATTCAAGGTGAGATAATCCTCCCTATCCCCCTTTTCCCTAAACACCGCGAGTTATTGGCTATTAGTTTACCAGTTTACTACCTCACAACTTGGGGTGTAAACAATGGCGGGTGGCGAGTGGGGGGTATGTGGGCGGGGGTATGTGGGCGGGGGGGAAGGGCTAAACTTTTAAGTGGACCATAAAATTTTCGTTGCATCAGGCGTAACACGATTTAGGAGATGAACGATGGTGAAGATATATAACAAGAAATGTATGCATTTATTCAAGACTTCGGAGTCTGAGCACGCAGTGCCGGACACCGACTCCGGAAATTCAACTCCGCTTTTGGACGTCACATCCTTTTCAATGTTAGACGCTGGTTCTTTTTTTTTTATTTCATTTGTTTAAAATAACGGGACTAAAATGTGTTGTTGTTTTGTTTAGTTTTTCCCAAAAGGTAAAGAAGAAACCTAAAGAACACAATATCGGTTGCTGGCTTGTGAAACAGAGTGTATACAAGTAACGCGGCGGACTCGATTCTAGAACGTGCATATCAGCTTCCCGTGATATAAGACGTTAACATCGTTTAGTTAATGAAGTAACCAGCAACAATTTAAAAAAATCTTTCTTTTTGCCATACTTTTCTTCGCACTTAAATATTGCATTGCATCATGATAAGTATCCAAAGGGATTGTTCTCTTGATTGAGGTGTTCACCTGACATAGCACTGATACACCAGTCTGTATTCTGGACACAATTACACTCACATAGCACTGACACACCAGCTGTATTCTGGACACAATTACACTTACGTAGCACTGATACACCAGTCTGTATTCTGGACACAATTACACTTACACTGATACACCAGTCTGTATTCTGGACACAATTACACTTACATACACTGATACACCAGTCTGTATTCTCGACACAATTACATTTACATACACTGATACACCAGTCTGTATTCTGGACACAATTACACTTCATCATCATGTCCAGTTGGGACGCCGCAGATGACATGAAAACTATCCTTCTCCATTCCTCTCAGTCTCCTGCACTACGCATAGCATCGCCCAGTTTTAGTTACACTTACATACACTGATATACCAGTATGTATTGTGGACACAGTGACACTTACATTGCACTAATGCACCAGTCTTTATCCTTGAAGGCCACAATGACACTTACATTGCACTAATGCACCAGTCTTTATCCTTGACGGCCACAATGACACTTACATTGCACTAATGCACCAGTCTTTATCCTTGACGGCCACAATGACACTTACGGTGACATTGTATGTAAGTCAAATAATAGGTGGGAAATAACATTTAATTTTTTTTAATCCACAATTTCCTCTCTTTTTTTTTTAAATGTCCACCAAAACAATGCCACTCTTGTGCCAAGTCTACACATTAGTTCAACACATGCCACTTGTGCCAAGTCTACACATTAGTTCAACACATGCCACTTGTGCCAAGTCTACACATTAGTTCAACACATGCCACTCTCGTGCTAAGTCTACACATTAGTTCAACACATGCCACTCTCGTGCCAAGTCTACACATTAGTTCAACACATGCCACTCTTGTGCCAAGTCTACACATTAGTTCAACACATGCCACTCTCGTGCCAAGTCTACACACTAGTTCAACACTTTCAAACACATATCTTGACTCATTTACCTAACAGGTTGGAGAGATTGAACCCGTGCAATAATTGTCCACTTTTCATGCGTTTTTAACTTCGTCATTTTCATGTTCGGTCCACACCATCGCCGTTCAGTCCACACCATTGCCGTTCAGTCCACACCATTTCCGTTCAGTCCACACCATTGCCGTTCAGTCCACACCATTTCCGTTCATCCCACACCATTGCCATTCAGTCCACACCCTTGCCGTTCAGTCCACACCATTGTTCAGTCCACACCATTACCGTTCAGCCCACATCATTGCCGTTCAGTCCACACCATTGCCGTTCAGTCCACACCCTTGCGTATATATTCAAGTTAAAATTATTTCGTCCTATCTCGCATTCAGAACCTGTGTTTTATATTCTGCAGATTTTTATCCGAGGAGCAAGTCACCCGTAGACGCCGGCGGGCCAACAAGTTGATACAAGTTGGTGTCTTGCGAGGACGAGCTCAGACATTTCAGACGAAGGAGGCTTAGTGCTTCCAAAAGAAATCTCTTGCACGTAAAATCGACTTGAAAAGGTGCTTGGATTTCTAAAGCAGAATATCGAAAGTTATCATTCTAGGAGGTTTAACAGTTCAGTAACCATGAACTTTGGTCGCTCATAGTTGCCATGTGATAAACAAAAATATATGTGAACAAAACATATCATCGACTCTTATCGCCTTTATTTGTGCATTAACTATATGTGATTATACGTTTAAAATCTCTCCACTAATTGTTCTATAATCACAATGTTAATTCTACGTTTTCAACGCAACATTCTACTAAAGTGAAAGTTTGCAATCACGTATTTTATTTTATGTTTTAACGCGACACGTTACATTTCACAAATTATGTTTTTATATCAAATTATAATTCCTACCATGTTTGTATTGTGAAAAAAAATAATTTTACGAACAATTTAAAAAATCAGATAATCGAAATAGGTTTTCGAATTATGGAATACTTGCTCAAAACGTCATCTCTGACAATGTGTCGCACGTGTGCACTCCTGCTGTGCACATTTATGGCGGTCACCGTAGCGAAGAGAACCGTTGACCGGCAGACAACGTTCGGAACCGTTCGAGGATTTGTGGACATGTTAAAGGATGGTCAGAAAGTGGAAAAATTCCTGGGAATACCCTACGCCAAGGCCCCCGTTGGAGAGCTCAGGTTTGAGGTATGGATGTATAGATATATATTGGCTTGTGTTGCATCTCCGTCTTACAATAGCTTACTTTCTGCTGTCTATATACTGTTTGGTACTATCTCTTCGATGCCTGATAAGTGTCTTCTTCGTATTCTGTATTATCGCCTGTCTTGTTGTGACCCTTCTGCCTGCTGTTTGATGTCTGTGTAGTCTTTTTTTCTTTTATGAATCCGTTTTCCTGGTCAACGACTCAAAACTTCCTTACCAACGACTCTATCCTTCCTGTCCAATGACTCCATTCTTCCTGGCCAATTACTCTATACTTCCTGGCCAACGACTCTATACTTCCTGGCCAACGACTCTATACTTCCTGGCCTAATACTGAATACTTCCTGTTTGTTCTCATAAATTCATGCATTCAATGATTAGACCCATATTCTTTGACCAGTCATTTACACTCATCAAAAGCCTAATAAATCTTCTGTCAAACGTTAAAACAAAAAAACAATCATTACTTGAACAATTCTTATGTTGCGTTATACCACTAAATCCTCTCAATTCATTGGCAACTAATCTCTCATAATTTCTACGACTCCTTCAAAGACAACAACGGATCCAGGTAAAGAGCATTAATCACGTTATTAAGTTTACAAAAAGATCACCTGAAGCTCTATCACGCTTATAAGCCTAATAACTCTGGTCACGCACCATCGTGCAATACCCAACCACCGCCAATTTATTGTCGCGTAAACCGCATCTGTCCAATATCTAGACATCTTGATTCAGACAGATCCACTCCACCCAGACCCCTCCTCCCATCCCTCCTCTCATCGCTCCTCCAATCCCTCCTCCTATCCCCCTCCCATCCCTCCTCCCATCCCTCCTCCCATCCCTCCTCCTATCCTCCTCCTATCCCCCTCCCATCCCTCTTCCCATCCCTCCTCCTATCCTCCTCCTATCCTCCTAGCCCCCTCCAATCCCTCCTACCATCCCTCCTCTCATCCTCCTCTTATCCCCCTCCCATCCCTCCTCCCATCCCTACCATCCATCCTCCATCTCTCCTCCCATCCCTCCTCCCATCCCTCCTCCCATACCTCCTCCCAACTCCCTCCTATCCCCCTCCCATCCATCCTCCCATCCCTCCTCCCATCCTCCTCCTATCCCTTCCCATCCCTACTCCCATCTCCCTCCTATCCCCCTCCCATCCATCCTCCCATTCCTCCTCCCATTCCTCCTCCCATCCCTCCTCCCATCCCTCCTCCACCCCCAGAATCCATTTGCTACTGCCTGGTCTTGTCCTTGTTGACCACCCCGTCCATAAAGCCTTCCAATGTCTGATTAGAGAGATAACCATATTTCATTAGTACTCACACCCGTCGTCACAATGTTGTCACGGCAAGGCCAGACCGTGCCTGTCACGTGAACATGCGGAGAGCTCTGGCATTTGAGTTGTCACATTTTTTGTCTGGACTGGTTTGTGATAGATGGTATATGGGCTTTGCTGGAGGTTTGGGTTTCTTGGATGGTATAGGTGTCTTGGGTGTAGGGTTTTCTGGATGGTATGGGATTTTTGGATGGTATAAGTTTTTTTTTTTTTGGATCTGGATGCAAAATGCAACCAATTATCGTAGCCAACTCTTCATGATTTCACGAATTTGATGGGTTATTATCAAAACAATTTTTTCTGGTCGATTGGTTTAAACATTTTAGTTTCTTTGATATTATGCAACTAATTTCTCCATACCCAGGAAGACAGAGATGGAATTCAAGCTCAATTTTCTTTTTAATCTTTCAAAACTGTGTGGGGTTCTTTCCATTGAGGTGATTTTTCAAATCTGGAGAACAAATACAATTTTTCGTCATGAATTAAAATGTCCCAGATATTGAATATTAACCCGTTGCACGTATGCCAGTATATGGATGCAGCAACGTACCGAACCAGAACCAGAACCCATAAATACATATACGAAAATGTAATCCATCGATAATGTATCGAATCCTTAGCTGTGTCTGTTGCAACCAGGTTCATAAGGTGAAGACGAGTCGATCCTAACGCAGATGCATTTTTTTTTTTTAAAAAGGAAGATATTTCACAATTGTTAAAACTAACAATTAATTTTAAAAACATCCACTAACCTGTATTATTTTCTTATTATCTGAATGACTTCAATTCGATCAAACTAAATTTTGGAGTGTCAGTCGCTAGCTTTGGACTTGAACTCATTCTAAAATTCGTATCTCCGTTTTTAAAAAAATTAAAACGATTTCGTAAACAAGATAGCAAACATTAGCGCTTAGAAGAAAGGACAGTTCGTAAACAAGATAGCAAACATTAGCGCTTAAAAGAAAGGACAGTTCGTAAACAAGACAGCAAACATTAGCGCTTAGAAGAAAGGACAGTTCGTAAACAAGATAGCAAACATTAGCGCTTAGAAGAAAGGACAGTTCGTAAACAAGATAGCAAACATTAGCGCTTAGAAGAAAGGACAGTTCGTAAACAAGATAGCAAACATTAGCGCTTAGAAGAAAGGACAGTTCGTAAACAAGACAGCAAACATTAGCGCTTAGAAGAAAGGACAGTTCGTAAACAAGATAGCAAACATTAGCGCTTAGAAGAAAGGACAGTTCGTAAACAAGATAGCAAACATTAGCGCTTAGAAGAAAGGACAGTTCGTAAACAAGATAGCAAACATTAGCGCTTAGAAGAAAGGACAGTTCGTAAACAAGACAGCGAACATTAGCGCGTAGAAGAAAGGACAGTTCGTAAACAAGACAGCAAACATTAGCGCTTAGAAAAAAAGGACAGTTCGTAAACAAGACAGCAAACATTAGCGCTTAGAAGAAAGGACAGTTCGTAAACAAGATAGCAAACATTAGCGCTTAGAAGAAAGGACAGTTCGTAAACAAGACAGCAAACATTAGCGCTTAGAAGAAAGGACAGTTCGTAATAAAGATAGCAAACATTAGCGCTTAGAAGAAAGGACAGTTCGTAAACAAGACAGCAAACATTAGCGCTTAGAAGAAAGGACAGTTCGTAAACAAGATAGCAAACATTAGCGCTTAGAAGAAAGGACAGTTCGTAAACAAGATAGCAAACATTAGCGCTTAGAAGAAAGGACAGTTCGTAAACAATACAGCAAACATTAGCGCTTAGAAGAAAGGACAGTTCGTAAACAAGACAGCAAACATTAGCGCTTAGAAGAAAGGACAGTTCGTAAACAAGACAGCAAACATTAGAGCTTAGAAGAAAGGACAGTTCGTAAACAAGACAGCAAACATTAGCGCTTAGAAGAAAGGACAGTTCGTAAACAAGACAGCAAACATTATCGCTTAGAAGAAAGGACAGTTCGTAAACAAGACAGCAAACATTAGCGCTTAGAAGAAAGGACAGTTCGTAAACAAGACTGCAAACATTAGCGCTTAGAAGAAAGGACAGTTCGTGAACAAGATAGCAAACATTAGCGCTTAGAAGAAAGGACAGTTCGTAAACAAGATAGCAAACATTAGCGCTTAGAAGAAAGGACAGTTCGTAAACAAGATAGCAAACATTAGCGCTTAGAAGAAAGGACAGTTCGTAAACAAGACAGCAAACATTAGCGCTTAGAAGAAAGGACAGTTCGTAATACAAGATAGCAAACATTAGCGCTTAGAAGAAAGGACAGTTCGTAAACAAGACAGCAAACATTAGCGCTTAGAAGAAAGGACAGTTCGTAAACAAGACAGCAAACATTAGCGCTTAGAAGAAAGGACAGTTCGTAAACAAGATAGCAAACATTAGCGCTTAGAAGAAAGGACAGTTCGTAAACAAGACAGCAAACATTAGCGCTTAGAAGAAAGGACAGTTCGTAAACAAGATAGCAAACATTAGCGCTTAGAAGAAAGGACAGTTCGTAAACAAGATAGCAAACATTAGCGCTTAGAAGAAAGGACAGTTCGTAATCAAGACAGCAAACATTAGCGCTTAGAAGAAAGGACAGTTCGTAAACAAGACAGCAAACATTAGCGCTTAGAAGAAAGGACAGTTCGTAAACATGACAGCAAACATTAGCGCTTAGAAGAAAGGACAGTTCGTAAACAAGACAGCAAACATTAGCGCTTAGAAGAAAGGACAGTTCGTAAACAAGACAGCAAACATTAGCGCTTAGAAGAAAGGACAGTTCGTAAACAAGACTGCAAACATTAGCGCTTAGAAGAAAGGACAGTTCGTAAACAAGATAGCAAACATTAGCGCTTAGAAGAAAGGACAGTTCGTAAACAAGACAGCAAACATTAGCGCTTAGAAGAAAGGACAGTTCGTAAACAAGATAGCAAACATTAGCGCTTAGAAGAAAGGACAGTTCGTAAACAAGATAGCAAACATTAGCGCTTAGAAGAAAGGGCAGTTCGTAAACAAGATAGCAAACATTAGCGCTTAGAAGAAAGGACATGTCCAATTTTTATAATTGAATCCTTTATATTAACTTCACTTTTGTTTCGCGGCTGGCAAAATCTTCGGGCGGTTGACTGACCCCATTCCCGTCAAACTATCGGGCTAAAACTTGGGACACAGACTCGTTGCTGATGACAAACATGCTTTCAAATTTTTTGCCGCACACCCAACCACCCAAAGTGGAAGTTGAAGGACATATGATGACACTGATTTCACACTGATTTCACACTGATTTCACACTGATTTCACGAAATAAAATGTCCGATAACAGCGCTAAAAATTCTTTTAAAGAAATAACGCAAGTGCGTTTGATGCGTAATATTTTACTTTTGTTGTTTTTTTCTTAAATAGTTGGTGAAATGTAAAAGCGGGTGGGACATTAGAATATTAAAATTAATTAAAATAATAAAATTTTCATATAAAGGATTTATAAGAAAAACATTTTTAGGGGTTGTTCAATTATAATTAAAAGATATTGGGATATCACACACTGGGAATAATTTTTAAGGCATTGGCGGCAGATATGTTTGTACATTTTAAAAACGTTAATTTTTACAAGTCAAAATATGTAGATGAAAAAAAAAATAATACAAAATAAAAATAAATTAACATAGTTTTCGCCTTGAATGGCTCTTTTCAAAGATTCGCAAGATAGTCTTCGTGATGCCGTAAAGCACAAACTAAATGCGGGTGGCTAATGATAACCAAAACCATTCTATAAAGTTCTATTATCAAAACTCCATACGTTCATGACACGCTGATTGATATCCGGCACAGGTGAAGGGAGTCGCATCATTCAGATGAATGCAGACGGCCTTATCTATAGGGCCTCACAAAGTGGTCCTATCAGTACTACTTGTACCTGGTACCAGACGTGTCTGTGATGTGGGTCTGGCAGTGTTTGTCATATCTTCTATCTGTCTGTTGGGACCGAGGGGGGAGCACTTTGTTTAGTCACCTTAAATAGCGCATTGTTTCAAGAAGTTTGAACAAGTTCCCGCACCAGACCTTGAATCCAAGTACATGCCTTATAGTGTATGGCCACGGTACTGTTTAGTTAAGTGATCAACTACCAGATAGTTTATATCAGTTACCAGATATTTAATTGACCAGTTAACCAGATAATTAGGTGACCAGTTAAAACCAGATAGTTAAGTAACAAGTTAACCAGATAGTTAAGTAACCAGTAAACCAGATAGTTAAGTAACAAGTTAACCAGATAGTTAAGTAACAAGTTAACCAGATAGTTAAGTAACAAGTTAACCAGATAGTTAAGTAACAAGTTAACCAGATAGTTAAGTAACAAGTTAACCAGATAGTTAAGTGACCAGTTAACCAGATAGTTAATTGATCAGTTACAAGAAATTAAAGTTGACAATCACCAGATGCATAACCAGCCCGTTATCAAAAACATTAAGTGAACAGATTATAATGTGAACATTTACAAAATAATTTTAAAATTACCAGATGACGGAGGTCGGAGCTGGGGCGTAGCTATAGGGATAGTGCCGCCCGATTGGTACAAAAAATCCTCCCCCCCCCCCTTTTTTTTTCCACAAAAATATTATGTAGATAACCGAAAATGCCGCCTTCGATATAATGAAAAATGTGCCACCAGTGGTGCACCGCCCCTTCGCACCCTTCTTCCTTCGCCACTGGGTCGGAGTCTTAAAATATATCGCTTAAAAACTCCAAACATGTTTTTAAAATTAAAGTTCTTCGTTCAGATTCAAATAAAAGTTGTAAAAGTTTTCAAAGAAACGACACAGGAGTAAAAAATCTCAAACAGAACACATTTTAGAAAAATATTTGCTCCAACAAGTTCCTGTCTCAAAAGATTTTTTCCTAAGATTTATATCATTCTTTTTAAGGGCCCATATCAGGGTAAATGCGGTATATACAATACATTTCATTTTCTTTTCTAAATGAAACGTCCAAAGCAGAAATATCATTGTTAATTTAAATTTTAGCCCATGATTACTATACCGTGATTACTGAACCATGCCTTCTACACCATGCCTACTACACCACGCCTACTACACCATGCCTATTACGCCATGCCTACTACACCATGCCTACAACACCGCGCCTACTACACCATGACTACAACACCATGCCTATTACGCCATGCCTACTACACCATGCCTACACCACCATGCCTATTACGCCATGCCTACTACACCCCGCCTACTACACCGCGCCTACTACACCATGCCTACAACACCAAGCCTACTACACCATTCCTACAACACCACGCCTACTACACCATGCCTACTACACCGCGCCTACTACACCATGCCTACAACACCACGCCTCCTACACCAAGCCTTCTACACCGCGCCTACTACATCACGCCTACTACACCATGCCTACAACACCACGCCTACTACACCATTCCTACAACACCACGCCTACTACACCATGCCTACAACACCGCGCCTACTACACCATGCCTACTACACCATGCCTAATACACCATGCCTATTACACCATGCCTACTACACCATGCCTACAACACCACGCCTACTACACCACGCTTACTACACCACGCCTACTACACCATGCCTAGTACACCATGCCTACTACTCCGCGCCAACTACACCGCGCCTACTACACCATGCCTACTACACCACGCCTACTAAACCACGCCTACTACACCACGCCTACTACACTGCGCCTACTAAACCACGCTTACTAAACCTTGCCTACTACACAATGCCTACTACACCACGCCTAATAAACCACGCCTACTACACCATGCCTATTATACCACGCCTACTAAACCACGCCTAATACACCGCGCCTACTACACCATGCCTACTACACCATGCCTACTACACCACGCCTACAACACCGCGCCTACTACACCATGTCTACTACACCACGCCTACTAAACCACGCCTACTACACCATGCCTACTACACCACGCCTACTAAACCACGCCTACTACACCGTGCCTATTATACCACGCCTACTAAACCACGCCTACTACACCGCGCCTACTACACCATGCCTACTACACCACGCCTACTACACCATGCCTACTACAAAACGCCTACTACACCATGCCTACTACACCATGCCTACTACACCACGCCTACTAAACCACGCCTACTACACCATGCCTACTACACCATGCCTACTACACTGCGCCTACTACACCACACTTACTACACCACGCCTACTACACCATGCCCACTACACCATGCCTACTACTCCGCGCCAACTACACCGCGCCTACTACACCATGCCTACTACACCACGCCTACTAATCCACGCCTAATACACCATGCCTACTACACCACGCCTACTACTCCATGCCTACTACACCACGCCTACTAAACCACGCCTACTACACCATGCCTACTACACCATGCCTACTACACTGCGCCTACTACACCACGCTTACTACACCACGACTACTACACCATGCCCACTACACCATGCCTACTACTCCGCGCCAACTACACCGCGCCTACTACACCATGCCTACTACACCACGCCTACTAATCCACGCCTAATACACCATGCCTACTACACCACGCCTACTACTCCATGCCTACTACACCACGCCTACTAAACCACGCCTACTACACCATGCCTACTACACCATGCCTACTACACTGCGCCTACTACACCACGCTTACTTCACCACGCCTACTACACCATGCCCACTACACCACGCCTACTAATCCACGCCTAATACACCATGCCTACTACACCACACCTACTACACCATGCCTACTACAAAACGCCTACTACACCATGCCTACTACACCATGCCTACTACACCACGCCTACTACTCCATGCCTACTACACCATGCCTACTAAACCACGCCTACTACACCATGCCTACTACACCATGCCTACTACACTGCGCCTACTACACCACGCTTAAACACCACGCCTACTACACCATGCCTACTACACCATGCCTACTACTCCGCACCAACTACACCGCGCCTACTACACCATGCCGACTACACCACGCCTACTAAACCACGCCTACTACACCACACCTACTACACCGCGCCTACTACACCACGCTTACTACACCATGCCTACAACACCACGCCTACCACACCGCGCCTACTACACCATGCCTATTACACCACGCCTACTAAACCATGCCTACTAAACCATGCCTACTACACCATGCCTACTACAACACGCCTACTACACCACCCCTACAACACCGCGCCTGCTACATCATGCCTACTACACCACGCCTACAACACCGCGCCTACTACACCACGCCTACTACACCATGCCTACTACACCATGCCTACTACAACACGCCTACTACACCACCCCTACAACACCGCGCCTGCTACATCATGCCTACTACACCACGCCTACAACACCGCGCCTACTACACCACGCCTACTAAACCACGCCTACTAAACCACGCCTACTACACCATGCCTACTACACCGCGCCTACTACACCACGCTTACTACACCATGCCAACTACACCATGCCTACTACACCATGCCTACTACACCGCGCCTACTACACCACGCCTACTAAACCACGCCTACTACACCGCGCCTACTACACCGCGCCTACTACACCATGCCTACTACACCACGCCTACTACACCACGCCTACTACACCATGCCTACTACACCGCGCCTACTACACCGCGCCCTCTACACCGCGCTGCTACACCGCGCCTACTACACCAAGCCTGCTGCACTATGACTGCTACCCTGTGACTCCTATTAGGCGGCCTTTAATACCACACATAGACCAGTCAAATGTTTATGAAGCATCTACGTAATCTGTACTCGGTCTCGTCTTACGTCGTTAACTGTCCTTTAACGAAACATTAAACTCATGCCCCCCACCCCAAATTCGCATATCTTGTCTTTTTCATGACGTATCGGATTTTATGACTTTAAATCTCTGTCTTTTATACCGTAATAATCATCATGTTCGCCTTTCCCAACCAAAAATGTGGCTGAAAATACTGGACAAAAAAAAATCTCAATGCAGTTATATTAAGACAAATGTATGTTAATGGTCCGTCTATTTCTTGTCTTTCTGCACAATTTAACATACTCCCACCACCTTTGACCTCGAAGTGGGCGGTGGTCGGACAGGCGTCTCCCAGGGCAGCACAGAGTTGATCGTGGTCTCTGATGAATCGTGGCGACCAGCTGCATGTGGCCAGGTCTCCGGTTTCTGTGCCGCAATTGCGTTTATCTGTGTATTGGTGATTAATGAGGCGGTTTGGGCTTAAGGTCTGAACATTCAGGCGTTTCTTAGTTTTTTTTTTTTTGGGGGTGGGGGTGGAGTGGGGGCGTTGTTCTTTGAGCGGCACCATTAAAAAGTTACTAATCCCGTGCACCAGAGTGTCACTAATTGTGCGCCACGGTGCCCGGGGGAGCTTGCTCAAAGGGGTACCGAGAAGCTTTTGATGAACTATTTCATAATGTAATCTTAAGCGATATCTACCAGACGTTGTAAGAACTGTTTACAGAAGCTTTTTGTACAAACTGTTACTAGACGATCCTCTAAGGGTCGGTTCACACGATCAAATTTTCCTTCAAGCATTTGATGCGATTCGTGTATGAAGCCTTGTCACAACTTTCAAATTACTATTTGATCAAATTCCCCATAAAAGAAACCACGCACAAAATAGTGCGTTCATAAAACAATTTGACGCGAAATTTGATCGTGTGAACCGACCCTTAAGGTGCATATAGTGTTTTCGTAAAGTAAATAGATGTATTAGTGTTAAACTGAATATTTTTGTGATGGATTGAAGTGAAGTTCTTTAAGTATTTCTTTCTGTTTGTAGTTTCAATAGTGGATCAGTTTTTAATAAACATTGAGAGTAAAGTAATTCAATGAAATATTCACTATTTCGCAGTGCACTTGATAGAATTTGACACAGGATGCTTTAGGAAACCCCTGACGCGAAAATGACGCCGTGAATCGAAAAATTTTAGAACCTCTGACTTTCAGGGTTATCTTTTGATATTTGCGGCATAGTATTAACTACCTGTCTATTAAAAAAAAACAACAACTTTTATTGACATCGCCTAGAGCAGCGGTTCTCAACTTGTGGGTCGCGACCCCTTTGGGGGTCGAAAGACCTTTTTCCAGGAGTCGCCTAAGACCATCGGAAAATACATATGCTCTATAGTTATGAAGTTGGAACGAAAAAAATTTTGTGTTTGGTGGTCGCCAATTCAAAGGGAACTGTATTTACGGGTCGCGGCATTAGGAAGGTTGAGAGCCACTGGCCTAGAGCAACATGATGCATCTATTGAACGTTCACTGGGCCCACTGCTATGATACGAAACTCGTCGTTGTGTCATTCAAACTGATAGACACGATAAAATCCATTCACCGCTGCAGACCGTGCGGCACACTTCTCTCTCGTTTGCAGCACACCTCTCAATGGATCGAAACAAAATGGTGTAGCAACATTTGAAGATCAAAATTGTTTATAAATATATACTATGAAATAGCAGAAACTAGATATCGTTTAAGATTCACAGTACCGAAATTTCATGGGCGGAAATTTCATGCATTTCATCGGTCAACATTTCATGCAAACTATCCTGTATTTCTTCTCCTCACGTCTCTTACATTATCTGTATAAGCTAACGCGTGCTCATGTATTCAACAACCCATTATTCCAAGAATTCTTCCCGTTCGAGATTATCTGTTTTCAATCTCTAAGTTACCCGGCCCAGAATTCTACCCGTCCTAGAAGATCTGTTGTCTATCTCTTTGTTACACGGAGTAAAAATTACGTGCTCACACTTTAGCCCCCATGCAGATCCAAAAGAGCCTCTAAACACGTTAGAAGAGTACCCAGCCATGTTTGACCAGTAAGCTGAATGTAAACAAGCGCACTATTTTGTCAAATCACTGCGTGCCGCGGAGAGTGTCTCGTTTGCAAAAAGGCGCTTCGCGCAAGATTTGTTTTTTCATGGGGATAACGTAGTATACTGCAATGAGCACCTAGTAATTGGGTAATTGACTGAGATTGTTTGTGTGGTTTTTTTTTAAAGACAAAGGCTGCAATGAGGGACATCTTCTTTTTCGACCCTGATTCACAATCGGGCTACTGGATAGTAGCTCAAATTCTTGCCCTTTGACATCACGAAGTTGTAATGACATCAATTGTGTTTTAACAAATTTAATACCTTATATAATTATTTATTTCTTGCTTATTCTTGAAATCGTTTCTTCCATGTTATTTGCTCTGTCATACGGTTTGGGAGTTTGAAAAATATATACTTATGACGTATTACCAGATGTCAAAACCATTAAACATATGAAATATTACCAGATGTCAAAACCATTAAACATATGAAATATTACCAGATGTCAAAACCATTAAACATATGAAATATTATCAGATGTCAAAACCATTAAACATATGAAATATTATCAGATGTCAAAACCATTAAACATATGAAATATTATCAAATGTCAAAACCATTAAACATATGAAAAATTACCAGATGTCAAAACCATTAAACATGTGAAATATTATCAGATGTCAAAATTCTTAAACATGATATATTACCAGTTTTTAAACTCTTCAACCATGTGAAATGATACCAGATGTCAAAACCCTTTAAAATAGGAAATATTACAAGATGCCAAAATCCAGTTTAGAAAATATGTATACGTCCTTTTAGTGGGTGTCAACTTCTTAACGTGCTTAAGACCCACTTAATTTAAGATTCCAACCATTGCGATTGTTTGGACTAGGAAAATATCTAAGCTTTCGCTATATGGCTTGTCCGTTAAAGATAAAAGTAATTAAAAGAATCATACTTTATTTAAAAGGTGGGAAGATAACATCAAAGTGTGAAGGGGATTAAAACTAGGCGATGCTATGCGTAGTGCAGAAGACCGAGTAGAATGAAGGATAGTTTTCATGTCATCTGTGGCGCCCCAACGGTCCAAGGCTAAGGGACATGATGATGATGATACTTTATTTTAATTATTAAAATGGAGCTCAAGACAGTGCCGTAAGTGGGTTAGTGCCACTCCGAGGTGGACCGCCCCCCTCCATGCACCACTTCATTTGCCTCTGGTTGCAGGTCCTTTAGATCCAATTGCATATAATATGTTTTACGAAAACCTTCGTAGAATAAAACACTGAAATAAGTAGATCCAATTGCATATAATATGCACTCTACAATAACTCATTGGTATTTTTTTTAAAAATGGATTAGACTTCTCGGAGTCCATATTTACTCCCGACCCCTGGGTGTCCATATTTACTCCCGACCCCTGGGTGTTCGAGGTAACTGTAGACTTTGTTCAAATGTTTTGGTAAAAGCTTCACACGCGGGACCCGAGATGCAATGGGGTTGAAGGGTTCTGGTGCGGAGGAGGTGGTGGGGGGAAGACGCCTTGATACACATCAAAGGTGTTTTTATTGGGCTATCCCGTAACCCTAGACATCTTCCAACCTCTCGTCTACTTTAAAGTACACCCGCTAAAAGGTTGCCTCGGTGGCCACTTAGGACAGAAGTCATAGGTTCGAAATATTTTTGTTTTTGTTTCCAGGGCACCCCTTAAATGGTGGGTTTAATTACAATCTAAGACAGAAAGAAGTGTTTATAAACAAAAATGGATTAATTAGACACGAACGTTATGTGTCAATATAACAATATATATTAAGCTTTAATAATAATTTTACATTACACAAGCAGACATTTCGGCACATGCCTTCATCAGTACAACAAGACATATAATTAAGTATAAATCAAATTTACATAATATTGTTCGTGTCTAATTAATCTCTTTAAAGCTTTATCGCTGTCCAGCACTTTTATAATTTGTTAACTAAACAAAAATGGTTTGCTTGTAAGAAATATTTTGACCAAATTAGTTAACAGTTTTTACCCCCATCCCCCCAACAAAAAAATCCTTTGCGATCGATATAAATAGAAGTAGTTGGAAATCTGCGGCTCTTAGACGGAAACGACGCGGCTAATTTTTTATACTAATTCACAGCGGTTGCTGGGGTGGTCTAGTCAATCCCAAGCTTGAGGTGTGGAGTTCAATACCCCGCCAAACACCAAGTCAAGCAAAACCATCACCAGCACCCCCGCGTTGATGGGACCGTTAATCTTGGATGGCAACCCATCTAAGAGAAGGAAACTCGTAATCAAAACCCGAAGGCGGAGACATTAATACGATGAAAAGCATACAATTCACAATTGAAGATCTCCAATGGATTTCCACGGAGTAGAAAGGGTGGAACCCCAGCCTTTATAGATCCGCTAAGGCGAATATGACGGCTGTCGTGCTAGTTCAGATTCCCCGACATGGGTTGGTTGGGTGTAGAGTGTAGCCCTATCCTTCAAAATACTGACACACCCAGTTGTTGCTTTTAAATTTTTTATTTTTTTTCAGAATGTTAGCTTCACGCTGCATTGACACAAAAGCGTTTCGTGTTTGTGGTTTTAAAGGCTACATATTTTTTGGCACACTAATTGTGTGTCCCCCTAAATCCCTGGTACCGAGTATATTGGCTGTGTGTCCCCTAAATCCCTGGTACCGAGTATATTGGCTGTGTGTCCCCTAAATCCCTGGTACCCGGTATATTAGCTGTGTGTCCCCTAAATCCCTGCCCGGTATATTAGCTGTGCATCCCCTAAATTCCTGGTACCCGGTATATTAGCTGTGTGTCCCCTAAATCCCTGGTACCCGGTATATTAGCTGTGTATTTCCTAAATCCCTGGTACCCGGAAGATTGGCTGTGTGTCCCCTAAATACTTAGACTTTACGGTTCTACAATTTCAATCTTCAAGTGTCTTCGTTTTTCACTTTTTGAAACTCAGTTCGGTCCAGGTCACATCTATTGTATTTCACATTCCCTGGTGTTGCGCAATATTCTGAAGTAATGTGTAAGTTTCTCTTACACTTGCAACTGCAGCAACACTAACTTTGAAATCTTACCCTTCGTGTAACCACGTAAACATATGAAATAACACCGGTTATCAAAACCTTTAAATGTATGAAATATTACCAGTTGTCTAACGAACACCTGAAACATATAAATTATTATTTTTTGCAAAACCCCTAAAACATTTGTAATATTACCAGATGTCCATCCATACAGCCAATGTAGGTCTTTGGCCTGCCTCACCACACCCTTACACTCAGACTTAATTGGTGCGTTTCTTTTCCATGGTTGGATTCCGAGCTGCTGTAGATCCCTCACCACATCATCCGTGCATACATCTAAGCTAAGGTCTGCTTATGAGCCGTGGCCTTTGGGGTTCTGGTAGTGCACCCTCTCCACTCCTCTGTCGTTCTTTCTAAGCGTCATGTCCAGCGTAGCCTGCCTCTTTTTTTTCCTGCTTCTGTCGTGGGATCCTGATATAGACTATACAATTCTTGGTTGGTTTGTATTCCCCATCCATATTCATCCTTTGTTGGTCCGTATATTTTCAGAATAACTTTTCTTTCCCATGTGTTTTATAGGTTTTCTGCCGCTTTTGTTAGGGTCCAAGTTTCACTTGCATATGTTACAACTGGTGTGATTACAGTTGTATATTTAATTTTCTTTGTTTTTCTTGTAACGTTTTTACTTTTTATTATCTTCTAACAACTGAAGTATGCCCTGTTTCCGGCTGATAATCTTTCTTTTATTTCTGTTAGTATTTCATTTCTTTCATTTAATAGTGATCCCAGCTGGTTGAATTGATTTACATTTTCAATAGTCTGGTTTTTAATTTAAATGGTTTTATCTGTGTGTTCTGTACCATAGTCATGTATTTTTATACCTTTTAGGGTTTTTTTTTTCCCCTCGTCATTTCCAGTCCAGCTTCTAGTGACGCGCCTTTTTAATTCAATAAAAGCTTTTGATATATCTTTACTGCTTTTCCCTAGCAGTGCTATGTCATCAGCATCTGCAAGATACTGTGAGGGGGGAGTGGCTGGTTATAGAGAGTGCCTATTGATTACGGTTGATATCAGAAAATCAATTTCGGTCGGTCTCTATATAAAATATAACCAGTTGTCAAACCCCTTAAATATATGAAATATTAAAAGAGGCCAAAATCCAGACCCCTATATATTCGTAAGAGATTATGTCCTAATCCACCAAAGAACAAAGTCACGGTGTTGACCTATGCACTTCTAGTAGGTCACGGACTTCACATACAAGGTCATGATGTATACACACAAAACGAGGCCATGACACAGTCACCCCCCCCATTTTAATACGCTTCTGAAAATCTACACTTTCCTCGCCGTGCTCATCAAGGGGACACAAATAATCATTATCAGGGGAGACAAAGACAGGAAAACAATAATAAAGTCACCAGTCCTTCATTACGGTCTGTCACAGACTTGTCCACCCTTTGCCCTAACAACTGGCATTAAATCACATTAACGTGAGATTAGTGCACGTCATCCCAGTTGGCTCTTTTCAATATTAGGCTAATTAAATATGGCCTCTATTTTGTTTTTTATTTTTTATTTTTTTTTGGTTTAAATCGTAAGGGAGGTATTATTTTTTTTTTTTATATTCATGTTTCAGTAGTACGAGGATTTTATTTTTATATTGCCAATTAAATCGTACGGATGTATTTTTTTTTCAATATTATGTTTTAAATCGTAAGGTGGGTCATATTTTTTTATATAGAATAGTTTAAATCTTAGAAGATGTAGTGTCATTACTTTTTAAATCGTAGATGATGTACTACTTTTCAGCGTACTCTTGACCAGTAGCTCTGAGTTCTCGGTAAATTACTGCGCCGTGATATTGCCGACGTGAAATATTGACACGAAACAAACAAGTGGCAGTTTGTGTCATAATTCTTTTTTCTTCATTCCAGTTGATGAAGTTCACAAAACTGTAGTTCATCGTTGTGTCCTTGAGAAACGTTAATTGCGTTATTGATGTCTGATTTCTACGCTAAAACAATCCTTTAGATGTCTTGTGTTTAAATTGCTGTCATTGTAAATATGTTGTCTTGGTTAAAGTATGCATTTGTTTAAACAATAGCGTAATTTTAGTAAAAAAATATTTAGGTCATGCAGATGTTGAGCAATATTGCTGGCATCCGTCCGTCACGAGTTGACGATGGTATGGAATTCGCAGGACGAAATCCACAGGGCCTGGGATTATTCTTTCTAGGATTATTAGCTGGTTCCCAACAGCAAATCGCCTCTCTACACGCCGCTGGATGACCCCCAAGGGAACACCATGTGGATGATACAGCTTGGCACCAGTGGCGTCGCAGGAGTTGTCGGAATGTTTCATTGTAATATTAATGCAGTTAAAAAAATCAAGTTGTAATAATTTCTAAGGTCCAGTTTCCATGATGAGCATCAAGTTGTCTGTGAAAGCCAACTGAGTATTTGAACATAATATATCCCATGTTAACTCAAGGACCAAACTTTGTGAATTTGACTTTGTTTTAGTATGAAGCTAAATATTATTGTAATATGTGCTGGCGTCTAACTCATATTCAGGTGATTTTTCCTTCTTTTGTTCCGTTCTAATTTTTCTCTCTCGAGACCTTTCCATGGACAAATCTTTCATGGTAAATAATTGCTTACCTGTCACGGCTGAAACTATCCGAAGGGGTAATGCATATGTGGCCGAAATAACCATATTATCATAGGTAACAATTTCGACTACCAACTAGAGTTGTGTTCGGGCCAATGACTCTTGACTCTTAGCCTCGCAAGTTACCAACTTCCAAGTTTCATCCAGTGTATTTTGATGCCGGGCAGCCCAGTGGAATCCAGTTTGTTGGGAAGAAGTAACGCAAAATTATGTTTACAAAGTTGCCTTGGATTCCGTTTGGATTTAATAAACTGAAGATAATATCATAATAAATTTCAACATTTATTTTCCCCGACGCAATTACCCCTATCCTCCAGAACTAATAGTAACCCAGCTTTATAGTCTTAACCAATCATTAGTTCTAGACTTCTCGAGTCATGTGACGCAATTATTGACCAATCAAAACAGATTTCCCCTACAAGGTGACGTCGATGGTGTTTCCTACGGTCTTGACTCGTGTCCCGAGACAAAGTCAATTGGCGCCAATTAAAAATAATGACACGACAGACGGACACGAGTATTGAATTTTACGCGGCAGAAGTCTGTCAAGCATTTAGTCTGGTATCTAGGTGAAGGGTGGTACTGTAGCTCAAACACAGGGTTGTGGCTTACACTGGACTTTGTTTCGTGATTGAGGTGATGGGTGGTACTGTAGCTCAAACACAGCGCTGTGGCTTACACTGGACTTTGTTTCGTGATTGCTTGTTTGCTTTTACAAAATAGTACGTGGACTTTTAAACAAGATAAAAGAAAATGTGAATTGTTTTTATTGTTCATATTTTTTTTTTTTTTTAATTACAATTTTATATGACTGGAATAGTGACAAAAAAAGTGGACGCGAGAATATATTTTATTGCATTTTTTTTTTGGTTCTGGGGGTGGGGGCGGGATACTAAAGTTTATGCCAACAAAAAGAATGCCTCTATTAAAAGAAAGAAGAGATCTAATTCAATTCATCCCCTTCCAATCGTAATGACAGCGAAAAAAAAGTTTTATTTATTGAAAATATTCTTCCAAAAAGACTAGTACCATCAAAGCGACGTCATATGATTCCATTAAGAACAGGAGGAAAAAATTAAACTTCGGGTAGACAATTTTTTATAGTTTATTTTACACCCGAACGTAGTAAAGCAATAATTTGTAAGGAAGTTTATTACATATTAAGATAATTGAGAGAATGACAGGAGCGTCACGACAAAATCCGTTGATTCAATGTTGAAATTATAGGTTTAAGAGTTGGTGTGGGGGGGGGGGGGAGACTAGCCTTCCGGTAACAACCGCAGTGCACGTGGTAACGAATGAAAGGATGTGGTTGGCAGAGTGTAACAACCTGTAACATGCGAACGGTGATTTGTGGTTGAGTTTGATCCGTCATGACGTCAACCGAAACTTGTCAAAAAATGAGCTGTGATGATTTTTGACAGGCATGTCACACCAACAGGGTCACAAATGAGGGGACGTGTGTGTCACTCTACTTCTAAACATATAATAGGACTTTTTTTTCTCCGCTTTGCTTTATCATTTGAGCTCTCTTTATGGACTAGTATTTTCCCTCGCTCAAAATGACGAAATAGGTAGACAAAGAAATTAATTCAATTTCGGATAATTTATTCAAAATTTATTTCTTTATGACAAAATTTTTGTGACGTATAAAAATCTGGAATTGTATTTTTAAAAATGTATAAAGAGAACACTTTTTTTTAAAAGGCAAAACGATACCACACACAAATGAAACTACATCTTCTGGAGTGAATGGGTCTCATCAATTAAATCAGCAGTTAAAGGTTATAATATAAAACATTGAAAACAACACGCGTGTAGTTAGGCAATCCAGTATGGACGTAGAGTAGTGGAATATGACAACTTCTAGGCAATCCAGTATGGACGTAGAGTAGTGGAATATGACAACTTCTAGCGGGGCATTGAGTGGGACAATTTTAGTCAATGAAATAATAATATTTATATATATTGTTTTTTTAATTAAGTTTCTTTTTAAAAACAGTTACGCATCTTTCTACAACATAGCCCACATTGATGTCGATACCTAATTTATAGTATCGATTTCATTGTAACGAGAGCACGACTGGGACTAAACTTAACATGAGGTCATGCTGTTTGGTTTGATTTTAATTGCACAACAAAATTAATAGCAGATTAACTTTCGGGTAATTAAATTTTTTTTAAAGATAAGATTAATCGAAATTTAAAACATTGTAATTTTGTGATCTTTTTTTTGTGCGTGTGTAGATCTGGATTTTAGGCACCTGGGAAACCACAAGAGTTTTTTTAAAAAAAATATATATATAACTTTTTTTCCTGATTGGCATAGCCATAGAAAAAGTAAAAGATTATTTTTTATAAAGATAACACATTTTAAATATTGCTTGGGTGGTTTGTTTTTACACTCCCCCCCCCCTCAAACTCCACCTCTTTTAGAAATCTAGGTGTCAACCTTATACGACACACCCCCATGGTCATAACGTGTGTGAACACGTGTGATAAGCTTGTGACGGCAATCATCCAGGCTCTCTAGGATGTAAAAGATAAAAAACGGTATGGTCCACTGCTCCAACATTAAACAGAAACTCGCCCCCCCCCTTCCCCCAGACAGAGAGGCCAGAACAGGCAGTTCCGGCTCATAACTGCAAGAACACAATACAGGAACTGCTAATTCAAAGATAATCAGGGACTGGAACAAGATTCCAAAATTCCAAAAGGAACAGTTGAGGCGACAATACTAGACACATTTGTGTCTATTGCCTCAGGCCATACAACCCCCCAGTTCCTGACACACTTGATTGATTGATTGATTGGAGTACTTATATAGCGCTCATTCCATGCTATGGTAGCATGCTCACGGCGCTCCGATGTTCGATGTTCGAGAGGCCTCACTGCTGCCTGTTAGGCGCACGTGAACTCCATCTCCCCATCTCCGGGTTTGAATTCAGAGTTGCCTTCTCTTAGATGAGTTGCCGTCCAAGGTTAACGAGTCCCATCCACTCGGTGAGTAGCCCTTGCAACCAGTCAGATATCCTCATCAACACCAGGCACAGAAACATTGCTAATCTCCTCTACATACATAGGAGCCAGAATGATTAATACATTTATTGTGGGCCATTAAGATATAGAAGAAGAAGAGAGCTGATTATAACACTGGTCGTATCTAGTTTCAGTGTGTCACACAAAGATTATAACACTGGTCGTATCTAGTTTCAGTGTGTCACACAAAGAAATTGCGTGTGTAAATGGTAAAAGCCGTCACAAGATTTGAAACTTTGGCTGTAAATAAAGTAGGAAAGGAATGCGTTCAGTCTACATCGTGAGTTGGTTGTTACCGTGTCACAGCACGTCGTTGAAAACAAAACCAAAAAAATGGTATGTTCGTAAAGGAAAAAAAAAAACAGAACGTCGTGACCTTCACCTGCTTAAAGGTTAAAATACGCCGATGGCTAAGGACGACAACTCAAACTAAGACCGTAATTCGCCCGAGGTAGCAATCAACCTTCCGGGATGCTTCTACCTGTCAGAAGGAAATTGGATCTGGGTAACTGAAGTAGCCATTTAATGCCTTGAGTCCTTTGTTGTTTTGTCAGGCAGGTCTTTGCGGCCATTCTGTCAGTTGAAAGCTTAGCGCTTAAAAAAAAAAAAATAAAAGTCTATCATCTCATATTTAAATCCAGCGAATCTTCGGTTGATGGAGACACATTGAGAGCAAAGCATTTTGTCACGGCTGAGTGGCTAACCCTTTGCTCTATTCAGAGCCGTGCACAAGATAGTGTCAGATACATTCCTCTTGCTGTCCTTTCGGATACTACATTGCAGCTAAATGTTATTTTTATTTTCTTCTGTTTTTACTGTTGTTTGTTCGCTGATGAAGTCTTCCTGCCGACACGTTCATTGTTTTGTTGCGCTTTTTTTTTCAGGTTTTCCCATACTTTATTTTGCGCATTTCCATTTTTCTACCATGATTGCAGTCTATCCCCCTTAGTACATTCCTTAACAATAGCAGCTTTCCGGGCTTGCAGAATCTAGTTGCATTGATCAATCAGGGTTGGAAATTTCATTCAAGCCCTTGCCGTGATGACACATATGGAAAATTTCACATATTTAATGTCTCCCTTTAAATATTTAAATGGCTTTGGCCTTAAATTAAGATGCAAAACTTCCCACAGAGCTTCAATTATTCCAGACAAGTGATTGGAGAAATGTCGCGAGGTATCAAGTCTTTCTTTCCAGCGAGTCCCATAAAGTCCATCGAGCTAAACAACTTCAAACATTTTCTGTGTTACATCACATAACTTGCAGTAAAAATAGAGTGAACACAGTTTTAAAAAAACTCTTTAAAATGCCTCATCATTCGTACAGCTTGTAAAGGCATTCAATCCACATAAGGTTAATGATTGACATCCACAGCATGAGGAGTCAGACAGTGGGCTTGGCTTGAGAAGAATTGATTGAACGCCCTTGTAATTTCCAGTACTGTTCGTACCATTGTCATATCTCTTACCTCGGCAATCCACAAATGGAATTTTCAATATTTCAAGTCTCAAGGACAAATTCGAACACATCATGTCCAGTTTTTGTTGAGCAATCAGTGAATACGAGAAATATCTCCTCTATGGACAACTCTTTAGTCTCAGGTTATGTAAATACTTATCGGAAAAAATATGATTCATTTTTCATTGTAACTGACATCAGGTATAGCAGCACACATTAGGTGTGCCATCAACCATGATTAAGAAATATTTGGCCGATTCACGCACACACATAATTTTCTTATGAACTTGACCACCACCAAGTCCAATAAATTCATTATGAGATCCTGTTCCATGGGACGTGGATCATAATGGGAAATCAGCTCTGGAAATACCAGAAAATTGCTCTTGTGGGAGATTCCAAACAGGTAATATTTTCCACAAATAGCCAATGCACGTTCAACATGAACAGAAGGACATACAAAATTAATTTGTTGTACAATTTTCCTCCATCTAGCAGATTTGATAACTTAAAAGAGTTTCAACAGATTAGTTGGTTTCACTCGGATTTTAAGTCCACAACACTTGATGCAGCACTCTTTGTGAGGCTTTGACTGTTCGTGCTCACGACACTTGATGCAGCACTCTTTGTGAGGCTTTGACTGTTTGTGCTCACGACACTTGATGCAGCACTCTTTGTGAGGCTTTGACTGTTCGTGCTCTGGAACGCGAGTAATGAGATTCTCCACTCCTTTTTTTTTGGCTTCCCAATTTCCAGGTTGGGAACAGTAAGAGGTTAGCAACAGCGACAGGTTGGCAACAGTGACAGGTTGGCAACAGTGACTTTCAATATCTGTGTAAAGCAAATATATTTTAATTAATCTTCATAGATTAATATTAAAAACGTACATTTCTTAAATAAATGTGAATAGCCTGCATCCCATCGATAGGGAACCGTTGGTTCAGAAATATAAAGGTAAATTAGCATGTGTGTTTATAAAGAGGGATAACTAATAATGATTTTTTTTTTTTTAAATTGTTTAATATTTGAACAACATTTGAACTATTCCATAAAATTGTATCTCAAGTATAATTATAATTTTTTATTTAAAATATAATTTAAATAGCGTCTTAATTTAATTAATAAACCTTTTAAAGTTTATCAAAATTAAATAAATCTTTAAATTCAGTTTTAATTCTTTAAATAGCGGTAAAGATAATTGTGTTTTATATATAACTAGCCGATATACCCGGCGTGGCCCGGGATTGCATTAGGACCCCGATCCCGGTGGCCTACAGATCCCGGTAGGATACTGTTCTCTGTAGGATCCCGTTCCATCTAGGTACCCTGATTTCTAATGTTATCCCATTTCCCGATAAAATCTATTGAATAATGCCATAGATATAGCATTTTAAGAATATCGAACTTTCTGGAAAATTCTAGATTGGATATTATTAGTTTTACATCCACCGATATTTCTGTACGGACAGTGAAGTGCATTGCTACCACCCTAGGCCTATATCCATCAATTGACATAGAAACTATAGTGTTGTCTAATCCTGTCGATATTTATATAGCTCATATAAGGAAAAATGAAATGGGGCCCCCGGCCCCAGAAGAATGGATATTATGAGTTCAGTACCCATCGGTACTTGAATATGGATAATCAAGTGTACGTGTACTAAGTTTGATCTATATCCATCCATTCACGTAGGAGTATTTGTTTGTAATTTTTTTTTATAGCTCATATAAGAAAAAAACGAATTCGGGGCCCCCGGCCCCACACGAAATGTTATTAAAAGTTCTCAACCCCTTAAGAGTTCCTTCTGGATAATGATGGATACATGTGCCAAGTTTGGTCAAGATCCATCAATCCGTGTAAAAGCCTTTGTGGAACAAACAAACAAACAAATTTTCACTTTTATATATATACTAGCCGATATACCCGGCGTGGCCCGGGATTGAATTAGGACCCCGATCCCGGTGGCCTACAGATCCCGTTAGGATACTGTTCTCTTTGGGATCCCGTTTCATCTAGGGACCCTCCTTTCCAATGTTATCACATTTCCTGATTTGGTCGTGACATAGATATATAGCTTTTTAAAGATATCGAACTTTCTGGAAAATTCCAGATTGGACATTCTTCGTTTTAAATACACCGATATCTAAAAACGGACAGTGCAGTGTATTGCTACCACGTTAGGCCTATATCCATCAATTCACAAAAAACTAAATTGTTATCTAAGCCTATTGACATATAGACCTTTCTGGAACATTCTAGATTAAATGTATTATCCTCCCCGAACAGTCTTTTATAAGTAATAATTATTCTTCGAATACGAAAAATTATAAGACTAAATGAATTTCTATAACTATAGTACATTTAAGTTTAAAGAGGGGCCCCGGGGCCCATTCCATAATTGTACCGAATTAGTTTTGTCTGAGATGGGACCCTATAATAATCATTCAGGTAAGTTATGAAGTTACAATTTTAAATTTGTCCCATTAAAATCTATAGAATAATGCCATAGATATAGCGTTTTAAAGTTATCGAACTTTCTGGAAAATTCTAGATCGGATATTATTAGTTTTACATCCACCGTTATTTCCATATGGACTAAGAAGTGTATTGCAACAAAGCTAAGCATATATCCATCAATTCACAGAGAATCTATAGTATTGTCTAAGCCTATTAATATTTATATTATATAGCTTATATAAGGAAAAATGAAATGCGGCCCCTGGCCCCTGAGGAATGGATATTATGAACTTAGTATCCTTTAGTATTTGAGAATGGATAATCAAGTGTATGTGAACTAAGTTCGGTCAAAATCCATCAACTCATGTAGTAAGTATTAAGCCTATCGCTATTTATATAGCTCATATAAGTAAAAATGAAATGGGGCCCCAGGCCCCAGAGGCATGGATATTATGAGTTCAGTACCCTTTAGTATTTAAATATGGATAATCAAGTGTATATATACTAAGTTTGGTCAAGATCAATCCATTCATGTAGGAGTATTAAGCCTATCGATATTTATATAGCTCATATAAGGAAAAATGAAATGGGGCCCCCGGCCCCAGAAGAATGGATATTATGAGTTCAGTACCCTTCGGTATTTGAATATGGATAATCAAGTGTACGTGTACTAAGTTTGATCGATATCCATCAGTTCACATAGGAGTATTTGTTTGTAATTTTTTTATATAGCTCATATAAGAAAAAAACGAATTCGGGGCCCCCGGCCCCACAGGAAATGTTATTAAAAGTTCTCAACCCCTTAAGAGTTCCTTCTGGATAACCATGGATACACGTGCCAAGTTTGGTCAAGATCCATCAATCCGTGTAAAAGCCTTTGTGGAACAGACCCACAAACAAATTTTCACTTTTATATATATATATGATATGATATGATATGATATGATAGCCGATATACCCGGCGTGGCCCGGGATTGCATTAGGACCCCGATCCCGTAGGCCTACAGATCCCGTTAGGATACTGTTCTCTTTGGGATCCCGTTTCATCTAGGGACCCTCCTTTTCAATGTTATCCCATTTCCTGATTTGGTCGTGACATAGATTTAGCTTTTCAAAGATTTCGAACTTTCTGGAAAATTCTAGATTGGATATTCTTAGTTTTAATTACACCGATATCTAAAAACGGACAGTGAAGTGTATTGCTACCACCCTCGGCTTATATCCATCAAATGTTATAGAAACTATAGTGTTGTCTAAGCCTATTGACCTATAGAACTTTCTGGAACATTCTAGATTAAATGCATTATTATCCTCCCCGAACTGTGTAAAAACAGTCTTTTATTAGTAATAATTATTCTTCGAATACGAAAAATTATACGACTAAATGAATTTCTATAACTATAGTACATTTAAGTTAAAAGAGGGGCCCCGGGGGCCCATTCCATAATTGTACCGAATTAGTTTTTCCTGAGATGGGGGCCCTATAATAATCATTCAGGTAAGTTATGAAGTTAAAATTTTAAATTTGTACCATTAAAATATATTGAATAATGCCATAAATATAGCGTTTTAAAGTTATCGAACTTTCTGGAAAATTCTAGATTGGATATTATTAGTTTTACATCCACCGTTATTTCCATATGGACTAAATAGTGTATTGCAACAAAGCTAAGCCTATATCCATCAATTCACATAGAACCTATAGTGTTGTCTAAGTCTATTGGTATTTATATAGCTTATATAAGGAAAAATTAAATGGGGCCCCTGGCCCCAGAGGAATGGATATTATGAATTCGGTACCCTTTAGTATTTGAGTATGGATAATCAAGTGTATGTGAACTAAGTTCGGTCAAAATCCATCAACTCATGTAGTAAGTATTAAGCCTATCGCTATTTATATAGCTCATATAAGGAAAAATGAAATGGGGCCCCCGGCCCCAGAGGGATGGATATTATGAGTTCAGTACCCTTTGGTATTTAAATAAGGATAATTAAGTGTATATATAATAAGTTTGGTCAAGTTCAATCCATTCATGTAGGAGTATTAAGCCTATCGATATTTATATAGCTCATATAAGGAAAAATGAAATGGGGCCCCCGGCCCCAGGAGAATGGATATTATGAGTTCAGTACCCTTCGGTATTTGAATATGGATAATCAAGTGTACGTGTACTAAGTTTGTTCAAGATCCATCTATTCATGAAGTAGTATTTGTTGTTAATTTTATTTATATAGCTAATATAGGAAAAAACGACAGTTTGGGCCCCCAGCCACAAACGGAGTGTCATAAAAAGTTCATATACCCTTCAGCGTTTTTTCCGAATAATGATGGATATATGTGCCAAATTTGATCAAGATCTATCATTCCATGTAGGAGTATTAAGCCTATTGACCTATAGAACTTTCTGGAACATTCTAGATTTAATGTATTATCCTCCTCGAACTTTGTAAAAACTGTCTTTTATTAGTAGTAATTATTCTTCGAATACGAAAAATTATACGACTAAATGCATTTCTATAACTGTAGTACATTTAAGTTAATAGATGGGCCCCGGGGGCCCATTCCATAATTGTACTGAATTAGTTTTGCCTGAGATGAGGCCCTATAAATATCATTCAGGTAAGTTACGAAGTTAAATTTTAAATTTGTCCCATTAAAATCTATTGAATAATGCCATAAATATAGCGTTTTAAAGTTATCGAACTTTCTAGAAAATTCTAGATTGGATATTATTAGTTTTAAATCCATCGATGTTTCAGTACGGACAGTGAAGTGCATTGCTACCACTCTAGGTCTATATCCATCAAATCACATAGAACCTAAAGTGTTTTCAGAGCCTATTAATATTTATATAGCTTATATAAGGAAAAATGAAATGGGGCCCCCGGGCCCCCAGGAATGGATATTATGAGTTCGGTACCCTTTTGTATTTGAGTATGGATAATCAAGTGTACGTGTACTAAGTTTGGTTAAGATCCATCCATTCATATAGGAGTATTTAGCCCATCTATATTTATATAGCTCATATAAGGGAAAACGAAATGGGGCCCCCGGCCCCAGAAGAATGAATATTATGAGTTCAGTACCCTTAGGTATTTGAATATGGATAATCAAGTGTACGTGTACTAAGTTTGATCGATATCCATCCATTCAGGTAGGAGTATTTGTTTGAACATTTTTTATATAGCTCATATAAGGAAAAATGAAATGGGGCCCCCGGCCCCATGAGAATGGATAGTATGAGTTCAGTACGCTTCGGTGTTTGAATATGGATAATCAAGTGTACGTGTACTAAGTTTTATCGATATCCATTCATTCACGTAGGAGTATTTGTTTGAACATTTTTTATATAGCTCATATAAGAAAAAAAACGAATTCGGGGCCCCCGGCCCCACACGAAATGTTATTAAAAGTTCTCAACCCCTTAAGAGTTCCTTCTGGATAATGATGGATATATGTGCCAAGTTTGTTTAAGATCCATCAATCCGTGTAAAAGCCTTTGTGGAACAGACAAACAAACAAACAGATTTTCACTTTTATATATATACTAGCCGATATACCCGGCGTGGCCCGGGATTTTATTAAGACCCCGATCCCGGTGGCCTACAGATCCCGTAAGGATACTGTACTCTGTGCGATCCCGTTCCGTCTAGGGACCCTGCTTTCTAATGTTATCACATTTCACGATAAAATCTATTGAATAATGCCATAGATATAGCCTTTTAAAGTTATCGAACTTTCTGGAAAATTCTACATTGGATATTATTAGTTTTACATCCACAGATATTTCTGTACGGACAGTGAAGTGTATTGCTACCACCCTAGGCCTATATCCATCAATTCACAAAGAAACTAAAGTGTTATCTAAGCATATGATATTTATATAGCTCATATAAGGAAAAATGAAATGGGGCCCCCGGCCCCCTATAAATGGATTTTATGAGTTCAGTATCCATCAGTACTTGAATATGGATAATCAAGTGTACGTGTACTAAGTTTGGTCAAAATCCATCTATTCATGCAGGAGTATTTGTTGTTAATTTTATTTATATAGCTCATATAAGAAAAAAAACGAACTCGGGGCCCCCGGCCCCAAACGAAATGTTATTAAAAGTTCTCAGCCCTTTAAGAGTTCCTTCTGGATAATGATGGATATATATGCCAAGTTTTGTCATGATCCATCAATCCGCTTAAAAGCCTTTGTGGAACAGACAAACCCACAAATTTTCACTTTTATATATATACTACCCGATATACCCGGCGTGGCCCGGGTTTGCATTAGGACCCCGATCCCGGTGGCCTACAGATACCGTTAGGATACTGTTCTCTTTGGGATCCCGTTTCATCTAGAGACCCTCCTTTACAATGTTATCCCATTTCCTGATTTGATCGTGACATAGATTTAGTTTTTTAAAGATATCGAAATTTCTGGAAAATTCTAGATTGGATATTCTTAGTTTTAATTACACCGATATATAAAAACGGACAGTGAAGTGTATTGCTACCACCCTAGGCCTATATCCATCAAATGACATAGAAACTATAGTGTTTTATAACCCTATTGACCTATAGAACTTTCTGGAAAATTCTAGATTAAATGTATTATCCTCCTCGAACTTTGTAAAAACTGTCTTTTATTAGTAGTAATTATTCTTCGAATACGAAAAATTATACGACTAAATGCATTTCTATAACTGTAGTACATTTAAGTTAATAGATGGGCCCCGGGGGCCCATTCCATAATTGTACTGAATTAGTTTTGCCTGAGATGAGGCCCTATAAATATCATTCAGGTAAGTTACGAAGTTAAATTTTAAATTTGTCCCATTAAAATCTATTGAATAATGCCATAGATATAGCGTTTTAAAGTTATCGAACTTTCTGGAAATTTCTAGATTGGATATTCTTAGTTTTAAATCCACCGCTATTTCAATACGGACAGTGTATTGCTACCACGTTAGGCATATATCCATCAATTCACATAGAAACTATAGTGTTGTCTAAGCCTATTGACAATTGATATTTATATAGCTTATATAAGGAAAAATGAAATGGGGCCCCCGGCCCCAAAGGAATGGATATTATGAGTTCAGTACCCTTTAGTTTTTGAGTATGGATAATCTAGTGTATGTGTACTAAGTTTGGTTAAGATCCATTTATTCTTTTAGGAGAATTAAGCCCATCTATATTTATATCGCTCATATAAGGAAAAATGAAATGGGGCCCCCGGCCCCAGAAGAATGGATATTATGAGTTCAGTACCCTTCGGTATTTGAATATGGATAATCAAGTGTACGTGTACTACGTTTGATCGATGTCCATCCATTCACGTAGGAGCATTTGTTTGTAATTTTTTTATATAGCTCATATAAGAAAAAAACGAATTCGGGGCCCCCGGCCCCACACGAAATGTTATTAAAAGTTCTCAACCCCGTAAGAGTTCCTTCTGGATAACGATGGATATATGTGCCAAGTTTGGTCAAGATCCATCAATCCGTGTAAAAGCCTTTGTGGAACAGACAAACAAACAAATTTTCACTTTTATATATATACTAGCGGATATACCCGGCAAATTTGCCGGGATAGCATTCGGAACGAAGGAACTTCAACAGTCTTCAGCCTTATAATTATTCCGATCCCGGTGGGCTCCCTATCCCGCTCCCGTTAGTATACCGTTTCCCGGTGGGATTTTGATCCCTCTGGATACCAATTCCGGTATGATCCCAATCCCGTCGGTATTCCGATCCCGGTGGTATCTCGATGCCAGTGGCATAACGATAGCTGTCGGATCCCGATACCGGTGGGTTACCGGTCTAAGCCTATTGATATTTATACATAGCTTATATAAGGAAAAATTAAATGGGGCCACCGGCCCCAGAGAAATGGATATTATAAGTTCAGTACACTTCGGTATTTGCATATGGATAATAAAGTGTATGTGTACTAAGTTTGTTTAAGATCTATCTATTCATGTAGGAGTATTTGTTGGTCATTTTATTTATATAGCTTATATAGGAAAAAACTACATTTTGGGCCCCCGGCCCCAAACCGAATGTCATAAAAAGTCCATAACCCTTTAATAGATCTTTCCGGATAATGATGGATATATGTGCCAAATTTCGTCAAGATCCATCCATTATTCTAGGAGATTTAAGTCTATTGACCTATAGAACTTTCTGGAACATTCTAGATTAAATGTATTATCCTCCTCGAACTGTATAAAAACTGTCTTTTCTGAGTAATTATTATTCGAATACGAAAAGTTATTCAACTAAATGCATTTCTATAACTATAGTACATATATGTTAAAAGAGGGGGGCCCCGGGGCCCATTCCATAATTGTACCAAACATTATAACAGATGGGGCCCAATAAAAATCATTCAGCTAAGTTATGACGCTAAATCTTTTAATTTGTCCCAATAAAATCTATTGAATAATGCCATAGATATAGCGTTTTAAAGTTATCGAACTTTCTGGAAAATTTTAGATTGGATATTATTAGTTTTACATCCAACAATATTTCAGTACGGACAGTGAAGTGTATTGCTACCACGCTTGGACTATATCCATCAACTCACATAGAAACTATAGTGTTGTCTAAGCCTATTGATATTTATATAGCTCATATAAGAAAAAATGAAACGGGGCCCCCGGCCCCAGAGGAATGGATATTATGAGTTCAGTACCCTTCGGTACATAAATATGGATAATCAAGTGTACTTGTACTAAGTTTAGTCAAGATCCATCTATTCATATAGGAGAATTATATCTATTGATATTTATATAGCTTATATAAGGAAAAATGAAATGGGGCCCCAGGCCCCAGAGGAATGGATATTATGAGTTCAGTACCCTTTAGTATTTGAGTATGGATAATCAAGTAAATGTGTACTAAGTTTGGTCAAGATCCATCCATTCATGTAGGAGTATTAAGCCTATTGATATTTATATAGTTCATATAAGAAAAAAACGAATTCGGGGCCCCCGGCCCCACACGAAATGTTATTAAAAGTTCTCAACCCCGTAAGAGTTCCTTCTGGATAACGATGGATATATGTGCCAAGTTTGGTCAAGATCCATCAATCCGTGTAAAAGCCTTTGTGGAACAGACAAACAAACAAATTTTCACTTTTATATATATATATGATATGATATGATATGATATGATAAAAAGTGGCAGACGTTAGGGTGCATCGGGTGAGGTCGCAGAGTGATCAAATTTAATTTCAGGTTGTCTGAATAAGCCATGAAAAATATCCAATCGCTTCTCGGCTTTAGGCTAAGATCAAAGCTTAGTATCCTTTCCCACCAGGTTACTAAACCTTCAGAGCGGCTCGTGATATCTGCCCTTGTATCTGGCCATGGCCGGGAGGATCGGTAGAACAGTTAGAGCAGGGGTTCTCAACCTTGCTAATGCCGCGACCCTTTAATACAGTTCCTCATGGTTTGGCGACCCCCACACTTCATAACTTTAAAGTATATGTGTTTTCCGATGGTCTTAGACGACCCCTGGCAAAGGGGCGTTCGACCCCCAAAGGGGTCGCGACCCACAGGTTGAGAACCGCTGAGTTAGAGACAAAGAGACACGCAAGAGAAGATTTTATATGGGATTACCGCAGAATTGTTGTACATCTAGAACTTAGGGGGAACCCTTAACAAAAAGTCAATTTAAAGTGGACGAAACATCTTATATTTTACAAACTTTTGTAACTTTTTCACTCTGTAACTAAATTAATTGGTTATGACTTAAAGCAATTTTTAAAACTTTTATATTAACTTCACTTGTGTTTGTGTGTTTTTTTCTGGCGGGTGGCAAAATCTTCGTACCACTACTTGACCCACTTGCCGTCAACCTTTCGAGATGAAAATAGATTCATTTCCGACGACAACAACTACTTTTAAATTTCCAGCCCCACTCCTCAAACCCAAACACCAAAAATCAGTTGTTCCTGTTATTCAAGGCAAGATTAAAGAAATATGACGCCACTGGCTTCAAGACATAAAATTGCTGATATCTGCGCTAAATGAGATTCTTTTTTAAAAAAATATTGCAAGTGCGTTTGGTGCGTTATACTTTCTTTTGTTTTTCTGAAATAAATGTCTTATTGCGCTACACTTAGAAGAAGGATTGTAATTTGATCATTATCGTCATCAACCAGATCCAGTGGCAATCGGGCTTCTGCCCTTTGGTCTGGCTTTCAATGTGGCAATGGTGAGATTTATTACGTTTTCGCATTACAATTGGCCTTGTAACGATAGAACATACGTGGATAACCAAGTCGGATTTTGGTAAGGTCGTAGAGGATAGTCATTGGACTTCCTTACTTCTTTTTATAACTGAGAGTGGATGGTTAAAATGTGTGAGCCTCATTTAGACTTGTGGTCTATGATTGTAACTTGTAGCTGTAAGTTTTGAAAGCAGGCCTGCACAAATCAAAACTTTATGAAAAAAGTATGCGGGCCAAAAGAAAATAGGACAGGCAGGAAAGCTATTCAGACAATAATAAGAGTAAATAATATTTCGATGCTTCGCGGGCCGCATGTTGTGCTGGCGGGCCGCATGTTGTGCTTGCGGGCCGCATGTTGTGCTGGCGGGCCGCATGTTGTGCTGGCATGTTTTAAAGGTTTTTGTTTGGGTTTTTTTCCTTTTTGGGTGGTGGGAGCTGCCGTTGTAAATCTACTAGAATAAATCAGTAGTTCTAATTTGGTAATCCACTGACGGGCACCAGCACACCGTCACAACACCCATGATAAGGAAGAACTTCAAGCATTATGAAAATAAAAATAAGTAAGAAATAACTAGGAAATCCGAGGCCCTCCCTTGCTGAAATGTGCTGGATTCCCGCTGGTCCGTAATGCTCAAACATTTGGGAATGGATAATCTTATGCAGTCAAGGCCTTAACAAGTGTACATCAGTATATCCTAACAATTCCAGATTCACAAAATGGTCAATTTACATTTTTTTTTAAATACAGGCTGAGCCGTGCCAATAAAATATGTTTATTTTCTTTATTCAAAGTTTGTTTTACTTAATAATATCCTTGTATAGCCCACACCGCACATTCACAAACACACCCACACCGCACATCATAAACACACCCACTCCGCACATTCACAAACACACCCACACCGCACATTCACAAGCACACCCACTCCGCACATTCACAAACACACCCACTCCGCACATTCACAAACACACCCACTCCGCATATTCACAAACACACCCACTCCGCACATTCACAAACACACCCACACCGCACATTCACAAACACACCCACTCCGCACACTCACAAACACACCCACTCCGCACATTCACAAACATACCCACACCGCACATTCACAAACACACCCACTCCGCACATTTACAAACACACCCACACTGCACATTCACAAACACACCCACTCCACACATTCACAAACACACCCACTCCGCACATTCACAAACACACCCACTCAGCACATTCACAAACACACCCACTCCACACATTCACAAACACACCCACTCCGCACATTCACAAACACACCCACTCCGCACATTCACAAACACACCCACTCCGCACATTCACAAACACACCCACTCCGCACATTCACAAACACACCCACACCGCACACACACTCCACGCGCACACTCCACACTCAAACTCCACACACACACTCCGCACGCACACAAAACACTCTCATTTCGCACACCCACTCCCATACCAGTGTTCCCCGATGTCCATACTTTGCTGAATCCGCCGCTGAATAACCCCCCCCCCCCCAGCCTTGTCGGTCGAGCAACATTCCCCCCCCCCCCACCTCGGCACTTGCATCCCAATCAATCAATCTTCAACGCCCCATGATGGCCGTACCTCGTCAAGGTATTTCCCTGGCCCATGTCTCGCGACAACTCATTACAAGCGTAAACAATGGCTTCAAGATTTCGTTCAGTCCTGGATCAGGACCACTACAAGAGGACCATGTCCTAACCGATGTAAACAGACGTGATGACAGGACGGATTCGTGTTTTGTTTAGCTTGTTTTTTGTTCTTTTTACATTGTCTGGTTTTGTTGAACTTTTTAAAAAAAAAAAAAAAGCCTTGCTGTCTTCAGAAAGCTCCTTTAGGACTTTGTTAACAAAATGGTTGCGTTCTCTAATGCACATTTCTGCCTCGCCACGTTGTGAATCATCGCAGTGTGTCACTCTTCTGGGTGAAGAGAAAAACTTTATAATTCCGTGTACTTGTTGGGTCATTATTTTGAGAACACGAGGTGTTTGTGACAGGACCGGTGGAGTCGGTGGGAAAAAAATCCTGTCCGCCATTTGGTTCCTGGGTCCAACTCTATGTGAATTTATCTGCTATGCTCTTCTCATACTTATCGAATCAAAATTAGCGACTTTCCAACGGGTCTAAATGGTTGAATCTCAAACTACAGCCACAATGAATCGTCTTCAACATTATGAAAGCGCCGTTAAAATACATCAATCGTGGTTTAATAGGGTTTACTCGGGCTCAGTTTTTTTACACCGGGTCAGGGTATTTTGAGAAATAGGCTTACAGAAAGTCCTACCCCCATCTGCTGCCTTTACACAATAGGCCGAAAGACAGTCCAACAGACAGTGCTACACCATACCCGTGGCTCTTTATTGATTACTATAATAGTCGCCTCCCCCCTAAATTTACCCGACATCACACGTCACGCATGGTAGTCTTTTTTTGCACTCAGTACTATTAATATATAACGTGGAGATGGGGAGAGGGGAGGGTGTTCCGAAAAAGGAAGCAGGACGCACCAGAAGCGAAATATATATAAGAGATAAGATGTGGCACGATCGTTTCAATGGAGTGGTTGGTCCGTGGCGAAAAACTGAGCGCTTCACGCACCCAGCCACATACACCAAGAAACAAATTGATGCAAGGAGTGGACATCTTCCTTTCACCGTTTTGTCCATGTTTTCTTTTTCCTAACCGCTGCTACTTGTTTTGTAAACGCATTAACGTGTGTGTATTGTTCGGGGCTTCGCGGTAAAGATTTTTTTCCTACATCAAGGAGTCGTAGATATGTTTACAAATCTCTTTCTAATTTGGTTTATCTGGTTAACTACCCAGCAATGATCTATTTATAGATGACCTCCCTAGGCATACGACTCAATACAATTCGTGGAAATAATTTTCTAAAGTAAAGTTTACATTCTCAAAATGGTCCGTAAATAAATTAAATTTTAAAAAAAACAAACTATTAGGCAAAGAAACGTCTTAAAAATGTAAGAGCCCTTGGCAAAGCAATGCTCTGAGGCCCCCTATAACCCATCAGAGCCGTGCGGAAGGGGCACTGGCCCCAAGGGCAAACTCCTAGACGTATTTGAAGCATTGTCATACACATTTCCACGGCAGCTTGATATCAGAATTCGGTTCTCGTTCAGCTAATCTCCAACAGTGTCTGCTGGATCATTTGCTCCACGCGAAAAAATGGGAATGAACCTGTTGACACGTTCCACAGACGCACATCCTCGAATGTAGCGGACCGTATATGTCAGTTGATCAATGTGTGAAATGTCTTAACTGGAATACAAACTTTTTGAATAATACCTTGACCCTTTCATTTCTTCTTCAAAAATAGCAGAAAGGACATGGTGCCACGCTATATCAATAAGCTCTTCACAAATATTTGCCGACGGAAATATGATGTGTTCCCCTTTCCGGTATATCAATGTATTTCAGATGCCCTTCCAACAAAATCGGTCAAATTCACTCAACAACTCTAAAATACCTAAAAAGTTTCCGTTATGTTCTGACCCAAGTAATTGTTTAATTAGCTTTAATGGATGCAAGAAAGCGAACGACATAAACCACACGTGTCAGAACTTTATGCCAGTACTTCTGTTCTCACCTATGAACTTTATGCCAGTACTTCTGTTCTCACCTATGAACTTTATGCCAGTACTTCTGTTCTCACCTATGAACTTTATGCCAGTACTTCTGTTCTCACCTATGAACTTTATGCCAGTACTTCTGTTCTGATCTATGAACTTTATGCCAGTACTTCTGTTCTGACCTATGATGTTTGATTATAAAAGTATCTAAATACACAATTTCTTTACGTGGTTGCATAGATGAATACTTGAAATGGGGCTAGAATATATAGACTAATGGTGTTTGCGCTGGTGCTAGAATAGACTAATAGTTCCCGAACAGGTGATAGCTTAGGCCAATATTACTGGAACTGATGCTAGAATAGACCAATAGTACTTGAACTTGTGCTTGAATACAACTTATTTCTCCACTCTTTATACTACTGATCAGTTGCATAGCTGTAGGGTCATTACCGCCCGGTGAGGGCTAAGATTTTAGCCGGTCCCGTTCCTTGAAGAAAAAAATGCCTACGCTACTCTTACCTATAGATAGCTCTACTAAAACTTCAACTTCTAGCTCAATTATCGCATACTATCACTAGCGCGAGCAGACCAAATCAAATTTATTAAAAGAATTAATTCAATAAATTATTTTTGTGTTTTATTGGACTAACACATTAGTCTAACATTTTGACTAACATCTTAGTCTAACATCTTAGTCTAACATCTGAGCCTAACATGATTGTATTCAAATAATCTTACTTTTTTCTGTTAATACCTAGGAGCAGTAAAACCCTTTAAGAAGCGTACAACTAGTAATTCACAGTAACCCTCATTTATAATATATATTTGTTTTGGAATGTGCCGATAATATCGTGGGTAAAAATGTGTGTGTGCGCGTGAGGGGAAAAGGTGGGTCCACTGACTTTTAAATCAATATAAATCGCAAAAGCTTTCTATATTCATTACTATGAGCAGCATGACGTCATTAGAAGTGTGAGGCCCTAGAAAAGTGAATGTCCTAGAAACGTGAGGCCTTCTAGAAGTGTAAGGCCTCCTAGAAGCGTGAGGCCCCCTAGAAACGTGAGGCCTCCTAGAAGCGTGATTTACCCAAGAAGCTTGAGGCCCCTTAGAAACGCGAGGCCCCCATAGTAGCGTGAGGCACCCTAGAAACGTGAGGCCCCTTAGAAGCTTGGGGCCCTTAGAAACGCTAGGCCCCCATAGTAGCGTGAGGCCCCTCAGAAACGTAAGGCCCCCTAGAAGCTTGAGACCCCTTAGAAACGTGAGGCCCCTTAGAAGGTTGAGACCCCTTAGAAAAGTAAGGCCCCTCTAGAAGCTTGAGACCCCTTAGAAACGTGAGGCCCCTAGAAGCTTGAGGCCCTGTAGAAACATGAGGCCCACATAGTAGAGTGAGGCCCCCTAGAAGCGTTAGCCCCCTCTCAGAAGCACGAGGAACCCCTAGAAGCGCGAGGTGCCCCTAGAAATGTGAGGCGCTGGGCTACTCTAAGGGTGACCATGCCTTCAAACGCCACCTGGTCAGGCCTACGATAATGAAACAATAATTCTAAATGATTTAAGAAAACAATGCAGGGTAGCGCTTTTTAAATTAAATTTGGACACCACGTGATAGGGGTTACATTATCGTGTTGTACTGAAAAAAATAATTTAAAAACTTGATCTTCTTCATATTGAATCGGTTCCTTCGTCACATAGGATGATAAAGAATCAGAAAGACACACATAAAAAAAAACATTTAGAGCGCATTTATATATTAAACCTTTCGATTCCTCCTCAAAACGTCCGGATAACACTGTCCTACGACAGTATCGAATATGAGTGGGTGTTAAAACGCTGCGTTTTTAGATGAACACACACACTAATGTGTTAACATTTTTTCAAATTCGATTTGCGTATTGCACTGTCCCCTGAAGCCATCCATCCAAGCAGCCCTTAAGGGGGACGAACCAAAGGAATGCAAGTAGTGCAGATATCATTGCGCAACAGACTTTCTAAGTTTATTAATTATTCAACACCTTAGGACATTAATGTTTTCGCAAGAGGGAGACATTTTTTTTAATAGAGCCCGTTTGTGTGGGAGGGGAGCATTTCGAAATAACGTATTTTTTATGAGGATTTAAAAAAGGGGGTCACCACTATGAGAACTCGTTGACATATCGCCTTAAATTTTGGTGTTTTTTGTTTAAGAAATGTTTTTATTGATGTCAGTGATGGGGCTTTCTATCTGGCGTGGGCGCCGAACGATTTGGCGATTTGGGGTGTGTAAGATGCTCTTCATTTTATAGTTTGGTTAGGTCAAAGGGCGCAAGGGAGACCTCAGCGCGCCCCCCCCCCCTCTTCTCCGAAGGTTTCATAGGCGGACTGATTTTTCCAATATTTCTATTTTCTAGTAATCGCGACAACCCACACGGGCTTTAACATCTATGCGAGAGGCATACTCTCTGTCTTGGGTCTAATCCTTCATCTTGCCTTTGAAAAAAAGGAAAAGCATATTTTGGGATGGGTGGGGTTGGGTGGGGCTTACAATTTGAAATAATGTGGGGGTCATCGGCAATGAGCCTAGTTTGCCAAGATTCAGCTCTATAGTTTGACGGGAAGTCACCCGTCCAAAAATTTTACAAGCAAGCCATCAAGCCTCCTACAAACAAAATCGAAGTTAATAAAAAAAAAACACATTTTTAAAACAAATTTTTTATCCCATCCATTGGGGGAAAACACAAAGGAAAAAAAGACAGCTTTTCAGAAAACTCATGAAACTAACTGTCGCTTTCTCTTCTTTTAGCTCACTAATCTCTGACAAACACCTCTAACGTTTGACTCCTCTAGCATGTATTCGACTCTCTCCAAACCCTCTCTCACTTACACATACATTGCCCCTCTGCATCTCCTCCTCTCTCTTGAACAACAATTGCTTCATCAATTTAACGACCCATTCAGCCTGGAGACTGTCTGTTGGCTTGTCATTTTCATTGTCTCTGAATACTTAATCCATCTATAAACCGTAATGTCGGAAAGAAATCCCCCCAGTCTATTTACTAAAACAGATGTATGTATATTCTTGTGTCCCTATCCAATGACCGGCTACTGCGTGATCACCGCTTTTTGTCTAATCATCAATTATTCTCTGGCTATCTTAAATAAAAATTACCAATTTCAAAACACAAATGTATTTTTTAACAGAAATCAATGTGAAGTGTACATTTTCTACGATGGAACATATGCTCAATTTTAACACTTGAAGGGGGACAGTGAAAATACAACGTCTTTTAAGGGACATACATGCAGCCTACGAGCGACGTCTAGTGGCGTTTTTGCACTACACAGTCCTCTGTTTCGGTCAACATTTTTTTTTAAAGCCTGACTCAGACCCTCTCACGAATGAAACACCTCACGAATTAAACACCCCACGAAGTAATCGCCTCACGAATTAAACACCTCACGAATTAAACGCCTCAGGAATTAAACACCTCGGGAATTAAACACCTCACGAATTAAACACCTCACGAATTAACCGCCTTAGGAATTGAACACCCCACGCATTCCAACATTTTCTCCTGTTTTACTTTCGCGTTTTATTCTTCTCCAGTTTCAATTTAATTCATGCTTCCTATGTCCACCCTCAGGCGCCGACGCCACCTGACCACTGGCCAGGAGTCAGGAATGCCTTTGAGCTGTCCCCGGCCTGCCCCCAGCCTCGGATGGGTGTGGATTACATCCAGGTGCACGTCCCAGACTTCAACCGGACCAGCGAGGATTGTCTCTACCTGAACATCTTCACTCCCAAGGTAAACAACTGATCCAACTCTCACACAAATGACACCGCCCCAAAGTACACGTTACCTCTCATCGACCGTGACCTACACAATAAATATTCTACACTAAACTCTATGGCTAAAGCTAATTCCCTGAAACATCTAGACAACACGCCATTATTCCCAAGAAAAAAAACTACTCCTTAGTTGGCGCAAGAAGGGGGCGCTGAAGAGGCGGTACGCCCGGGGCGTACTTTTTTCTTAACATGGAAAAGGGGGGGGGGGCATTTTCTGCCAAATGCAGAGTTTTGTGGTGGCAAAATTCTTGGCCCGACTTGGATGGCACTAACCCTAGTAGAGATATAAAAGCGATGGTAACTTGCCCATTGACAAGTCACGTGCTTCAGGCCACTGATACTCTTTAAACAACGTCCTCTTGTGTTGGGTCTAAACACATTCTGGTCGGATCGAATTGTTAGACACACACACGAGAATAGACTACTTGGCATCTCCATCTGAATGTCAAGGAAGATCCTTAATAAATTTAGTTTTCTTTCATACTACGTACCATTAGTTATAGTAAGACAAGCCGTCCCAGGTGTCGACATATTTAAGTGGAGTCTTGGGACTCTGAGGAAATTGTAGAATTTTTGTTTAAATTTAGAAATGATTTTTATTTTATTTTATAAAAACCTAACTCCGGCAAAAGGCAAGTGTGTAGATCGTCTTTAGATCTGGCTTGGGATAAACAGAATATCGGAGTGTGAAGTGAGCACAAACATTTTATCATCAAAAACCCCATCCAGGAAGATGGTCATCAAGCGGGACAATGGCCAATGGTGTCGGACGGAGGCGGAAATCATTCTTCAATGTGGTCTCAACTCTCTATTGTCTGGTTGGCAGACGATGAACGGGGGCCTATTTATGTTATGCATCTCTATGCATTCAACCCCTAATTGCCTATTTTTTTTTGTCATGGTCTCCGACAAGCCCCCCAAAAAAACTGTGTTTGACCTCAAGCTGGGCCCCCCGAGCCGTAACAATAACCAGTGTAAAACCTGGATTAGATTAGGGTGAAATGTGTTGACGTAACACCCTCAGATGTGTGTTTCATTTGTTCAAAGCAGCGATTTGATTAAAACAACTTGGAGGCGACGGGGCATAATCTTTGCCTAGGGTCTAATCCTCACCCGGTGTGCAAACCCCCGATGTGCAGCTTTCTTTTGCTGCGAGTTCAGTAGCACAAAGGTTTACAAACTCGCGCAGCTTCAAACCAAACACATCAACGCCTTTTGTTTGGCCCAAGGAAGGAGCACCCCCCCCCCCGGTGTTTGAGATCTAATGTATCCCAAGACAGATACACAGCGGCCCTTGCATCCACACAAAAAAACCTATTCACATGCTCGGCTGCATGTATCGCTGGTTTAGGGCATCATCTTTCAGGGTATCATCGTGTTTGCTGCATGTCACCTGGCGACATGGATATCACCAAAGACGTCCTTCGGCGTGATGAATGGATCGTTTCTCGGTAACTGATTCTCAAACAGAGAACATGCGGCCTTACCGAGTCCTCCAATTCTATACCTATTCTAGGTCTGGAAAGCTCGTATTCGTTATAACCTTCTGGTGGTCCCAAATTGTGTTCCAATATTTCCTTAAAATAAGATACTCTTTGAAATGAGACTTAAAATTGTATTTAAAATGAGAATTTACATAATACTCAAAAGCATCATAAAATATTTCCACTGACTTGTGGGTCCTCCGTCACGCGGGTGTCTGATGATGTGCATGGGGCTTAACTTTCGCTATTGTCCTTAACATGACATATCCTAGACACGCCACCATTCACGCCCAAAGCCAAACCCTAACAATCCAAACAACATCTTTGAGTTATACAAACTTGGATTAGTTCCGCTCTTGGTGAATGAACAATCCACGTTCCATTACACACGACATGAATAAGATCCCCCTCCTAGTGTGGTATAAATGAAAATTTGCAATCTTTTTTTTTAAATAGTATTTCCCGCGTGTGAAATCCCGCTAAATTTTTTTATTTGATCTTTGGTTCATATCGGAACTGCATTATCAACTGGGCATACTTGCCTGCAGGGCACATGTTATTTCCAAGAGTCATGCTAATGCCAGGCACTTAGAATGTGTCAAGAATACAACATCAATGACTCTGCTTTGATCTAAGTTGTTTTAGGTGTTTTATGCTATACTATAACCGAAAATGTTCAACATTGTGTAGAAATACTATCATAAGCATGTCTTTGCACTGAATTAAAAAGAAACATCTTTAAGGCGTTGATCCAACCATTTTTTGGGACTCGTGGTGTCCATCCCTGTAGCGGTACAGCCAATGTAGGGCTTTGGCCTGTCACAGCACATACTCCCATGCAGGCCTGTCACAGCACATACTCCCATGCAGACCTGTCACAGCACATACTCCCATGCAGGCCTGTCACAGCACATACTCCCATGCAGGCCTGTCACAGCACATACTCCCATGCAGACCTGTCACAGCACATACTCCCATGCAGGCCTGTCACAGCACATACTCCCATGCAGGCCTGTCACAGCACATACACCCATGCAGACCTGTCACACCACATACTCCCATGCAGGCCTGTCACAGCACATACTCCCATGCAGGCCTGTCACAGCACATTTTCCCATGCAGGCCTGTCACAGCACATACTCCCATGCAGGCCTGTCACAGCACATACTCCCATGCAGGCCTGTCACAGCACATTCTCCCAATGCAGACCTTCAATCCCGACAAAATGACCTCCGAAAATTGGTTGACAGACCATAGGGCCCCCGACAATGGGGGGGGGGGCGGCGTCGATAGTAAGGCCCCCGCCAATGAGAGCCCCATCATAAGGCGTACGTGAGAAGAATTGTCTAAAACTTTTAATGTGATCGATTGTTTAACTAATTTATTATTATTAGTAGTAGTAGTTTTATATAGCGCGGTACCACAACCTAGGGTGTGTGTACATACTAGGTACCACAGCCTAGGGCTGGGCTCACCACGCTGTGCAATACAAGCTATACCCCAGCCTAGGGTTGGGCTCACCGCGCTGTACAATACAAGCTACCCCAACCTAGGGGTGGGCTCACCACGCTGTACATACAAGGTACCACAGCATAGGGCTCGGCTCACAACGTTGTACATACAAGGTACCACAGCTTAGGGCTGGGCTCACCACGCTGTACAATACAAGGTATTCCAGCCTAGGGCTAGGGCTAGGCTCACCACTCTGTACATATAATTTAACAAACATAATCATGAACTTAAATTTAACATACATTAATTAAATAAAACAAAACAAATTTATATTTACTCCAACCATTCCATAACTATTTACATGTCAAGCCATAGACAGCACTTAGCAGCATAATTTATCGGTCAGATGGGGTAATCAGGATAGTAGAGTTTAAAGAGATGTGTTTTGAGTGCAGTTTTGAAGGCTGTGATGGTTAGTATATTGCGGATGTGTAGTTTATAATTATGAATATTATACTACGTTGAGGCCATGCACAGTAAAAAATAAGGGAACAAGATATGTTCAGGCTTGAAAGTAAAAGAGAAGACAATCAAGATAAATTAATTATTATCACCCCTCTCGCCGGAAGAAAAAAAAAAAGTGGGGTTTGGGGTGGGGGGGGGGGTGTAAAAAATTGACCAAGTTAAAAAATTATATTTTTCATTAATAATTTTATTTAAAAACAAATACACATAAAATATTCAAACATTAACATAAAATAAGTTTTATGATTTATTCAATTGGAAATCCACCCATTTATTTTATTGAAAAACCAAACAAAATAAATAACTGAAGAAGTCTTTCTCAACAGAAAATTTAACATCACAACAAAATTTTGAAATAACTTTATGAAGTGGAAAAAAAAAAGAATTTTATTTTAAAAAACATGACTTGTGGCACTCTCAGACATGATCACTACTCCTCTTCACCTGTCACAAACTGTCACACTTTTTTAACCCCCCGGAGCGTGACGTACTTTGTGGACGGACTCATACCAATAGCAGAAAACCAGTAAGAAACCTTTAAGTCAGGCCTTCACAACTCAAAATGTAAGGTGTGTCGCATGGTGTGCCGTATGTTGTGCCGTATGTTGTGCCGTATGTTGTGCCGTATGTTGTGCCGTATGTTGTGCCGTATGTTGTGCCGTATGCTGTGCAGTATGCTGTGCCGTATGCTGTGCCGTATGCTGTGCCGTATGTTGTGCCGTATGCTGTGCCGTATGTTGTGCCGTGTGTTGTGCCGTATGCTGTGCAGTATGCTGTGCCGTATGCTGTGCCGTATGCTGTGCCGTATGTTGTGCCATATGTTGTGCCGTGTGTTGTGTCGTAGTTGTGCCGGCCTGCTGTAAGGTGTGTCAAATCCCGTCCTGGTCACATCATCATTTCTTCTAAACCTTCAATCTAATAAATGAAGTAAGCAAAGTTTCAGGAACTACCTTTAATAAACATCATACAAAGTGTAAATCTTCCCAAGCACCCTCCCCCTCCCCTCTTTTCACTGGTTTGAGAACCTGGATGATGACCTTGTATTGCCGGTTTTTTTCTGTCGGGCCTTTTTTGTCGTGATTCCGATGTAAGAGGGACTTTTGTCTTGACAATGTGGGGAAGGGGGCATTTTGACTGGGGCCTTTTTGACTGGGACCTTTTTGACTGGGGCCCTCTTGTCTGGGGCCTTTTTGACTGGGGCCTTTTTGACTGGGGCCTTTTTGTCTGGGATCTTTTGACTGGGGCCTTTTTGACTGGGGTATTTTTGTCTGGGGCCTTTTGACTGGGACCTTTTTGTCTGGGGCCTTTTTGACTGGGGCCTTTTTGTCTGGGGCCTTTTTGACTGGGCCTTTTTGTCTGGGGCCTTTTTGACTGGGGCCTTTTGACTGGGGCCTTTTTGACTGGGGCCTTTTTTGTCGCGTGTCCTTTTTGTCTCGGGCCGAATTTTCACAGCTTTGGCCACACGGTCAGTATGCATGATGTAATAAAGACTTGCTAAGCTGAAACGGAGGGACTGAGAAACTTCATTAAGTCGTTTAATTCTCTATCCTCCCGGGTCGCTGAAGATGTATACCCCGAGAGCAGCTTTGTCTTATAATGAAGTCTTAAACACAATGCTGTACGCCTAAACCATTCTAACGCTTCGTTTGTTTGGTTTTTTCGCCTCAACTTTTGACATCAATCGTTTACATACTAAAGTAGTCTTATTGTTGGTCCCGCACCCACAGACTTCATCTTTGAGATTCCTAATCAGCTCGTTCATCCAGCATCCATAAATTTCATCTTTGAGATTCCTGATCGACTCGTTCATCCAGTATCCATAAATTTCATCTTTGAGATTCCTGATCAACTCGTTCATCCAGCATCCACAAATTTCATCTTTGATATTCCTGATCGACTCGTTCATCCAGCATCCATAAATTTCATCTTTGAGATTCCTGATTGACTCGTTCATCCAGCATCCATAAATTTCATATTTGAGATTCCTGATCAACTCACCCATCCAGCATCCATAAATTTCATCTTTAAGTTTAAGACTCCCGATCAACTCGTTCATCCAGCATCGTAGATTCTATTTTGTCTCGGCGGCCTATGCGTCCCTCTTCTTATTCATTTAGCGAAGAAAAACTAACACGCGACGCTGTACCCATTAATTACAGCCACTTAGCTTGAATTCAACGTAGGTATCATCTACCCTGCTTCTAGACTACAACCTCAGCATCCCGCCTCACCACCCCCACCCCTCTCATCAAACTCCATTTTATCTCCCCCTGCAATCTGCGAGCAGTAAACCTGGCCATGTAACATTTTGATAAGCCAAAAAAAAAAACAAGGCGGAAGCCTGCTGATTATATGACAAGAGGCCAAGGGGCCTCAGCGGCGGCGTCAAGCGGCGAAACCTCGCTATCACCCCCTAGCAGATAATCATTTCCTAACCTTGTATTTTATCCAATTTGATCATATCTGGCAGCCCGTCAACTATCTTCCGCTAGTTACTTTCACTGAAGCTCTAAAACAAGTTTTGTTGGCCAGATTTCTTTTCTTTTTCTAAATTGAAGAAAGGGGAAAAAAAATGCAAACGGGCGAAAAATGTAGCCGCATTCTTTTCTTGTCTGGCATAGGCTCAGTGTTTTTGTTGGTTGGTTGGTGTCATAGTCTGGGGATTATAATGAGAAGATGCTTGATGCAGGCCCCAGCCGTAAATAAATATAGACGGGAATTAGATATTTAACTAAAAAGTCGCTAATATGTATTTCACGTTGTAGAGTCGATTAAAAGTTTGGCTCTCGAATGTTTAGTTTGGGATGACATAAGAAATATAAATCGTAGTCAATGTGTTATAGCTAGTTGTTCATGTCAGATGTGAGTTTCAAAATCTACCAAATAACTTTAGGTGAGTGTGTTTTTATTGAAAACAAGTAAAACTTTAAACAAATAAGTCCAATGGAGTAGCACTGCCTCATGAGACCAAAGAGATTGCCATGCGTCAAATAGTTCCCAATAAGCAGCAGCCAACGCCTGGTTGTAAGACAAAGTTATACAGTTAGTTTGATCAGGCCTTAATAATAATGACATATCGAAAAGTAAAGCGATCTTTCATATTCCACCTTTGGTCAGTAGTGATCAGCAAGGCCGGTGGCGAGGTATCCAGCGCCTATTTGCAATCTATAAATCGGCACCTTTCTACATTACTTTATCATCATTCAGATCCAGTGGCCATTTGGGCATGTGTCCTTCCATCTATTACCCCACTGTTAAGCTACACTAGAGCGTCAGTCTGCGGTGGGCCTTGTGGGTCGTCCAGGGCAGGGCCTTGTCGCCAGCTAACGAAGACGTCAAGTCTTAAATTCTGGCTTTTTTTTAAATTGTAGGTAGTTGGGAGTTCTATAATATGCTGGATTGTGGAGTCGGAGTCGGAGAGTAGAATTCATTGCTTTGCTGTTGTAAAGAAAGGATAAATAAATGTTACCTGAGTTTTAATGCTCAATTAATTTACCGCATCCACTTTTCTGTGTTTATTAAAGTTGTTTTTTTTTAAAGTACAGTTGAATCTTGTGCTTATCTGGGGATACACGTGTTCTTAGAGATTAAATAGAAAATAATCTCGGCTAACTAGCCGGTTGGGTTCAAGGGGTGTAGAGAAGGGGTCTCAAACTCTCAACTGCCAAGCTTTCTTGCACGAGGCTCAAAGCGATTTTTTTAAAAACTGTTAGGAAAATTATAGTTTTATAATTACGTTTGTAATTGTGTCACTTGGGCTATCGAATTATCATCATGAGACCCTCGTGGTAGTTAGGAATTTGAAGACGTCTGATATATAAGGTTTTCAAGAAGCCATTATATCGTCCCTTTCCCCCCAATTACAAGCAGCTCAATTCTTTATATCTAAACAGAGCTAACGTTTGTAATGTGGCTCCTTCTCCTTGGCATGGTTTATTATAACATCTTGGAAGACAAGTTCATCACACTTCTACACTTAGTACCGCTGATCAGCGCATGCTACCAATCACTATATGTGGATCACGTATGCATTCACAGAATCAAGGAAACACTATCAAAGGCAGTGAACAACCAACAACTTCGCGTCAAGTCTATGCGCACCACTTAACTGTGTTCCGTTCATTGGAAGGACTTCGTTCAGTGGTGCTTGAGTGTGAGTAAAAGACGATCAAAAATGTTTGCAACAAACGAAAATTAAGCGAGGTGGAAGGATAAAAGTAGTGTCCAATCATATCGCGTTAAAGTTTAGTTAAAAAGATTTGATTTTGTTTAAGTCGTATAGGTTTCTGTTTCAGTTTTACTTGTTCTCCATAACAAACAAACAAACAAACAAACAAAAAAGGTTTAGGCATGACTTTAAACGTTAATATATCAATATGAGGCCCCAGGAACTTTCCTTAAAATTAAAATATGCTTAAACGTCGGTTCACGCGATCAAATTAGCTTCAAATTTCACGTCAAATATTTTTATGAACGCAATATTTTGTGCGTGCTTTCTTTTTTTTTGGACAGAAATGGGAATTTGATCAAATGGTAAGTTGTCACAAGGCTTCATACACAAAGTGCATCAAATGCAAGATCGAGAATTTGATCGTGTGATCTGAGGCTAAGAACTTACTTCACACAGTTAATAAAATAAAACTTATAGAAATTGCTTCTTTTTTTTAAAAAGTCGTTTATATTAACTTTCCTTTTGTTTGTGGTTGGCTGGGTGTGTGGCAAAATATTTGGCCCGCAAATTGACCCATTTTCCGTCAACCTATCGAGCTGAAAATTGGTACGTAGACTCGCTGTCGATGGCAACACATTCTTTCAAAGTTTCAGCCCCATCCAGTATCCACAAATCCCCAAAAATCTGTTTTTCCTGTTTTTCTAGAAGAATATAAAATAAAATTCCCGATAACTGCACTAAATGATGTCCTATGCAAAAATATCGCAAGTGCTTTTGCTGCGTAATATTTCATTTTTTTTTTAAAGTGTTGGTGAAATAAATCTACAGTGTAAAAGCGGGTGGGTCAAGAGAATATTAATATAGTAGAGGGGCGGTTGCGAGACTTGGTGGGTGGAGCACTAATTGGAATTCTTATAAAGTGTGTCACGTGTATGAATGTTTTGTCACAATTTTCGCCGACAATGGAACAATTGATAACACAAAATTAAAAGAACTTCTGAAAAATCTCTATCTGTCTAATTTGACGGCGCATGAAACAATTTTTGAAAATTAATTTTACGCTCCGTGCGCGTCTAGCGGAAAAGAGACCTAACTGCAGTTTACCATAATTTCACATGTACTTCCTGTAGGAATGGTAACCTAGCTGCAGTTTACCATAAGTTCACGTGTACTTCCTGTAGGAATACAAAAAGACTTACCGGAATCCCAATGTCTAATTACTTAACTATAATTTATGAAAAACTAATACCTTTTAGTGGGGCAACTTCTAAATTTCCCGAAACGCGTGAAATATGGCAGCTCATAAACCGCCGACGGCACTCGAGGTGCTGACAGGTTGATTCGCCTACCAGCAGACGTGGGGCAGCGGCCATATTTCATTTTAACGCTCCCGCTTAATCCTGCGTGATTTGTGACGCGATAGGTCCACTATTAATGCGCGTAATTATACGCTGGCTGGAATGGTGGTGGTGTGGACGTAAAGACAAGGAACAAATCTTGTGTTGGGGAAAGGGGTATGGAGGGAGGGGACTGCTTAACAAACGTGTGATTATTTCATAGAGGGGGAAGATGAATAAACGAGGTCTAACGGGAGGGAGGGGGGGTGGTGGCATTTATGACTGCGCAATTAATAAGGTGGGGGGGGGGGAGAAGTAGGTTTTGGAGATTCGCCGTTAGTAACGATGGTAAGGATTCTAGAAAATATAGACCAGAGATATGACGGTCATATCGTTCAATAACATCTTTCTGGATTGTCGTTCAAAAAGCGTGCACTCCTTAACAGCATTGATGCCATCCGCCTAAAATTTTTGTCAAGTTTTTTTACTTCATTTAAGTCAAATTTCTGTTTAAGGAATACCTGATTCACGCGCCGTCGTATTTTTGAAATGACCCTCTCGGCATCACAAATTAATTGTATTAAGGATTAGGAGATGTGTATCCTCAGATGGTTGAGATGCCTTAAATATTTAGGCTGTGGTATAGATTGATAAACACAACTAGAAATGTTTGGAGGAGCAAGAGCAACCTGTGTGGCCGTGTGGTATAAATTGATAAACACAACTAGAAATGTTTGGAGGAGCAAGAGCAACCTGTGTGGCCGTGTGGTATAAATTGATAAACACAACTAGAAATGTTTGGAGGAGCAAGAGCAACCTGTGTGGCCGTGTGGTATAAATTGATAAACACAACTAGAAATGTTTGGAGGAGCAAGAGCAACCTGTGTGGCCGTGTGGTATAAATTGATAAACACAACTAGAAATGTTTGGAGGAGCAAGAGCAGCCTGTGTGGCCGTGTGGTATAAATTGATAAACACAACTAGAAATGTTTGGAGGAGCAAGAGCAACCTGTGTGGCCGTGTGGGTAAGGTTTGCGTGTGACTGGGGTGGGGTTTCGGGTGAAGGGAAAATATAAATTAATTGTGTATGTAAAAAATTGGAATTGAGATCATCAGACGAAGAGATGTGGTATAAGAGTAAAAGTGGAATGGGTCGAAGCCCAACATATGAAAATAGGAATATTTCAACTGAAGCGGATTTGTGAATGGTGCGGTGGAGAAGGTGTGAAAAGAAGATGTTTGGATAGATGAAATAATATAATCAGCTCAACACAGTTATGGATACAAGATTTCTTTTCTGTTACTGGTTTACATTCAACGCAATAAGATAAGAAAGAATTCACTACACGCACCTCGGCGTAAGTTTCTTGATACCATTGGAGAATTGAAATATTACACAAGTATATGAAAAAGATGCGAAGCGTAGTCAGGTGTCACACTCTACAGTATCAGAGCTTTTTTTTTGTTGTTGTTGTTGTTGTTGTTGTTTTTTTGCGTTTGACTGGACTGGGGTGGAGTTTTGCTTTATAACGTTTTTGGAGTTGAACCGCCCTTACATTTGGTGCCGCCCACGGTTTCGTGTGTTTTGTTTAGTGATTAAACTAAAAGAAAGTATCGGTGTTATAATTTCAATGTATAGCAAACGTTATGAATATTGATTACAGACTCTAAAACAGTGCTTCTCAACCAGCCTGCAGTGCACTCTTGTATCGCAGTACACTCTTGTGTCGCAGCACACTCTTGTGTCGCAGCACACTCTTGTGTCGCAGCACACTCTTGTGTCGCAGCACACTCTTGTGTCGCAGCACACTCTTGTGTCATTGCACTCTTTTGTCGCAGCACACTCTTGTGTCGCAGCCCACTCTTGTGTCATCGCACTCTTTTGTCGCAGCACACTCTTTTGTCGCAGCACACTCTTGTGTCATTGCACTCTTGTGTCGCAGCACACTCTTGTGTCGCAGCCCACTCTTGTGTCATCGCACTCTTTTGTCGCAGCACACTCTTGTGTCGCAGCACACTCTTGTGTCGCAGCACACTCTTGTGTCATGGCACTCTTTTGTCGCAGCCCACTCTTGTGTCATGGCACTCTTTTGTCGCAGCACACTCTTGTGTCGCAGCCCACTCTTGTGTCATCGCACTCTTTTGTCGCAGCACACTCTTGTGTCGCAGCACACTCTTGTGTCATGGCACTCTTGTGTCGCAGCACACTCTTGTGTCATCGCACTCTTTTGTCGCAGCACACTCTTGTGTCGCAGCCCACTCTTGTGTCATGGCACTCTTTTGTCGCAGCACACTCTTGTGTCGCAGCCCACTCTTGTGTCATCGCACTCTTTTGTCGCAGCACACTCTTGTGTCGCAGCCCACTCTTGTGTCATGGCACTCTTGTGTCGCAGCACACTCTTGTGTCATCGCACTCTTTTGTCGCAGCACACTCTTGTGTCGCAGCACACTCTTGTGTCATGGCACTCTTGTGTCATGGCACTCTTGTGTCATGGCACTCTTGTGTCGCAGCACACTCTTGTGTCATTGCACTCTTGTGTCGCAGCCCACTCTTGTGTCATCGCACTCTTTTGTCGCAGCACACTCTTGTGTCGCAGCACACTCTTGTGTCATGGCACTCTTTTGTCGCAGCACACTCTTGTGTCGCAGCCCACTCTTGTGTCATCGCACTCTTTTGTCGCAGCACACTCTTGTGTCGCAGCACACTCTTGTGTCATGGCACTCTTTTGTCGCAGCACACTCTTGTTTCGCAGCACACTCTTGTGTCGCAGCACACTCTTGTGTCGCAGCACACTCTTGTTTCGCAGCCCACTCTTGTGTCATCGCACTCTTTTGTCGCAGCCCACTCTTGTGTCATGGCACTCTTTTGTCGCAGCCCACTCTTGTTTCGCAGCACACTCTTGTGTCATCGCACTCTTTTGTCGCAGCCCACTCTTGTGTCATGGCACTCTTTTGTCGCAGCCCACTCTTGTTTCGCAGCACACTCTTGTGTCATCGCACTCTTTTGTCGCAGCACACTCTTGTGTCATCGCACTCTTTTGTCGCAGCATACTCTTGTGTCATCGCACTCTTTTGTCGCAGCACACTCTTGTGTCATGGCACTCTTTTGTCGCAGCCCACTCTTGTTTCGCAGCACACTCTTGTGTCATGGCACTCTTTTGTCGCAGCCCACTCTTGTTTCGCAGCACACTCTTGTGTCATCGCACTCTTTTGTTGCAGCACACTCTTGTGTCATCGCACTCTTTTGTCGCAGCATACTCTTGTGTCATCGCACTCTTTTGTCGCAGCATACTCTTGTGTCATCGCACTCTTTTGTCGCAGCATACTCTTTTTTCGCAGCACACTCTTGTGTCATTGCACTCTTTTGTCGCAGCACACTCTTGTGTCATTGCACTCTTTTGTCGCAGCACACTCTTGTGTCATCGCACTCTTTTGTCGCAGCACACTCTTGTGTCATTGCACTCTTTTGTCGCAGCACACTCTTGTGTCATTGCACTCTTTTGTCGCAGCATACTCTTTTGTCGCAGCACACTCTTGTGTCATGGCACTCTTTTGTCGCAGCCCACTCTTGTTTCGCAGCCCACTCTTGTGTCATCGCACTCTTTTGTCGCAGCATACTCTTTTGTCGCAGCCCACTCTTGTGTCATTGCACTCTTTTGTCGCAGCATACTCTTTTGTCGCAGCCCACTCTTGTTTCGCAGCCCACTCTTGTGTCATTGCACTCTTTTGTCGCAGCACACTCTTGTGTCATTACACTCTTTTGTCGCAGCACACTCTTGTGTCATAGCACTCTTTTGTCGCAGCCCACTCTTGTTTCGCAGCCCACTCTTGTGTCATCGCACTCTTTTGTCGCAGCATACTCTTTTGTCGCAGCCCACTCTTGTTTCGCAGCCCACTCTTGTGTCATCGCACTCTTTTGTCGCAGCACACTCTTGTGTCATTGCACTCTTTTGTCGCAGCACACTCTTGTGTCATTACACTCTTTTGTCGCAGCACACTCTTGTGTCATCGCACTCTTTTGTCGCAGCCCACTCTTGTTTCGCAGCCCACTCTTGTGTCATCGCACTCTTTTGTCGCAGCACACTCTTGTGTCATTGCACTCTTTTGTCGCAGCACACTCTTGTGTCATTACACTCTTTTGTCGCAGCCCACTCTTGTTTCGCAGCCCACTCTTGTGTCATCGCACTCTTTTGTCGCAGCACACTCTTTTGTCGCAGCACACTCTTGTGTCATTGCACTCTTTTGTCGCAGCATACTCGTGTGTCGCAGCCCACTCTTGTGTCGCAGCCCACTCTTGTGTCATCGCACTCTTTTGTCGCAGCATACTCTTGTGTCGCAGCCCACTCTTGTGTCATCGCACTCTTTTGTCGCAGCATACTCTTGTGTCGCAGCCCACTCTTTTGTCGCAGCATACTCTTGTGTCGCAGCCCACTCTTGTGTCATCGCACTCTTTTGTCGCAGCATACTCTTGTGTCGCAGCCCACTCTTGTGTCGCAGCCCACTCTTGTGTCGCAGCACACTCTTGTGTCATCGCACTCTTTTGTCGCAGCACACTCTTGTGTCTCAGCCCACTCTTGAGTCGCAGCCCACTCTTGTGTCGTAGTACACTCTTGTGTCATCGCACTCTTTTGTCGCAGCACACTCTTGTGTCGCAGCACACAGTTGTGTCGCAGCAAACTCTTGAGTCGCAGTACACTCTTGTGTCGCAGCCCACTCTTAAAAACTTCTAAAATTAATTAAATAACTCCACATTTTTTGTTTAGAACTAAAGAATCATTTGCATGAATTTCTTGTACTAAACAGGGGATTTTTTTGCTTAATTCTTATAAAACAAGTTTGAAACTTGAACTTATTACTTTCACAAAAAATATTTTTTAACATTAGTGATCCGATGAAACTGACTACATATGATAAAAAGTTGAGAACCCATACTCAAAGGTACACTCTCATTTAACAAGACAATTGTTCATCTGTTGTTGTTTTGTTTCTCCATTTGTTAGCAAGGAAAGCTAGAGAGCTATTTGTTGTTCAAGTATGCACTCATTAAGGTTGCTAACATTTCAAAAGACTATGAATTAAAACAAAACTGATGGCAATGAAAAATATGTTATGTATATAATTGTGTTGCAAACTTGGTTATTTCCCATTGCTTCCATCTATGTTAAGATTTTTTTTAAAAATACAGTCCATGTGCCACAATATACTACCAGACATACGCTTTTATTCATTCATTCACCCTAGCTCCCAAATTGTCTAATTTTGGTACGCCTCTGCCTCGAGGTTAACTTGGGCACGTCTTCAAACAAATAACAACAAAATCCAGAGAGGACAAATGTAATTTTAGCAAACGTTTAATTCTCCACAGCGCCCTTCTTAATCTTAATCTCTAGCCCATGGGCGCGCCAATGTTCCCGTCTGCGTGTAGCCAAGCACAGTTTTTTATAGCGTGCAAGGAGCATGCCATGAAGGGCTGTAATTTGGCTCGCACATCGATTCAACGTAATCCTGAAATCATTGCTCGTAATTAACCGTTGCACATGTCGCCAAAAAGATATTTTAAAAAAAAAACTGGTCGGATCAGATTAATATTGTAAAATAATAATGTCGCCTTGAAAAGATCTCTGGCTCTACCTGGCTCTACCTTTACTCCACTAAACCTGCAACCATGACTCACGGACAATTTTTCATTATTTCTTTATTAGATGAGATTTAGTTAGACTATCCCAAATTCAAGACTAACATTTAAACCAACAACTAAAAAAAGAAGTTTTTCTTATAAATCCTTTATAAAATGTAATGTCGAGCAATGGGCGTTGGGCCGAGAATTTGACAAAACAGGCATAAAAGTAACGCACTTTATAAGAATCCCAATTAGTGCCCCCCATCCTCCCCCCTCCCCCCTTTCCCAAGGCTCGCAACCGAGCAATTTTTTTAACTCCCCTGAATTATAATAATATTCTAATCGCCCACCCGCTTTAACGCCGCAGATTTATTTGGTGAACAGTTTGTGAAATAAATCTGCTGTGTAAAAGCATGTGGGCCATTAGAATATTAATAAATACTAGCGAGAACCCGGCATGCGTTGCAATGCCATTCAATGAAAAGTGTGTGTGTGTTTTAATTAAGTTTTAAAAGTTATTTTAAACAGAAAATATTTATTGTTTTTTTCCGTCTGGTGCGTACACAAATAAATTAGAATTTTTTTCGACGCGTGAGCAGGCAACATACAGCTGTCCACGTGAGAAGTATGGATTTTCAAAATTTAGTCCACACACTTGTAGCCCTTAATCCACCCACGCAGTACCTCTGTTTTAAATTATATTTATATAGCTCAAATATTTACTTTTCTTTTAAAAAACGAAAAATTGTAAAATGGTTGTACTTATGTCACACACAAACTGAAATTCGTTTGTATTTGATTCATTTCCATCTACCCATGCAATAACGCTGATTGAAATTATATTTGTATAGCTCAAATAAGAAAAAAATAAGATAGGGCCCCCGGCCCCAAAAGGCATATTTTAAAATGGATAAGCTAATTCAGAAACCTTTGCTGCGCACAACAACTTACCTAAGTTTTATCTCAATCGGAAGAATGGTATAGGAACGCATACGGAAATTATATTTAGCTCATAAAAGAGAGGGGGAGAAGAATTTAGGGCCCCGGTCCCAAAACGGAATATTGTAAAATGTGTGTAATAATTCAGAAACATTTGCGGGCGTGTGTACAACTCACAAAATTTTCATCTCTTTTGGATTAATAGTATAGAAGCGCATACTGGACGTACATACATTCATTAATTTTTATATATGTTAGATGTAGTTTAACAAATAAGGATAACTTTTTAGCAATTATTCAAGGATGAATTATGTCTGTCTGTCTAATATCCATCGATTCATCCACCCACCCACCCACACTTCTATCCATCCATCCATTTATCCACTTATCCACCCATTCATTCATCCATCCATTCATTTATCTATCTATATATATATCTATATATTTATCATCTATCTATCTGTCTATCTATCTATTTGTCTGTCTGTCTGTCTTTCTGTCTATATCTCTATCTAATAAAATCTCTATTTTGAAAATTAAATTTTCACAATGTAAAATGATTGGGTTTTGATATTCATTGGTATAATTATGTAAATGTATTTATGTTTTGTTAAAGTCATTGATTTTCTTAATTAGTAAACATATTATGTTCCTATATTAAATGAGAAGATAGCATCAATTTTTTACAACTGTAACGTCATTGGATTGAAAGATATTGTTATCCAAGTAAAAATGTATAAACTCAATACCTACCCCAATTTATATAGGTATCGAAGAAGGTTAATTACTTATAAAATTTATTCTGAGGCTTATCTTGTGCTGCAATTGGCAAAATGAATGTATCGTTTTACTCCCCCCCCCCCTTTTTTTCCAACACACACAGAATTTAAAATAAATAATAAATCATCCACTGGATTGTAACCCTTTTACTTATGCAAAAAGATATTTTTTTTTGCATTTAATTTGCTTCGTTCTTATTTAGATGCGTGATAAGTGCATTAAAAAATGCTATTTGGCTGCGAAGTTTTGCTTCACCAATTCAATTAAACGGCATATTCTTATTGAAGTTATTTTTCAATGCAGAGTTTTTACTACTTTGTAAATTACTTCTTCGTTTTTTTTATTGACGTTAGCAACGCAAACATCATTACATAGATACGTCTTTTAATAAAATACGGAATTGTGGATGAGATTTCGAAGTAGCAGGTGGAGATTATCGGTGCGGTGGAGAAGGTGTGAAAGTGCTTCCCATTATTATCTCAATAACACTGGGTGATATTTTCTAGTATAAAATAAAATAATTTAAAAAAGCATATAAGGATTTTGAAGAAAAACTTTGTGTGTAAAGGTTGTTTAATTATGTATATTTACCAACGCATCATTACAGAAATTCTGTTAACTATACAGAACAAGGATTTTAAATGCTAACCTTTTATTTTCCTTAAAAATAATAGAATATGTTTCTAAAGTAGAATATAGAAATTTCGCCGGTAAGATTTTTTTAAAAAATATATTTTTTTTTAAAACTATGATGTTGACACATACGGGAACCTTTGGGTTGTGGCTAAATCAGTAGTGTAGTCATCTATTTACCGGATACCCGTCCTTTAACGCGTGTCTATTACAGATAGCACGTTGAGGACCGCTACTCCGGTGGGGAATTTCTTTTTTCTTTCTCAAACTGAGTACACGACCCTTTGAGAAAAATGTCTTCGTCCAGGGTGAAGAAAGGTGGCCGTTACGGCGATCCATGGCTAGAATAACACAAGGTTCTCCCGGCGCTGACATCTTGGGTGTCCAGTTGAAAGATCCGTGTGCTTTAATGGCCTGGTTAATTGAGTGCTATGAGATTCCAGAACGGCTTCCAAAATGATGGCTCCCGGGGTGGGGCGTGGAGAGGAGTGGGAAAAAAAGGGGGGGGGTGCGGAACGGCGCATTGCTGTGCATCACGTGACAGATCGCGAAGCGCGCAAGGGCGAACGTAAGACTTCAAACGTCTTTGTGTTATTTTGTTTCCTATGTTACAGGTACATCATTTATCTGGGATGTCTTGCCACTAATCCACTACCGGTACATCATTTATCTGGGATGTCTAGCCATTAATCCACTACCGACACATCATTTAACTGGGATGTCTATCCATTAATCCACTACCGGTACATTAATTATCAGGGAGGTTGATCCATTAATCCACTATAATCTATCCACCCATACATACCTATATGAACTCATGATTACATCTACGCATGCCCCCATTCATCAGTTCATCCTTATGCTTTTTACATTGATCCTCTCCTTTATTCATGTATCCATTTATCCATTAATCTATGTGTATTACCTGCCCCACAACCCCTTGTAGTTTCTCCAAAATGAAATATAGATATTATCCAAAGATGAAAGTACTTTAACTCAAATCTTACCTTCTTACAAATTGGTAACTACAAAGATGTCCTCCAACGAGTCAGATTTACAATATTAATTGTATGTTCATATTCACGAACAAAACATAACCTTCTAATTCTAATATTGTGTTTTTAGTTGACCAATTTTATCTTAAGTTTATTAAGTTAACTTAAAGAGATTATTTTTTTACATTCCCATACCCCGTTCCGTGAGTAAATCGTACGTCTGATAGTCAAGCAGCCCTCTCTTGGGAGCCCCTCGTGGGAAGAATCCCCCTTGTGCCCATAGAGTTTCTGGGTCGGTGGTGTCGACCGAGGCCAGCGAACCCCTCTCTCCTTGTTGAAATTTGGGAGATCCTCGAGTTCAGTTCGGAAGGTGGGTGGGGGCTGTTTATATATATTTTTTTCTTCTGTTTTTAAACATTGAAATTCCTCAAAGTTAAAGAGAAAGTTGTTTTGACAGGGCGGCCTAAACCCCCACCCCCTCCCCCCTCAGACCTCTCGTCGAAGTGTCAAACTGTGTGTGACGTGCGCATGTCAGATCACTTCTCCTACCGACTGATATCAGGTGGCAGTCACGACAACATATCGCTGACCTCCGTGACATAATGAATGACGTAAAATTTATTTTATCCCAAATATTTATTTAATCGTCCACTGTGCACTCCGTGCGAGAGTGCGATGGAAGCTGTTTGGGGAAAAATGCGATGTTCGTTCTTTTTTTTCTAAACTAGCACTTCCAAAGATATATCTATCTATAAGGTACATACATGAACAAATTTTTTTTATTTTCCGGTTGGGGGGGGGGAGGGTGAAAGTATATTGAGTTGGTGAATATCATTTCCTCTGTCATATCATTTGTTGTTGTCATGGTTTGACTGAGTAAACGTGGATCGGATGACATTACCTCGATTTGAGAGGAAAGAAATTATTCAGAGTAAAAGTATACATCTTATTTTAAAAAGTATATTATTGGGTCTGTTTTAAATAACCCTATACTTAACTTACTGGAATTGAGTTTAGAAACAACAAACATGATTTTGGAACCAATCCAAAAGGGTAAAAGTAGGCGGCAACAACGGGCAAGCTACTATGTTTTACAAAGGTTTGAACGTAGCCATAGGGCGTACTTCAGTGTTTCTTTCAGGCATACCTCCGGGGGGGCAGTGCCCCCCCGGAGCAAGTCAAGTGCCCCCCCGGGGGAAAATGTGTAAGAAAAAAAAATATTTTAAAAAAAATACTCTAAATTTAATTTTTATAAAATGTTTAAAAGTTATTGAAATGTGTGCCTTTAATCGATAACAATTATTGGAACAAATAAAATATCGCTTTGTTCGATATATATTGATGATCCATAGCGTTCAGGTTAATCTTGTTACAGGCTCGCAGAAATCGATTATAAATATAGTATTGTTTTGAAAATTGGCCGCTCCTGATCATAAGCTAAATCTTACTTTTTCTGATTCGCAAATATCGGTATCTTTTATTTAATTACATTTTGCAGCTGCAAAAGTTGAAATACTTTTTAAATATAGTTCTTGCTAATAAATAAACATGTGCAATCTGTTTTTAAATTATATTGTATAATAGCATCATGCTTTAAAAAATCATTTTTAGCAAACATTTTAATGTTGTAGATTCCATACATGTATGCTGACATAGATAAAATGAAAATTTAAAAATAATAATAATAATAATTTTAAAACAAAAAATTAGGAATTTAGCGGTTACATACAAATAGTGGACATTTCATCATAATTATTAAATCGAGTGTTTCTAATTTTTTAACACAGTTTCGGGAACAGAGTAAAATGATTTTTTAAAAAAGTCTTTATTTATTAAATCACCAATGACTTTTCTCTGTTAATATAATAATAATAAACAATCTTCCCCAGCTGTTTGAACTATTTAAAAAAAAATCATATTTTAAAATATGTTTAAACAACGAATTAAAAAAATTGAGTATTTCGATTATCTTGTACACGCAATTTTTGGTAGTAGGTAAAAAAAAATTATATGGAATTGGTAAAAAAAATTGTTTTCAAGTATAATATTGAAGAGCCAAGTTGTAATGATCTGAAGCAAATTATAATAGTCTAAAAATCTTAATTATTAATTAACATTTCAATCAACTGAATATTGAGAAATTAAACTAAAATTTTATACGAAAAAAAATCACACATTAATAAATATACGATGTCTTTTGTAAACAGTTTATGACTTCTGAACAATTATGTCGGTTACATATGATTTATAAATAAATACCAAATTTGAAAACCCATAAAGGTATAGTCTATAGCCTTTTGTACAGAAAAGCTATTTTTCTTTTTGGCTTTGGTGAAACTTGGAAATATTTAGAAATAAATGTATGTTTTTGGTTTTTCTTTTTTCATTCAAAATGTAAAACTATTTTAGCATTTCTTTTTTGGGATGGATACCTTTTTTGAAAGGAAGTCTTTTTTCTTAATTTTACAAATATTTTGTAGTAAATTAATTATTTTTATGTAGTTGATCCCAAAAATATTTAAAAATAATAACTTTAAAAATACATTACTTTTCAATTTGAAAAAAATGTTTGCATACCACAGTCAAGCAGAGACGTCACTTGTACGATGGCTCTTATGTCAAATGACACATAAAATCTTAACTAGCATCTCTCCCGTTGCTCTACAGTTAAGTGTTTAATGATGCGAAACTAAATTTAACTACGGTATTTTAAAAAAAATGCATTCTTGCATTTTGAATTTATCAAAAAATTTCCGGGACCTATAAAGTTTTAAGGGGCGAGTCTAAGCTAAGGAGTATCTATCGATAAAAAACATACCCTAAGGGATCCCAATTGGACTGAATTTATTTAATATTGTGCTGGTGGAAGAGTTAGTGATGTCCTGTTATTATCGTTATTTCTAGCGCTTCCCACCCAAATGTCAGAAATGTTTACATCAGTGGCGCTTCATCCCATTTAGGGCCCTGGCCTGCTCCACCCCATTCTTCCATTGGGATCGATCCATCGCTTTACACCTCCATGTGCGAACCCCAACCTTTGTAAGCCCTTCTCTACATCGTCAATCCATCTCAGTCTTGGTCGACCGGTGAGCCGTCTGCCCCTAGGTTTCTGCCTGTATATCGTTTTTGTTGCTCCAGAATCCGGCATCCTTTCAATGTGTCCTGCCTAGGGCAGTCTGCCATTTTTCTATATTGTTGTGACTATGGATGGGTATTTGTACAATTGATATAGCTCTTAGTTTGTACGTATTCCCAAAACAAAATTGTCTATCATCGGGTCATATATTTAGCAGGTTCTCTGCTTTTCTGGTAGGAACCAAGTCTCACTACTGGTCTTGTGACAGTGGTGTATACTGCCTTCTTTGTTCCCTTATCGAGATTTTTGCTTTGAAGTAGCTTTTGTAAATTGAAATAAGAACGGTTTCATGCTGTTATTCTTTCTTGTACATCCGATTTTATTTCCTCTTGCTTATTTATAGTCACCCCTAGATATTTGAAAGTAGTTACCCTCTCAAAGGCGTAGATGTTCATATTGATGAAGTCATCAGTGCGTATTTCCTGACATTATCATAAATATTGCCTTCGCTTTATTTACATCAAGACCAGCTTTGACCGTCACATCTTCAAGTTCCCTGAAAGTTTTAATTATATCATCAATGCTGTTTCTACCAAGTAGCGCTATATCGTCTATGTAGGCCAGGTATTGCAGTGGCTGGCTTTATAAAGTTCCTTATGGTTGTTCTGTACCACCTCTCAGATGCTCACACGTATGTTTCTAATGCTTTTTTCTAAAGTGATGTTGAAAAGGATACACGGATTTCCTTGTCTGAGGCCCAGATTGATTGGGAACTCCCTCAAGTACTCCCTCTGTACTTTGATTCTACTTTTGTAGTTATCCATCGTCATATGTATGAGTCGGGTAAGTTTGTTAAGGACTCCAAGTTCCAGCACAGCATCGTTCATGTATTTCCTGTCTATGCTATCATAACCTGATTTATAGTCCACATATAGTTGGTGTATGTTGATGTATTCTTAGCATTTTCTACGAGACATCTAACAGTAAATATATGAACGTTTGAAATGCTCCTTCACACATTGTCTTAAAGATACATTGAATACAGTGCATGATACCCTCACTGGGTAACGCTTGTTACCAGTGAAATATCCGCATCAACACCAGGCACAGAAACATTGCAAATCCCATCTACATTCATAGGAGCCATAATGATCAATAAATTGATCGTGGGCCCTTAATAGACAAAAAAAGAAGAAGAAAAATTTGCACCACAATGCATCACTGCATTTTTAATTGAACATTATTTTTAAATTAAGGTGACCCCTGCCCTCACTTTTGCTCAAACTCTTCGGATTCCTCAATTTCTGCTACCCCCCCCCCCCTTTTTTTTTTTCCTTGACGTCGATCAATGTGACTAACGGTTTGAATCTAATCTTGTGGCAAATGATTTTCTTCGGCACACCACAACCAAAATGAATTTAGTTTGTGTCTGGCACTGGTCGCCATAATGCCTCCCCTGACGCTTGAAAAATTATTTCCCCCGATCAAATGAAAGTCTTATCAAAACATTCGAATCATGTATACTCCAAAATGCACCTTTTGATTGTTAAACAATCACACATTTTCTGCTACCCTACTTCCCGATAAAAATTACTTGCCATGTCAGCCAAATTTGGTGCTGATATATGCACTGCCCAGTGGCGTGCCTAGTGTTAGCGCCACCCTAGGTGGGTTAACTTTTTTGCCACGCTACCTTTCTCGATAGAAACTGTGCAGATGTCCGAAAATCCCGCCGCTCTATCTAAAGAAAAAATGACACCTGGGAAGACCAAATGTTCGCCCCCCCCCCCCCACTTCTACGTCACTGACGTAAATCTTTGGTGACAGGGGACAAGATTCATTTTTACACCCCCCCCCCCGGCTAAACTCTGAAACCTATTATTTTCATCCATTAACACTATAGCCCATTAGATGCCCCCGCTAGTCTGGCGCCCGGGGACATATATCCCATCTGCCACCCCTTAGCTACGCCACTGGCCACTGAAAAACTGGCACTGCCCCCCCGAGCGTCAAAAGTGCCCCCTCGGGGGAAAATTTCTGAAAGAAACACTGCGTACTATTAATACAGGGTGTACAGTAAAACATAGGTAGCACCATCTAATCCTGCAGCACCACATACTCAGGCAACGAGTATTTTATTTTATTTTATTTTTTTTGGACTTTAAAAACTTTTTTACCACCACGTAGGTAAGTGGTTCCATTTTGAAAATGCTCTTTAAATGTTAGACACAAAAAGGTTTCTGAAAAGAACATTAATTCATGTATTTTTATCACAACGCCTATGAAATTATTTTTTCCTGGAAACCCCCGTCACGCTCCTATTGGTTCAGTTATATTTGTAGCATCGTTTACAATCGTTGACGTATGACGCTTCCGGCAACCACCGCGACCAAAAATGTACAACAAAAACAGACATACGTCACAAAAATGCACCGTGAGCCCCCCCCCCCAAAAAAAAACCCACTCACACACACCCACACACCGTCTTTACCCGAGAGGGAAAGGAAGCGTGATTTTTAATCAAACATGCCTGGAACAACACCCGGAACAACACCTGGAACAACACCCGGAACAACACCTGGAACAACACCTGGAACAACACCCGGAACAACACCTGTAACCACACCTGGAACAACACCTGGAACAACACCCGGAACAACACCCGGAACAACACCTGGAACAACACCCGGGACAACTCTTGGAACAACACCCGGAACAACACCTGGAACGACACCCGGAACGACACCCGGAACAACACCCGGAAGAACACCCGGAAGAACACCTGGAAAAACACCCGGAACAACACCGGAACAACAACAGAACATTTCTTATCACAGGCGATACGTCTTAACAAACTTTATGGTGTCGGGTGGAATCGAGCGAAACGCCGCCCTGTCTCCGGGCCCCGGATATCTCTCCCACGGAGGTTCCCCCGGGGTTACGATTCTCTGGCCGATCCATTTATGACACGTGTGTGAAACCTATTTGACGGTTTACCGAAAGTGCGCTCGCCAGTGTTTCTCCGTCCGCTGCCATGTGGTGTAAGCCGACACCCACCAAAAGCTAGTGAACCCTTGAGCAATAACAACAACATCAGCACACGGGGAGGCCATCGGGTAGGTCCGTCCAGTCTAGGTGGGGCAGCGATGGCTGTACTTGCATACCGTACTTTCAGCTCATGGCTGTACTTGCATCCCGTACTTTCAGCTCATGGCTGTACTTGCATACCGTACTTTCAGCTCATGGCTGTACTTGCAACCCGTACTTTCAGCTCATGGCTGTATTTGCAACCCGTACTTTCAGCTCATGGCTGTACTTGCATCCCGTACTTTCAGCTCATGGCTGTACTTGCATCCCGTACTTTCAGCTCATGGCTGTACTTGCATCCCGTACTTTCAGCTCATGGCTGTACTTGCAACCCGTACTTTCAGCTCATGGCTGTATTTGCAACCCGTACTTTCAGCTCATGGCTATACCTGCAACCCCTACTTTCAGCTCATGGCTGTACTTGCATCCCGTACTTTCAGCTCATGGCTGTACCTGCAACCCGTACTTTCAGCTCATGGCTGTACTTGCAACCCGTACTTTCAGCTCAAGGCTGTACTTGCATACCGTACTTTCAGATCATTCCCGTGCAGATTCGTACAAACTTCGAATTTTTTTTTAATTTTCTTTTGTTATAAATCCTTTAACTTTAATAGGTCTTCGATTTACCTATTATGTAAATAAGTCGTGTAATCACGCTCTCGAAATGGAAGCAAGAATAAGATGTCGTCATAACCAAGATGGCCGTTTAGATTTAAACATCACGTCTTAATGAAAAGAAAAATGTTTCTTTTTAAGGTAAATTCATGTTACGTTTTAATATTTATTTTTATCCAAGCAAGGTAAACGTGGTAAAAAAAATACCATGGCGATCACTCTCCACCAATCTTTAACGTCACCGCGCACAATAGTAGATTATAGTGATTAATACAAAAGGTGGGTGGTTGGAACAGTGCGTCTATAATCCAAAAGATGACTAAATGGAAAAGCGGATCTATAATCCAAAAGATGACTTAATGGAAAAGCGGATCTATAATCCAAAAGATGACTGAATGGAAAAGCGGATCTATAATCCAAAAGATGACTGAATGGAAAAGCGGATCTATAATCCAAAAGATGACTGATTGGAAAAGTGGATCTTTCATCCAAAATATGGCTGGATTGAAAAGTAAATATATCATCTAAAAGATGGCTGGATAGAAATGTGGATCTATAAACTAAGAGAGGGCTGGGTGTAAAAGTGGATCTGTCCTCCAAAAGATGGCTGGGTGTAAAAGAGAATATATAGTCCGCAAGTTGGATGGATGGAAAAGTGTATCTATAATCCAAAAGATGTCTGGGTGGAAAAGTGGATATATCACCCTAAAGATGGCTGGATGTAAAAAAGAATCTATAGTCCAAAAGATGGTTGGATGGAAAAGTGGATCTATAATCTAAAATATTTCTGGGTGGAAAAGTGAACCTATAATCCAAAAGATGTATGGGTGGAAAAGTGGATTTTCAATCTAAATGATGTCTGGGTGGTAAAATGGATCTATCATCGAAAGACGGTTGAATGGAAAAGTGAATCTATAATCCAAAAGATGGCTGGATGTAAAAAAGAATCTATAATCTTAAAGATGTCTGGATGGAAAAGTGAATCTATTATCCGATAGATTGCTCAATGAGAAAGTGGATCTATAATCCAAAATATGGCTGGATGGAAAAGTAAATATATCATCTAAAAGATGGCTGAATAGAATTTTGATTTATAATCCAAAAGATGGCTGGGTGGAAAAGTGGATCTATAATCCAAAATATTGCTGGATGGAAAAGTGGATCTATATATTAAAGAAGTTAAGGCACAGCACAGAAAAACACGAGCTTGCTTCTCCCCGACAGAAACTTTCCCGTGTGACAGCGAATCCGTGATGCCCCACAGGTATGATCTAAAAGTCAGACTATGTAAGCATGTTAGTGAGCTGTCAAGATAACGAGAGTCAGTCAAAATATTTCCAGACAGAGTTACAGTGCAGCCCCGAGGGGTGGAAGGGGGGTCATTGGGGTCAGTAAGACAGACAAATCTCTAGGGGTTAAGGTAAAAGTGTTTTATTTGATCTCAAGATGGAAGAGTGGTCAAGTGTCGGCTGTTGTCAGAATCCGATCCCGACCAGACGAATAGCTGCAAGATTTTAACATGAGGACGAACCGAAGGAAAACAAAGAGAGCGTAGGATGACTTAGTTAAAAAGTATATACTTAACGGAAGTAGTAGCGATACCGGGAAGTACAGTCTACTCACGGTAAAGTCAGTATTTTTTTGTCCACCTGTTTTTCTTTTTTTCTTTTACTTGTGTAGAATTTTAACGTGTGTGTTTGTTTTTTTTCTCCTGAGGGCGCGTTTTTTGTTTGATCTATTTTTCGTGACTGCATTTACTCCATTGTGCTATTCAATGTGCACAATTTTCATATGCGCCTTTTTTTTTTTTCTAAAAATATCCATTTGCCTTAATCTTAGACCCATTTCTTCTCGTTTCCCAGACAAGCCGTCACAGCCAGCGTCACGTGGCAGACGAGCATCACAGGCGGCACGCAGTCCTGGTGTTCATCCACGGCGGAAGCTATCAGAACGGTATGGGCGCCATGGTGGACGGCAGCCATCTTGCCACGCGTGACGTCATCGTGGTCACGTTTAATTACCGGCTTGGCCCTTTGGGTAAGTCGTAAGGCTCTGTGTGTGTGTCAATACATTTTCAAATGTATTTGGTTTTCTATTTTGTTTTTGTTTTGAACTCATCGGCAACATTTCAAAAACATACTGTCTATTCATCGTTTTATAAATTAAGCTATGCGAAATTTATTCAAATTATTAGTTTTCGTTTAAAATCCGATTGAGACTAACTTAAATAAAGAGAGTGATTATTTATTTATTATTTTTTTTGGGGGGGAGGGAGACGGTAAGAGAAAGACCATTTGAAAAAGCGTTACATTTTCAGAATATACAGTTGCGACTCCTTAGAAAGGACAATTGAACACCTATATTTTCAGTGCACTATTATATTTATTGTTAACAAGCGAGAATAAAAATTAACAGCGTTGTCTTATCACTTTATGCATGCCACGTCCCCTTTTAATATGCCCCCCCCCCCTTTTCAAGTCTTTTACTACGTCATTTTTATCGGGTATTAGTCCTGTACCAGATAATTGACAACAATAAATTACTGATTATCTATCTTGTTAGCTATAAACATATTAACGAGGCGTTGTGTTCTACAGACTGGCTTTAAACAGTTTTAAGAAACTTAAAAGCATCCTTGTCGCACTCCCCACTGCTTTCTGGCACAGTGATTCGGGTTTGTGTGAGTGGGACCTGTCCGAGGATCATCACTTTGAGAAGCATCGCTTTAGGCAAATGGTCCGCACACACAAAAAAAGAGAGTGCGTGTTCCATCGATGCTTTGTCGCAGCTGCATGGCGTACGCACAAATCGCACACTTTGATAATAATTCAAAAAGTCACATCATCGTGTGCGACCACATTGCATGGTGCCTAGGATGCCCTGTATTCCGAAGATCTGTCTATCGACAGCAGCACTTAGACTTATACTTACATTCATGATATCATCACTATCAGCGGCACTACAGCCCATGTAGGGCCCCGGCCTGCTCTAACACATCCTTAGATGTACACTTACATTCATGATATCATCACCATCAGCCACGCTATAGCCCATGTAGGGCCCCGGCCTGCTCTAACACATCCTTAGATTTACACTTACATTCATGATATCATCACCATCAGCCACGCTACAGCCCATGTAGGGCCCCGGCCTGCTCTAACACATCCTTAGATTTACACTTACATTCATGATATCATCACCATCAGCGGCGCTACAGCCCATGTAGGGCCCCGGCCTGCTCTAACACATCCTTCCATTCGGATCGATCCATGTCTTTTCTGCCTCCATGCGCGAACCCTCAGCTGATGTAAATCCTTCTCTACATCATCGTTCCATCTCGGTCTTGGACGACCTGTGAGCCGTCTGTCCCTAGGTTTCTTTTGCATTCATGGTGTTCACTATAATTACAAACTCATAGCATAATAGAAAGTAAATATATTTAATGTATTATAATTACATACATTGCAGGTGAACTAATTTCGGAAGAAGGAAAAAAAAACATTTGTTTCCCCCAAAAAGCTCTGTACAATTTTTGTTGCATAGTTTTGTTTTAAAATCAAGTTTTGTTTTAAAATCAAGTTTTGTTTTAAAATCAAGTTTTGTTTTAAAATCAAGTTTTGTTTTAAAATAAAGTTTTGTTTTAAAATAAAGTTTTGTTTTAAAATCAAGTTTTGTTTTAAAATAAAGTTTTGTTTTAAAATCAAGTTTTGTTTTAAAATCAAGTTTTGTTTTAAAATCAAGTTTTGTTTTAAAATCAAGTTTTGTTTTAAAATCAAGTTTTGTTTTAAAATCAAGTTTTGTTTTTATTAAAAATAATTTTTGCATGCGTGTGTGCGAGTCTGGCTATGAAATCACGACCAATCTAAGAATGGTGTGCACTAGTACCACCAGGCTTTTAAGGGCTTACTACTGGTACATAGGTAATCTCTCACCTATAAGAAATGAGAATAACAAATAAGAGCTGGTGGCGTGTATTAACCCCGATGACATTTGATTGGCAATATTCTTGCGTAATGTACGACACCTTTGGCAGTTTGATGTGTGTATATGGTACTTCTTTTTATTTATTTTTTTTTTCATTTTGACGTGCGACATTTCAATTTCCGTTTATCGAAACTAACCATTCTGACATTTTTTTTCCTCTATCCCCAAATCCTCGTCCGTTATCAAAATGCCAGAGCCACCTTACTAAAGCTGTCAGGTGTACTGCAGCGTTCTTTACTGCATACCTGGCGTGGTTCTCGTGGAAGAATTTGTTTTATGGACGTGACCATTTTGTGGAGTTCCTTTTTTTTTTCACCCTCCATCTTGTTACTGGAAATAGCTAGAGATGGGAGGTTCCCCCTTTCGCCTAATTTGAGATCCAGTCCTCGCATCATTCCTGTTGATTGGAGCTACCATTCCTGGAAAAATATGAACGGACAGTGATTGATTAAGATCAATTAAGATTAATTATTACTTTAAATTGTTATATTTCAGAAACATTTTGGGTGCCCGCCCACTTTAAAAAAAAACATTGCTAACAATTGTTGTGTTGTGACATTCATGTTGGAGTAATCAAAATAAGGATCAACTCAGCGTGTCAGTCTAACAATTGTTGTGTTGTGACATTCATGTTGGAGTAATCAAAATAAGGATCCACTCAGCATGTCAGTCTAACAATTGTTGTGTTGTGACATTTATGTTGGAGAAATCAAAATAAGGATCCACTCAGCATGTCATTGAGATGATTTGTTTCGTTGGGTTGTCCCAAATGGGTAATAAGTTATCAGTCTAGACCAGTGGTCTCCAACATGGGGTGCGCACACCAAGGGGTGGTGAGATTATCCTCATGTAATTGACATCTATTGATAACGCAGCATTTGATTCAAAGACATTAATCTTTCTGGAAATAGAAAATATATTTTTTTAGTTGTGTAGTTTTGAGTAACCCTGGGGGAGGTGTGGACTGGGGGGGTTTTGCAGTTTTGAGTTATTTCGGAGGGAGGTGTGGACTGTGGGCTTTTATAGTTTTGAGTTATCTCTTGGGGAGTTTTCAACGGGGGCTGCTGTAGTTTTTAGTTATTTCTGTGATGGTGTCGACTGGGGCTTAAGTAGTTTTGAGTTATTTCGGGGGGGGGGGGGGTGTCGATTGTGGGCTTTTGTAGTTTCGTACCAGCGCATATTTCACTCACCTTAATTCACCAAAGTGCATAGTAATTGTTAGAAAATGATGTGATTGTTATATTAAAATCATTGTATGGCCGGGCCTGTCCGATGCAATATGGAGACTTATGTTTTTTTAAAAATAAATAAGAACATAAATGTACGCGAAATATTATTATAAAGATGTTTTCTCCATATACCGTGATATTTGGGGATGTCCTTCTGAATTTAATTGTTGCAATTATTTCACTCTTGTTTATAAACATCTGTTGAGCAGGGGCGTCATTTTAGGAATGGTAAAGAGGGGGGGGGGCATTTGCCCATCCCTGAATTTGCAGGTCGTATTGAACTTTCTATGTACTCTGGCGCCTCTAATAATAAAGAACTCAACAAGCCGGCCAAGCTTTGGTTAAGCCAAGCCCCCCCCACCCCACCCCCACCCTTTCCTCTGATAAAAAGTGACATGACGTTCCTGCTGCTAAGCACGCATAAAAAAATTGTTGAAAAGCACTGGTCTTCCTCTCGGGCACGGTCTGCCCTGCACATGTTCCCCTTGTTGGTTCCCCTGCACATGTTCCCCTTGTTGGTTCCCCTGCACATGTTCCCCTTGTTGGTTCCCCTGCACATGTTCCCCTTGTTGGTTCCCCTGCACATGTTCCCCTTGTTGGTTGCATTATCGATGTGTTTCCTTGATTCGATTTATTTCAATTTTTAATTTGTTAAATATTTTTTTCGGGGTTGTGGGGGGGGGGGGGGACATTTTCTGACGTTACGGCAATCTATTTTATTCTTATCTCAATTTCGTATTATAATCTTATAATATCCAATAACTGCATAGATTTTCTGGTGTTGTTTTAAGAGAAAAACGTTTTAGACGCATGTGCGTTCTGGTTGTTGACGACATCTTATATCGCAGTGCGAATGTTCTATTTAATCTATCGAAGATTCCGAAACAAATTATAGACGATCCCTTCAAAACAGTGTGTAGAATTTCATATTAAAGATTTGACCTTCACTTTAAGTAATATAAAAGATAGGACCCATTCATCTATATTGAATAGCAGATTGTTTTTTAAAGTGTTTTTCTTAAACATAAAACGAATGCACTGTCCAAATGAACGAGGCGTGCGTGCTACATATAATTTCCGACAAGCGTCACTATTAAAACATGGCATACATATATTCACAATCATTATTTTACATTCAGTTAATCTCAGCTGTATCGTTATTTGTAAAATGCGGCAATGAAATGTCATAGTTCCCTCCCCACATGCACACACACAGAGAGCTCTAATCTATAATACTACAATGCCGCTACTGTGCATCAATACTCTGTCGCGGATGTGAGTTATTGTGTAAATTATGATGGCAAGATTCTCTGGCCGATTTGTGTTTTCCATGTTGTTAAAGATTTGTCCACAAGATGGGGGGATGTTGGAAAATACTGACGACCTAAAACCCTTTATTTGAAAATGTTAATGTGTAGAGCTTAGTTATATCAATGTTTTGGATCCTGCTATGGCCTCACCTCTAGTTATAAATATAAAATTTATGTATGAACAATCTTTATTATTTGCAAGATCAAAGCTTCTTTCCGGATTATAGGCGAACGTCTTGGTTTAGTTTGAGAACCGATTTACTCCTACGATTCTAAAAGAAGGTTTCTTAATAAAATGCTAACACCAGTGGCGTAGGAAGTGGGTGTAGAGGGGGCGGTCCCTCTTTTTCTTTTTAAAGCAGGGGTGGCATTTTCGGCCATCTGCGGGGATTTTTTTTTATGGAGCAGGGGTGACAAAAATCTTGGCCCGCCCGGGCGGCACTAACTGTGGCTACGCCACTGATCACAGTGGCGCAAAAATACCTTTAATAGTATCTCCACTAAAACTGTAATCCAACCAAATCATAACAGATGAAGCCATTGCATTTTGTTATTTTAAGAGGGCAGATACGCCTCCTGACAACGTTTACACGCCTAGTGAGTGGCACATTTATAAGCTAACGCATGTTAATATTTAGAAAAGACCATAAAATCCCAGATATTTTAACATTGACCTTGTAACATTTGCCCTTGAGAAGCTATTAAAGGTCTCTAATAAAAGTCAGATAATCTCAGGCACTTCGCTTGCGCCGACATGGTTTCCATCCCCGGTCTCTCCTAAAACGTCACGTTACAAACCGCGCCGGATCGCTGACGTCATCTTGGGGGTTGTGGAAAAAAAACCCATCTGACGTATAGAATACTTCGTATGCCGGAAGTGATGCTTCCTTTCCCTTTGGCGCTCACTCTCTGCATCCTTGACCTTTTAAAAGAAACCGAATTTGTTGGGGGGTAGGGGGTGTTGGTGAACTTCAAATATGAGTTCCTTGGGATTTTTGAACGGATGGGAACAAGTCGCATTTCTCGAATGCCATATCTGATTTCTCACTCTTACCTGGACAGCCAAAAGCCGTAGTTCCAAAAATACTCCCATGTTATCTGAACAAAACTGTTTTATGAGACAGATGCCAGCCATTTGTTCCCAACGGTATTCCTTGCATCGAGCTGATAGAGACACATAAGTAAGGTCAAAACTGAGCCTTAACCGCTCGTTGAATTCCGTCCATGGAATAATTCCGGTAAAATGTAGAACTATTTATTACGTCATAACCAGAGGGTGGGTTGCCAGAGGCTGCGAGACCTGACTTTTTTTTTAATTTTTGATTTACGACACTGGCCGTATTTCCGACTCGGCTTAACCCTGACAGTTCCGAAATAGCCTCTGGAGTTGTAATGTACATTAATGGCTACACAATGACATACAATAGTATTTAATTAAATTATTTTTTTCTTCTTTTGGAAGTGAACTTTGTCGCCAAACAAAAATATTCGTATCGAATCAATTACCCTTCATGAACAGTAATATTTCCATTGCTTTAGAGGTCCTCGTTTCTGCTGGTCTAATTCTTTGAATTGAGACATCCAGGAGAACATCAATTATCCTTAATAGTTACCGGAGTTGGTTCGGATAATATTTTTCGGATAAGACACACTCCCAAGGAAAGGTAGTTTTATAGAAGCTTGAGCATAGAATACAATATTATATCATAACGTTATACGCGCGGGGCGATTTGTTGAACAAATTATTGTGTACAGTAATCATTAATTGTTCGTTGTTTCCATGCACGATCTCAGGCTGGTCACCGCATGTACACTGTGTACTTGGATGCTACCCGGATTGTGCTCAAGGGAAGAGCAATGTTTTTTGTTTTTTTTTGTGGGGGGGGGGGGGGGTTGTGGACTAATGATCCATGCCATGACCAGTGCTATCGATTATTTTAATTTAAACAGATGTGGTCATTTCGGTTAAAATTCGCTATAGTGTATTTGACAGAGTAAAATAATTTAAAACAGAGCAATAAATTCAAAATGGTTAAAAGTAAAAACTAAAAATCCAAGACTGACAAAGCTCATCGACAAATGTATCGACGGGAGCACCTTCCCAAGCTGGACAGCTTGCAGGTGTATGATAATATTTATCTTTCTGTCTCCAGGATTCTTGGAAACAGGCGATGACGTTTTTCCAGGAAACTACGGCCTCCTCGACCAGGTGGAGGCCCTGATGTGGATACAGAAGAACATCGAATACTTTGGAGGTGACCCTGATCGGGTGACCATTGACGGACACAGCGCTGGGGGCTGCAGTGTTGGGCTTCTTATGCTCATGCCGAAGGCAAAAGGTTAGATACAAATGAAAAGTTTTCATTTTTTTTTATTTTTTTGTGACGAGGTAAGGTGCTGGGAAATATTGAAGTAGGTCGTAGCATGGTGGCGTACGGACGCCGTGAATAGAAAAAATATCTTAATCTCTTATATATCCATATAAATTTTATGATCCAGACGGATATAACAGATACAAAAAAATACAATAATAAGGGATCAAAACATTTAAGGCTCAAAGAGGCGGAGGAACGGGGATAAGGGCACAACACTGTGAACTAAAAAATAACAAAGACAAATATTTTTTTTATGGTCAATACCAAATTCTAGACGAACAAAGACTGATATGAACGAAAGCCTGAAAAATAATTGCACGCGAGATGATAGATGGCAAAAAGAAACATAAGAGCCATTTTGAATACAATATTGGGGTTGGACCTAAGTTGTGGTAGAAAATTGTAAAATAAAAAAAAAATAGAATCGTAATTTCATCCTCCCTGTTATCTAGGATCATCAAGAATGCACTATCATATGATGCATTGCAAAGTACCGTGATATTATAAGATAAGATTATTAGGTATCTGTGGTGAAGTGGTTGGGATGTGATCTTAGGTATCTGTGATGAAGTGGTTGGGATGTGATCTTAAGTATCTGTGATGAAGGGGTTGGGATGTGATCTTAGGTATCTGTGGTGAAGTGGTTGGGATGTGGTCTTAGGTATAGGTGATACAGTGTTGGGATGTGATCTTAGGTATCTGTGATGAAGTGGTTGGGATGTGATCTTAGGTATTTGTGATGAATTGGCTGTAATGTGATCTTAGGTATCGGTGATAAAGTGGTTGGGATGTGATCTTAGGTATATGTGATGAAGTGGTTGGGGTGTGTTCTTAGATATCTGTGGTGAAGTGGTTGGGAAGTTACCTTGGCTATCTGTGGTGAAGTGGTTGGGATGAGATCTTAGGTAACTGTGGTGAAGTGGTTGGGATGTGATCTTAGGTATCTGTGATGAAGTGGTTGGGATGTGTTCTTAGATATCTGTGATGAAGTTGTTGGGATGTTACCTTGGGTATCTGTGGTGAAGTGGTTGGGATGTGTTCTTAGATATCTGTGGTGAAGTGGTTGGGATGTATCATCCTTAACAAAATTTAATTTTGCAAAAGTATTTTCTTCAAATAGTTCTTCTAAGTTCCGTGACTGACTTTAATGTTTCATGTACAACATTTTTTTGTTCATGCAGTGAACATTTTGTTCATCTTTAGGATTATTTACGAGAGTGATACAACAGAGCGGTTCACCGTTCGCAGACTGGGCGGTGACTCGGCAGCCGGGGACGCCAAATTTTTACTTCAAACTTTTCACGGCAGCTGTCGGTTGCTATGGAAACGGCACAGCCGAGGTTAAGGCGTGTCTTAAGCGGACGGCGTCCGAGACCATCGAAAAGGTCATCTTAGACCAGCCAGAGGTAATGACCGAAATTCTCCACTGACCAACGGTCAGCTTCGCTTTTTTAAATTTGGTTTTATTTATTTATTTTTTTGTCTCAATAAAAAACATATAGCCTACTTAACAGTGTAGTTTCTTTTCATCAGATACAAAATTAAGTATATGGAAAGTATAGTCAACACTTTGTGCAAAATAGGTTAAACATTTATCTAAATGTGGATTTTAACAAATAGATTTGAAACAATCTTTATCCTTTTAATTAAGACAGCGGTTCTCAACCTGTGGGTCACGACCCTCTTGGGGGTCAAACGGCCCTTTTACAGGGGTCGCCTAAGACCATCGGAAAACACATAGACTCTGCAGTTATGAAGTATGAAAAAAAAATATTTTTGAGCCTGGGGTCTCCACAACATGAGGAACTGTGTTAAAGGGTCGCGGCATTTGGGAGTTTGCGAACCACTGGTTTAACGCCTATAAAACATTTTTTAGTTGCCATGTGTCAGAGTTATATCGTATTAATGTCGTTTTGATACGTACACAACTTTAAAACATGTTTCTATTCTTGAGAAAACAAATATGATCTGTTTCACAATGTAATCATTTTATAATCACTTTATAACAATTGCCACATGTTTTCTCCGACCCAGCATCCCGTGTCCCTTGTGCCGCCTTTTCGACCGGTAGTTGATGGCCACGTCTTACCCGACACACCAGAAAAGATGGCGGCCACCGGTGAGATAAACGGGCGCGAGATTCTCACCGGCACCACCACAGACGAGGGCTTAATGGCTGGTGGGTGATTTGGGCCCAAGCATTGGTGACTGAATCATTGGTGACTGGATCACTGGTGACTGGATCACTGGTGGCTGGATCACTGGTGGCTGGATCATTGGTGACTGGATCATTGGTGACTGGATCATTGGTGGCTGGATCACTGGTGGCTGGATCACTGGTGACTGGATCACTGGTAACTGGATCACTGGTGGCTGGATCATTGGTGACTGGATCATTGGTGACTGGATCACTGGTGACTGGATCACTGGTGGCTGGATCATTGGTGACTGGATCACTGGTGACTGGATCACTGGTGACTGGATCACTGGTGGCTGGATCATTGGTGACTGGATCACTGGTGACTGGATCACTGGTGTCTGAATCATTGGTGACTGGATCCTTGGTAGAAGGATTATTGGTGACTGGATCAATGGTGACTGAATCGTTGGTGATTGGATCATTGGTAACTGAAACAATGGTGACCAGATTATGGGAGATTGATTAATTGGTGATGGCAAGATTAGTGTGTGAAAGATTGTAAATATGTGATTGGGGACTGGATCTCGCTTCGTAAATGACAACAGAAAGATGATGTATGAGTAGATGATCGGTGACTGAATGATTGGTATGAGTAGACAAGATAATTGATTAATTGGTGCATATGTGTGAGCTGAAAACAAAATTGTGTATATAATTTGTTGGGCTGTTAGACATTTTTTACAAACCTTATGGAGTTGACGATTTTTCTCCCAAAAATTTATCAGGCCAATAGTGTCTATACATTTAAAATTGATTAGTTCTCAAATACGTCATAATTTAAATTGAATATCTTCACCAAATATTCACACCCTCGTTGTCTCCTCAGCCGTTCCATTGCTGAACCATTTCGGATTAGAGCGTCACGGACTGCAGCGCCTTCTGGCGGTCATGAGTGGTTTCAGCGTTGATCTGCCGGAAATCAAAAGTCTACTGGGTAAGTAGAAACATCAAATGTAAATCAAAAGTCTACTGGGTAAGTAGAAATATCAAATGTAAATCAAAGTCTACTGGGTGAGTAGAAATATCAAATGTAAATCAAAGTCTACTGGGTAAGTAGAAATATCAAATGTAAATCAAAGTCTACTGGGTAAGTAGAAATATCAAATGTAGATAAAAGTCTACTGGGTAAGTAGAAATATCAAATGTAGATCAAGGTCTACTGGGTAAGTAGAAATATCAAATGTAAATCAAAGTCTACTGGGTAAGTTGAAATATCAAATGTAAATCAAAGTCTACTGGGTAAGTAGAAATATCAAATGTAAATCAAAGTCTACTGGGTAAGTAGAAATATCAAATGTAAATCAAAGTCTACTGGGTAAGTAGAAATATCAAATGTAGATCAAAGTCTAATGGGTAAGTAGAAATATCAAATGTAGATCAAAGTCTACTGGGTAAGTAGAAATATCAAATGTAAATCAAAGTCTACTGGGTAAGTAGAAATATCAAATGTTAATCAAAGTCTACTTGGTAAGTAGAAATATCAAATGTAAATCAAAGTCTACTGGGTAAGTAGAAATATCAAATGTAAATCAAAGTCTACTGGGTAAGTAGAAATATCAAATGTAGATCAAAGTCTACTGTGTAAGTAGAAATATCAAATGTAAATCAAAGTCTACTGGGTAAGTAGAAATATCAAATGTAAATCAAAGTCTACTGGGTAAGTAGAAATATCAAATGTAGATCAAAGTCTACTGGGTAAGTAGAAATATCAAATGTAGATCAAAGTCTACTGGGTAAGTAGAAATATCAAATAAACGATCAAAGTCTACTGGGTAAGTAAAAACATCAAATAAAAGATCAAAGTCTACTGGGTAAGTAGAAACATCAAATAAAAGATCAAAGTCTACTGGGTAGTAGAAACATCGAATGTAGATCAAAGTCTACTGGGTAAGTAGAAATATCAAATGTAGATGAGTCGTGAAATCAGTCGACGCATGTTAGTGCCAACATCCAGTGGCGTAGGAAAGGGAGCGAAGGTGGTGGTCCGCCGTGGGTGGCAGTTCTTAATAAAATTATTTTGAGGTACGGCATTTTCGGCCAACTGCAGAGTTTTCTTTCGTGGAAGGTGACAGCGAAAATTGCGGCCCACCTCAGAGTCGCTAAACCTAGCTACGCCACTGCCGGAAACAAAACAACAACAAAAATCATAACTTTTGGAATTTTTCCACGTCCTCACCGCTGAGTGCTTCTATTCAAGTTGGTTACTTGGAGCGGCAGTGGAGCAGCGGCAGTGGAACAGAGGCAGTGGAGCAGCGGCAGTGGAGCGGCAGGCGGATTATAGTTATACATACTCAGTAAATCCGTTTAATTTCTTTACTGTTGCTAAAACCGAAATAGTAATGTAATGATGCCCCCCACTTTAAATAGTACATGTTTTTCTGTATCCAACACTTCAGCTCTTTTAATACTTTTGCTGTTGAAGTACCCAAAATGAAACCAGCAAATACATGTTAGCCTTCCTTACCCAGCAGCCAAACACCAGTATGAGAAATAATGTATAGATTATAATTATCACCATCGACTATTTTAACCAAGTGTATTCATACCCCCCCCCCCCCACGAAGTTGGATATCAACCCGCATGCCTATAACCTCTCCCCCCCCCCACAATAAAAAGGATGTAATCGATAATCCATCTTAACACCGATACGGATCCCGATGCTGCAATTCAGTGGTTCTCAACCTTCCTAATGCCGCGACCCTTTAATATAGTTCCTCGTGTTGTGGCGACCCCCCAACTACAAAATTATATTCGTTGCTACTTCGTGACTGTAGAGGATATGTGTTTTCCGATGGTCTTAGGTACCCCTGCGAAAGGGTCGTTTGACCCCCACAGGTTGAGAACCGCTGCTATAATCGATCCTCCATCTTAACACCGATACTGATCCCGATGTTGTAATCGATCTGTCATCCTAATACCGATACAATAAACAGTAATGGCGAGCTACTTGTCACCCTTCCCGGAAGCCACCCCGCCCATTCAGCCCCATCAATCGAGACAGTGTCCGCGCTGGCTGGAGGTTGTTAAAACGTCTTTCCCAACCCACCCAGCCCTCCTCCCCCCCTTTACCCTAACCCACCCACCCATTTTCTCACGTGCGCTATCTTTTTCATCATCAGCCAGCCCAGACTCATGGCTCGTGGACCTTGAGCCCATGACTACCTTGGCGCAAGTCCCGAGGGGTGAGAAGAAAAAAATTGGGGAGTGGGGGGGGGGATTTAACGTGTGATAATAATGAGGGATTGCGCAAAAAAAAAGGGTGGGGCGCTGTTTCTCGAAACTTGGACCGAAGTCCGCAAACTGATCAGCGCAAACAAGGTGAATGAGGGACTCGATAGATGGCCGTCCAGAGTTAACTCAAGTCGATAATTCGGTAGTTAGCTGACTGCCAGACGCCAAATAATGTAGGTCACGAAATGTCGTCTGCGGCGAGTTGTACTATGACCACTAGGGCGACGGTGGAGTGAGGGAGATGACCTTGTCCGTAATTTCAGGTGGTTGAACGTCCGTATAGTTAGATTTTTGACCAAGGTCTTTTAGTGATGTAACATAACCAATCGGATCGAACGTTTTGTCGAGATAAAATTTAGGGATACTTAAAAATACAGGCACGTCCCACCCCAACTCCCCCCACCCACGCACCTTTTTAAGGCGTTAAAAAAGTATGAATAATGCAAATAAATTAACATTATATCCATCGATAACTTGCTTTTTTAAAATCCTCTTCATTAACTTCACTCTTGTTCGTGTGTTTCTTTCTTTCTGTCCGGGTCTGTGGCAAAATCTTCGTACGGCTAATTGACCCACTTCCCGTCAACTTATCGAGCTGAAACGTGGCACATAGATCTCGTTGCCGATCACAACACATTCTATTAGATTTGTTTGGTCCCATCAACCAAACCCAAGTAATCAATTTTTCCTGTTTTTCAAAGGAAGATGGGGGAAATATTATGCCACTGATTTAACGAAACAAAATTCCCGATTACTGAGCTAAATCAGATTCTTTAAAAAAAGACATATGGCAAATGCGTTTGGTGCGTAATATTTTCTTTTGTTTTTGCTGTAATCTCTTATATATATTACGCTTCTGGTGTGACTGGTGGATTGCTTCCATTTCCTGCTGCTTCCTAACAAGCTGTCTGCTTCCAATTCAGCGTATGAGAGTATATTACAAATAATGCTATATGTTTGTAAGAAAGTATGGTTCAATAATGAGTTCAATAGCGCGCAAAATATATTTCCGATAACTACGCTAAATGATACTTTTTTTTTAAATAACGCAACTTTGTGCGTAATATTTTCTTTTCGGAAAATGAAATCGTCTCAATTTAAATATGGTGTAAAAAATATTCGGTTTAAAAGGGTTTGGGTCATCAGAATATTTAATATATTCATGGGCGTGAAATAAAAAGTGTGGAGTGACGTATAATTGAGGGAAAGGATGTAGCAAAAATTGGGATTCTTAAATGTGCGTGACTTGAGTTCATGTTTTTTCAAGTCACTTTAGTAGATGGGAAGTCCACGCAGTGCCGTCGCCAATGCTTGGTGGGTCTATATCTAGTGGCGAAATAAATCTACAGTGTAAAAGCGGGTGGGTCGTTAGAATATTAATATAAAATTAAGTAATACAAATTGTATATAGATATAACTGATTTTATACGAAAACGTTTTTTGTAGGGGTTGTTTAATTATTATTTTTTTTTGAGGCATGTTTAAAGTTGATGTGTCCCACGTCCTCCAATATAACACTAGTTTGTTCCAGTTTTAGTTTTATATGTCATTCTGTTCTCCGTTGGTTTCTTTCTGGGAGTGCTGTGGACAATATGCTACCTGGATTCATTGAAATAGCCAAATTACGTGTTTCCTTATCTAATCGAATGTTTAAGGATACATTTTTTTCCGTGAAGAATATTTATATTAGTATTAGGGGTCGAATTAGATTTAATACAGCATTTGAATCACGTGACTGCAATATTTTCAAAATAAGCAGGACATTATTATGAAAAGGTTTTGATTTATTTTTCAATTGGTATTGTCAGTTTTTACTGATTTATAATTTTTTAAATCTTAAAATAGCTCTAAATGTTTTGTAAAAAAAACACATTTAAAAGACTAGCAAACATCTCGTGAAATAGAAACCGTGTTCTTGTTGTCTCACGCGCAAGCAAACTAAAAAATCTGATTACGTTGGGAGATAAAACATCTGATTACGTGGGAGCTAAATCATCTGATTACGTGGGTTGTTAAATCATCTGATTACGTGGGAGCTAAATCATCTGATTACGTGGGTAGTTAAATCATCTGATTACGTGGGAGCTAAATCATCTGATTACGTGGGATCTAAATCATCTGATTACATGGTTAGCTAAATCATCTGATTACCTATGAGCTATATCATCTGACTACTTGGGAGCTAAAACATCTGATTACGTGGGAGCTAAATCATCTGATTACGTGGGATCTAAATCATCTGATTACATGGGCAGCTAAATCATCTGATTACGTGGGAGATAAATCATCTGATTACGTGGGAGCTAAATCATCTGATTACGTGGGAGCTAAATCATCTGATTACGTGGGAGCTAAATCATCTGATTACGTGGGATCTAAATCATCTGATTACATGGGCAGCTAAATCATCTGATTACCTAGGAGCTATATCATCTGACTACTTGGGAGCTAAAACATCTGATTACGTCGGAGCTAAAACATCTGATTCTGAGGGAGCTAAAACGCCTTTAAAATTCTTGCTTTGTTAATTGCATCTAAGTGATTTCATTTTTCTTTTCTAATTTTGAATCATGTTTTTGTACCTAATGCTTTAATGTGCATGAATGCGAGTGACCCAAAAAAAGAGTGGGTGAGAAATCGGCTTACGTTCAAGCAAATACATACACTGTAAAACGCACGAAAATTAATGTAAAGTTTTAGGTTTAAAATCAAAAATACATAAAGACATTTGACCTGGCATTGAAACACTAACTTTACTTTTTTTTTTTAATTCAGAAAATATTCTAGAGCAGTATTACAGATGGCCGTACGATTTTGACGACGAGGAGATCAAAAATGGTTTCGTAGAAGTAGGTATAAGACGACTTTAATTAACATTAAGTATTTCATTTTTTTCACTAGATTTCTGACATCCCCACCCCTTTCTTTACGTTACAAATAACTGATTTCCTCCAATCACGCAACCAACCTCCTTATGCACCAGCCCACATCCGCCCCCCCCCCCTTTTTTTTTTCCCCATACCTCTAAAACTGAAAAGAAAAAAAACGATTTAGTTCTGGAGTACTTTGTGTTGTTTCTTTTAATTCTGCATAACAAGTTCCAAGTCTCGTTGCCCTCCTCTGTCCCATCGTCAGATTGTCGGCGACTACTTCATTGCGGCTCCCACGCAGCAGACGGCCGATCTTCTGGCGGCGAGAAATGTCACGGTTTACTTCTACAATTATGACTATCTGTCCCATCACGAACGGCTGGATGGTAAGAGCGTTTAAGTCTATAGCGGTCTTTCTGTGGATGGTAAGAGCGTTTAAGTCTATAGCGGTCTTTCTGTGGATGGTAAGAGCGTTTAAGTCTATAGCGGTCTATCTGGTAAACTGCGGACGGTTTTCTGCTTCTGGTTCGGTACGTTGCTGCATCCATATAATAGCATTTATGCAGCGGTTGGGGAAGCGATGCTGCCATCCTAAAGGCTCCTAGCAGATGCCAGGGCAGCCTTGAAGCTTTCGATAGATGTCGAGTTCACGGCGGTATTGTCCAGGTTCCAAGCGATTATTGTGCGTGGAAGGAATGATTGTTTATGTTGCACTGTGTTACTCCGAGGCACAGTGAAGCATTTGTTATTGTACCGGGTGTAATTTCTCATTGGGTCGTCAGAGGTTTTCTTAGCTTGGTCTTCTCTGCAGGACGAATTAAAGGAATTTGATGCATGTCCAACAAAAATTGATTTTAAATTCGTTTTTTTTAAAAATCCTACTATGTTTTAAACAATATTTCACTTTTTAAAGTTACATTTTTTAAAACAATTATATTAAGTAATTAATTTTTAGCGCTATGCTCCTAAAATTTGTATGTTGGACGTATGGGTGTGTGATTTTTAAAGTAATTAAATAACAACTTCTTAATATCAAGTTATGATGTGTGGCTAATTCAACCAAGTTATATTCTTAAATGAGTAAAGTTTTCTCTGATTTGACATTAGAAAGAAGCGAAATATATTTGTTACCCATTTTTATTCTACTCCACATCTGTATGTCAGCTTCATCTTTTAGGCCATTCTCTACCAACTTACCCAGATCAAGAATTGAAATTAAACATGCAACTTCGAGTCGAGCAGTTTAATATTTTCCTACTTTGAAAAGTATAACTCCCCGAATGCCATGATTTTGCTACGCTCACGAAGATGTTATTGAATAGCATTATTAATTATACAAGTGCTGTCAGATCTCAAGAACCGTGACAAATAGTCAGAGCTTATAGTGAAAGTTAAATGACAACGAAATCATTGGAAATGTAATATGACAATGAAATAATAATGTAACATGACAGCGAAATCAGACTGGAATTTGAAAGATTTGTTTAAAAAACAATCTGTTTTGCCTATTGTCATTATTTATTAATTATAATTATATTCCTAATCGTCGTGACTTAGCAATATCTTTTAAAACTACTTTTTTTTTTTTGTTGTAAATTGCATCAATATTTGGTTTACTTGATCTCGCTAACATCTTAGCCATTTCTGTCGCAGACACACATTGTTTATTGGAGACACTGATGTATTACTGTTATTGACTGAAGCAATGTCCCCGGACAATGATTAGAAAACACGACCCCGTTAATCGTCTGCCACCTTTCCATGACAGGTGTATATCACGGAGTTGAGCTCTTCTACTTGTCGGGCTATCCGCTCACCGGACATGACAACTTCCGCTACAACACCATCGACCAATCGATGTCCAGGAAACTGATGCAGTTATGGGTGAACTTTGCTCAAAATGGGTGAGCTTTTCCTTGTGATCTCGGCGTTTTAACTTCATCGAAATAATTAGAAAAATTCAATTTCGCAAAACTTTTTTTCTATTAGGAGACACATTTTTTATATTTAATCCTTTAAATTCACTTCGCGTTTGCTCGTGGCTGGCTCGCAAAATCTGCGGACAGCTAATTAATTGACCTACTTTCCGTCAACCTACTAGGCTTAAAGTTGGCAAAGAGACTCGTTGCCGATTTTATCACATTTTCAGCCCCGACCCTAAAAAATAAGTTTTTACTTTTTTTTCCAAGGGAAAGATGAAGGAATTATGATGACATTGATGATTGATGTTACAAAATACAATTCGCGATAACCGCGTTAAAAGGGATTCTTTTTTTTTTTTAAATAGAAATATCGCAAGTTCTTTGGTGCGTAATATTGTTTTTTTCTGAAATAGTTGGTGAAATATCTGGTGCGTAAAAGAGGGTGGGTCATTAGATATCAATATAGCTCAGCGGCGTGAACAAAAATATGTGTTTTTTTAATGTTATACCGGGCAAGTCGGTAGTGAGGTGCGACGACCTAAAGAGGATGCTAATTGTACATAACCCCACGATTCCATTCTTTGTCAGGTTCGTGTAGGGGCCGGGTATGGTAATACTCGGCATTTCCGGGTATTACCTTGTAGTGTTGGTTTTTTTTTTAAATTTTACTTTCACCCATAGTTTTTCTGTGTCAGCTACAATTGTGCACCGTTGTTCATTTGGGGGGGGGGGGGGGGTCGTGTCCTTTCTTGAACCTTATCGTATTTAGTCCGAAATATTTTGAATATAGTTTAATCTTTTCTTTTTTTTACTCGGCTTGTCCTGTAGCTCCAATGATTTAGTATCCTACTGCTAATACCCTTAATAGGGTCGTTAGTGCCCATTGCAGTTCTCAGTTACCCCCGCAAAGAACCTCATGCCTCACCAAACCAAAGCCCGGCGAATTTTTTTTAAAAATAAGTTACATACACTCATTCCTCGTGGGCAACCTCTATAAAGGCATTACCCAATGATTTCCCCCCCCCCCCCAACCGGACGTCACTTCTTATAACTTTTCCCTTGTCCAACTTTCCGCGGGTTTTTTAATATTTTTTTTCAAGACATCCGCTATAACAGATTTCCAACAAATGGTGGTCTACGAACCGGCACCGGTCCGTGAGCCTCACATTGTCAGTCCGCAAAACATGAATATTTATGGTCAAGTATATATATATATATATATATATATAAATCTGGTACAGTTGTTGGGTGCATTTTCGAAACGTGTCCACCGGTCCGCAAAACTTAAAAGTTTGGGAACCGCTACTCTATAAAACATTTTTTTGTTGTTATTTTGTTAACGTCCCACATAGTGATGATGGTTGCGTTATTCTGTCTTCTGACATTCTTAGACTTTCTACATCCCTCTAGTGTAATCGCCAATAATCATCACACTCGTGACGTCATTTATGGACACTTCGTCACAGCACCCTGGAGATTACCCTCCAAACCTCCGAAAGCTCTCAAATTTTCCCAACCGTAGAATGAATTTCTTTTTTTTTAAAAGTCGATGTTTTCGTTTCAATGATGCACTGCTGTGGCGGTTCTCAGACAACAAATAAAAAAGAGCAAACCGTAGAACCGGTTACGTGCGTAGAGTCATCAGGAAAAAAAGCAGATACCGGGTACTGCAGATAATGCAAGAAAACAGTATCAACCTCGTACATATAATATAATTATGAACTTAGCAACACAATAAAAGAAATGTCATGAAAAGGAGCAGCTGGTTATAAGGACAAAGCTCGCACACCTTTCATGACTGTTCGTATGGCGGCTGTTACAAAAAATTGTTGTTATTATCTTTTTATAAACAATATATCGACAGTGGCAAAACAGACTGAAGGGCGGAGGGAGGAGATGACTATATTTAGAATGAGTACGAATGTTGGAGAACCACTCACATCAGCTTAGTGTCTTGTAATGAAACCAGTTTCCCTATTTAGCCCATGAGCCAATCACGTGACGATGATGTTCATTGAGCCAATCACGTTACGATGATGTTCATTGAGCCAATCACGTTACGATGATGTTCATTGAGCCAATCACGTGACGATGATGTTCATTGAGCCAATCACGTGACGATGTTGTTCATTGAGCCAATCACGTGACGATGATGTTCATTGAGCCAATCACGTGACGATGATGTTCATTGAGCCAATCACGTGACGATGATGTTCATTGAGCCAATCACGTGACGATGATGTTCATTGAGCCAATCACGTTACGATGATGTTCATTGGGCCAATCACGTGACGATGATGTTCATTGAGCCAATCACGTGACGATGATGTTCATTGAGCCAATCACGTTACGATGATGTTCATTGAGCCAATCACGTGACGATGATGTTCATTGAGCCAATCGCGTTAGGATGAGGTTCATTGTAGTTAAACTTTAACATACATTTTTTTTTTAAATTTAACGATGAAAAATATAGCGATGATAAAAAAGCCGGAACAAAAATTGAAATAATGACATAGATTTATTTCTATTTACGATGATTAGCTTATTAGTTTTGTTGCATCCGCCTTATGTTGATGTGAATAAATACTTAACGTCTAATAAGATTATTTTTTTGCAGGTAATAAAATTGGTGCAACCAGAATTTGATATGCAATTTTGTGTATGAATAAACATACCAGTTTTTATTAACTCTGTTTTTATTAAACCCATTTTTTAAAATAAAAATTTGCACCATCTCCTTTGCATCATTTTTTGTTTCTTGAGATGTCCACGTTCTTGTCTTATTTGAATCACTTAATCCGATGAAAATTTTCATTTCTTTTACCTACAGACTTCCTTCATTGGTGCCTATGGAAAACTTCCACATGACCCCATATACCAAAGCTTCGCCAACCTACACCAAGATGACCTTGCAAAACGAAGACGTCGCCATTTTTATGGACACCTCGTTCAAACCGGAAAAGATGGATTTTTGGAACAGATACGTCCCGAATCTTTACCTGACACAGCTCAGAAATGATGTACACTTATTGAAAGGCTCACACCATTGTAACGCCTCCGCGGACAAGGGGAGGACATTCCCATTCACCAAAGTCAGTCATGACGTCGGAAGGAAGTCCCCTACATACATCACCACGCAGGCGCCGAGCAGTTGGATATTAATAGCTGCGTGTATAGGACTGTCCATCCTGACAGTACTTTTATCGGTCTGCTACTGTCAGGTCCGCAGGCAGGTGAAATCTTTGATACGTCAGAGCAGTGTAAGCAGTGGTCAGACAATTTTATAGAAGTTTCTGGATCGTTGTGAATGGATCGTGTGATAACAGACAGTGTGTGCTCAGTGGATTTATTGCATGTGTGCTAATATGACTGACGGATAACAAGTTTTCTATAAAAAAAATTATTGTAAATATTTTTTTACAACTACCAGATGGGTGTGTTTATGAAAATATGTTGTACTTTATAATGGCGATAAATATTCTTATAAATATTGTTTCGTTGTTTTATAATTATTAAAATATTCATATTTGTTTTGTTTATTACTTCGCCTATGCCGTCAAGATAGTTGGGTGACAAAATCCGACCAAATGAAAATTAGTCAGCTTAAAAAGATCACTTGATAAATTGACTACCAACCATTAATCAAAGCTCACTCATGAAAAATACCCACGCAGAAATGTAACCTTACAGAAAATTGTTCACGTGGATTAATGGTTACGGGACAAAATGCATTTAGAATCACAAATAATAAGTCTTACTATTTTATAGAGGCCCCATGATCAATGTATTTATCATTCTGGCTCCTATGTTTGTAGAGGGGGTTCGCGATATTTCTGTGCATCCTGTTACATGGTTTTGAAGAGGATACTCCACTGGTTGCAAAAGCTACTCAGCGAGGGGAGAATACTCAACTGGTTTCAAAGGCTACTCAGCGAGGGGAGGATACTCCACTGGTTGCAAAGGCTACTCAGCGAGGGGAGGATACTCCACTGGTTGCAAAGGCTACTCAGCGAGGGGAGGATACTCCACTGCTTGCAAAGGCTACTAAGCGAGGGGAGGATACTCCACTGGTTGCAAAGGCTACTCAGCGAGGGGAGGATACTCCACTGGTTGCAAGTGCTACTCAGGGAGGGGAGGATCGGTACTCTCGCTCACCCTCGGTTAATCTTCACATCTTCTTTGTGAGTTTGATACATGAATACATTTCAGGGGATATAACCGCGAAAAAATGCTAGTTTTCATTATATTTTATATTAACTCCCTTTGTTTAACACTGTTCCGGAAATCATTTCTTTAAATCGCAATGTCTAATGTCAATCGTCTTGACTAGCAAAACAAACCATTCGTGTAAATGCATGTAATCTTATTACTGAATAAATCAGACCAGACACTTTATTTCTCAGTTAATTGTTTTAATATTGTTAATATCAATATTACTATTTGAAGTATTTGCCCAACAAAGCATTATTTGTCGGCGGGCAATGCCACGGACCCTGGACTTCAAAGAATGGTCCTCCTACTCCTATTTTAACCGTTCTTAACCCGAAAGTTTACTTCCACCTCCTTACAATGAAGTGAGTGCGGTCAGTTCGGGTGGTATCGGTATATGAATCGTGTAACTGTAGAGCTACGATTAAGACCGTCTGTACATATCTGTGACATCTGTTCACACCTGACCATCTGTTCTTTAATGTTACGCATAACCCTGTAGAGTACGTACATCTGACAAGTGTTCACAGATCTGGGGATCTAATGGACACGGGTTTATTTTAAATTTGAATCAAGAGAGGGTACGGGTACCAAAGGTGTTACATTCATCGTTTCTTTCAGTTGACACTTTTTTGTAGGAATTGTAGGAAAGGTGGGCATAAGGTGTGGTCCACCCCAGGGGAAGCCTTTTTTTTCATTTTAAGGAGGTTTTGCATTATTGACCTACTGCAAAGTTTTTATCACTGTAGGCAACGGCCAAATTCTTGGCCCACCCAGTACCCTACTATAGGCCACACTTTTCCACCATAAAGTAAGTTAATGAAAATAGGTATTTTGCACAAAAAACAACAGTAAAATAAAAATACCAGTATTAACCTGTGCCTTAAAGGTACAGTTTCAACTTTTTTAAAATTAAAATTATGACAGTATTATTTTTTTTTTCAAAATATTTTCGCTTTATTTTTAACACATTTTTCTCCGGGGTTAGAGCGGGGAGCAGCTGACTTATGATTAACTTATTCCCCTCTCAGACTCAGAGATGCCTGAATTAAAAATCCTTATAGAAATATAAGTGCACAACATGAGAAGTAGTGGTACGGCTTAAAATACGGAGAGGCTTATTTTTTTAACAATAATACGCTATTTAGAATAAAAAAACTGAAGGTGTCCAGTTCTGCTTTAATTCTACAAAGCAGATCATCCAATATATTGAGCTCACTGGTAGCAATGTTTCATTGGTTACACTATTTCACTAATGAGTAATTGTATAAAAAGAGCTATTAAATAAAAGACAATTTAAAGTTTCTGGAAAAAAAAAATTGATATGTTTGCTTTATTGATGTACCACTAAACATTTACGCTCAGGGGGGGGGGGGGGGGGGGGGGGGGGGGTGGAGTCGGGTGTCAGTGTCCCTTTGGAGAGATGCCTGAAAATAACACAGGTTTACATTTAAATTTACTTAATGACCATTGTTTAAAGTCATGTTGTGCCCGCTACTCCATTTATAATTAAATGTTGATCTTCTATTGTTTTTGTACATTTCTATTTAGTCCAGCGGTTCTCAACCTGTGGGTCTCGACCCCTTTGGGGGTCGAATGACCCTTTCCCAGGGGTCGCCTAAGATCATCGAAAAACACATATACTCTAAAGTTATGAAGTAGAAATGATGATAATTTTCTGGTTTGGGGGTCGCCACAACATGAGGAACTGTATTAAATTAAAGGGTCGCGGCATTGGAAAGGTTGAGAACCACTGATTTAATCCAAAGAAGTATTTTTGTGACTTTTATTTTTATTCATTGTGAATGTCTCACCATGATCAACCCACTCATGGTATTTTTTATTTTTCCTGTTCATGTCACCGATGTTATCTGAACATCAGTTTTATACTTCTACTTACTTTAATACGGTTCCACATTTTTTAATAGAGAAAAATGTTTGTACTTGTAAATTGTTATCCTCCAAAACAAATATTTGCATATTTTGCCTTTCAAAGTAAAGTATTGATAACGTATTGTGAGGCTCTTTATTCTTTGACTATGGGCTGGTGGCACGTTTTAAAAAAAAATTATTTTAATTTAATTTAAATAGCAATGAAACAAATCCCTTTACATGACTTATAATGGTTGGTCCATGGTAAAAATCTGACATCTTCATTTTGTATTAGACTTCCATTCAGAAGCCGTCTATTTTATTTTTAAATTTAAATCTACATGATTTGTCTGTATTTTTTTTCTCTAACCCATTTGGATACATAAAATATACTACTGTTAGTCACTGTTACTAATTTTGGATTTAAACTTTTAGAATCAAACTCAAACACTATTTAATTCAGTTAAAATAAAATTATAATTCAACACGAAAAGAAATCTGTACTCACAATGTACGTTGATTGATTTTATATTCTGTTATATGTTAAGATTATGGTTTAGAAGTCAGATTTCTAAAGCTCTGTTTCAAATATTACAAATTATATTCTATTTATTTCATTTAAACTGTAGGCCACCTCAATGGGGTCAGCTGGTAAGCAATATTTTCCCTTGCTTTGATTTTGTCTGTGAAAAAAGGTTCACTGACCTACGTAAAACTTACAAACTTATATTATTATTATGTTTATATTTGCAGAGGTGTGTACTTATCTGTTCCTTAATACATGTTGAACAAATTACTGTAATAAAAGTTTCATCCTACTTCCTACAGTACTTATACCTATAGATAACTGGTCATTCTTATCTTTGCATGAAACACCCTTGTATATGACAGATGGGAGCTGAACTCTACGATGACACATTTATGCAAGTATTAAAATCCATCGCCTGCCCCAAAGACTAAGACACCTTCAAACTGATTTACCAACCACTCCCATATTTAATTACTTAGCTCTTTGAACACATTGTAATTTTGGGCATCCATGTTCAAAACACGTGTGAATTCTTGCAAACCATCAGATTACTAGGTAACGTACCAATATTAAAGTTACTTTAAATTTGTGTGTATTTTATCACTTCAAAAATTAGGGCAACTAATCTTTAATGGAGTAATTTCACATGAAAAGAGTAGGACATTGTGGTGGGACAGTATTTGCTTAACTTCTAATCACATCTACTTTCATTTTTTTCAAAACTATCCTGTAAAATGATATCATTTAACAGGAAGGAACCTTTGCTTTCCTTCGACTTTGATAAGGTAAATGGTCTCTATGATATTTTTTGATGACATGAGCCAAAACTCCTTATACCGGTATTGGTTTAAAGTTTCAACAAAATCAACTAAAAGGATTGGAAAGCAAATATGCGACAATTTATTTCAAAGCACATTTTAAAAATTCACTTGCATTTGCATTAACATTCATATCTTGCAATAGCTCTCCCACATTTCTTTTCCTAATCAAACCAAAACAATTTCTGGTTAATAAATATTTCTACACTCCATGCAGTTGATAGTTTCACATGACAGTTGCAAACAAAGTACCGTAAAATAAAAACGCTAATAGAACTAAGCTTTAGTCCACTACCCTTAGGTAGCGACAACAGAATAAACTGCTGGTGCATCTCCCTATACATCTTTTTAGCAATTCTGTAAAAGACATTGACGTACAAATCTCGAAAACACAAAACTCTTACATACCGGGTACTGCATTGAGTTGAGACATTAAGAAACTGCAGGCTATGAAAACTTAATGTCAATTTATTGATAAGTTAATTAAACAAAAAAATGTTATAAAAAGATGCCAAACTTCAAAATGCAGTAAATGATTTTGCTTATTCAGTATATGTTGACACAGACCTTTATTTCAATGAAAACTATTCATTAACGGAGTTGCAAACAAAAACTATTACTTTGTCATGTGTTCCTTACATTTAATCAAAGCATCTGTGAATTAGCTAATTTTAATTACTTTGTTTTCAAAATGTGCCCCCCTATATTCCTGAAGAATAAAATGGAAGTAAACTGTACCAAAATCCCTAGCTGCTACTATCATTCATTTTTTTTTTTTAATGTAACCAAAAACACATAACCAACATGACTGATCATGTTTATTTAATTAATTCAATAAACTTTGAACAATTTATTAAGAATTGTGGTAGGACACAGCTGGTAATGCGGTAGATTACTTGAACATCTAAATTCTATAGGACACAGCTGGTAATGCGGTAGATTACTTGAACATCTAAATTCTATCAATATTTATGCACCAGCAATGAGGACATTATATACCAGGTTTGTATACCATTAGTCAAAGAGATATTTCTTTGCTCCAAGATTTTTGAAAGAGGGATCTAATGTTTCAAAAAATTAAAATCTAATTGAAAATTATCAGCTCTACCTTAAACTTAGTATATATGATATACTTTTGATAGCTTAACCCTTTACAGTCCAAGCCTATTCAGCCTTTTCTAATCCTAGCGACCAAGCAAAGGGTCATCTCCATTCTAAATGAAGGTTCTTTATCTAATTAATTTACAGAAAATAAACTATAAGCAAGAAAATAAAATAAAAAATACCTAAATACAAAGAAAGGATTAAAGCAAAAGTTGCACCAAAAAACAGTTTCAGGGACACTAGATTTATGAAATAGTGAAGCTTAATTAGTCCTAAGTTCTTTCAAAATTGTATCCAAGGCTTCGATAGCCATTTTTTACAGCGAAAATATCGCAACTTTTAAAAAAATCGTAGAAAATCAGCCCCTAAAGACACCGCGGTCAAACTAGTATCAAAATAAATGCCGGTAAAACTATAAATAGTAATGCGCAATGGATTTCCGCTGTGCTAAGAACGAAAGTAAACAACCTCGCAGCGGGGCGAAGCGGGCGGGTTTGGCCGCAACGGACTGTAAGCTTAAGGAAAAAATCGGCGCATTTCGGGCGCATCGGACTGTAAAGGGTTAAATATATATACGATTATTTAAATTATAAGAAGTTGATTAATGTTTTCACAAAATTACTACATTATCCTTAGAATATTTTGCCCATGCTCAACAACTCTTATCATCAAACTTAAAAATATACATATTTACAATTATAATAGGTACCCAAGATGCCAAAAAAATATGTTTTTAGGCAAGTACTACTAGTACAGACAACTTTGAACAGGTTTGGATTTACACACAAATTTACTGATCTAACATTTACCGAATTAAAATCCACAAAATTAGGACGTGTTATTTTCACTCTTCAAAACAATATGTCTTTACAGCTTAGGTTTCAGATTTATTGTGCACACAAAACCCCATAGCTGACCAACAAAGATCCATCAATTTAAAGATAATGACAATGCTCTTTAGTTAATACTTTAGCATACCAGTACACAAACACGTATGTATCGTTTATGAAACATAAAACACATACCGGTGCTTTTCAGCTAAACAGAAATAAAAAAAGGGGTGCATGATCAAAGATAAACAAGGAGCTATGATGAGATGAAAATGACTTTTACAATAATTGTGTTTCGCTCTGAAAATCTGATTCTTTTTAACACTTTCAGCACAAATGCCTGACCTGGTGCATTTACTTTCATAACCAAGGCAATGCCGTAATTAGTTATAGAAAACAACATATAAATAATATTCCAGTTTTTTTCAGATTCTTAATCATTGTGATTTTATGTTGAAACTTTCATCCATATTCATCTATTTTATTCATCTATTTTGTAATTTGTGAGCGGAACTGGGAATAAGTAGATTTGAACCAAAAGTGTACTTTTAAGTTACCAAACAAGCAATTTAAAAAATCGATTAAGGTCTCAGATGGAAGTAGAAATTTATTTTTCAATTTTGAAGCAAAAAAGAAATGAAACTCTAAATTATTTTAATATTTCTTTATTTTTCATTTTTTACTTTCCAGAGCTTTAAAGTGCCTTGAAGTGAAAGGAATTTATCAGCAACACCACATTGATGCTAAAAGTGTTAAGTCTTGGGAAACCATAATTTCTGTTTTACTTTGTTTTAAAACAAGTAATCGGCTAATTCAATCACATGACACCAGAAATACATAATGAAATAACATTTTGACATTAATTTTTTTTTAACTACATCAGAACAAACTTTAAGAAAAGCAGTCATTGAAGGGGGTTGTCATGTTAAAAGACACTAAGTATAATGAAGTGGGAATATTTAAAACAAAGCAATACCAATTTTATAAGAAAGACTAAAGAAGGCTAATTCACCTAGGCTTAATTTTCAGACTACTTCATTATACTTTGTTCCCTTTATTTTTAGTGTATTCATCCTTTAGTATTTAGTATATTAGGGATACATATAAATGTAATTATAGTTATTCTGCTCCATAAACTACTCTTACAATTTTTATTTATACTTATTTTGCTTTAAACGCCATAATAGAAATAGCCTACCAATGATATTTTTAGGACTACACAAAGCTCACAGCAAATATGGAAGCCTTGGCCACTTAAAGTGCAGTGACATCATCTCCACAATCAAGCCTTGCACGGGTTGTTTTCACTAACGTCTGTTGAAGAAAAAAGTAGCATAAAATATAAATCAAAGTAAAATAACATTCCACATCAGTAAAAGTAGTATTAAGAAAATATAGGAAAACAAAACAAATAATCCAAATGTGCATGTATGGTACTTAAACATTTTTACCTTTGTCTTTGGTTAATTGCTCTGATAAATGGATTTTTAAATTATTCCCTTTTACTTTTATCTTAATTAAATTAGTATAATATAATATTGCTCAATGAAAATGTCAGGCAACAACTCCCTTTAGATTGACCACATCGCATTAGCCATTCAACCCTAAATCAAACCTCGACCGTTTGGAGCCAGAGACTGGAGATCGTGACCTTGACTTTGAGATGCTTGATTTTTCACGATTTCCTCTTTTTAAATCTCGCTCTCTAGACCTATTAAAAAATAATGTATCAAATGAAGAACAAGTTGATGTTTCATGCTCTTTACAGTATAATATACTGCACCCTTGTAAAACTAAAAAAATATACAATTGATGACACTCTTATTTTTAAAAGATCAAGGAAGAAAAGGGCACCTTAAGTCATCTACTGTCTGTTTATAAAAATAAGACCAAAATTATATTATTTTTTTCATTAAATTGAAAAGCAATGGTTTAAAACTTACCTAAAGAATGAAATGTTTAAATATCAATTAACTTAAAAGTTTGTTATATTTCTCTCCTACAATGCGTAGAAGTAGGGCTAAAACAATATTTTTCAAAAACAGCATTTACTTTAAATAAAATTATACGTCATTTTAGATCATTTAGAAAGTTGAGGTTGTGTTGTACCAATATGTAGTTTTAAGTCAAATCGACAGCTGGCTACTCTTTTTGTCATTCAAGTTTGAAAAAAAATTGTTATGTCTGACTAGTATCTGAGCATCTAGTTATTGAATGAGACTTTATCATTCCATCACAGCTGAATTTTATCCAATGTTGCATATGGCCATTTCTTGTCTTTATAATTATGAAGCATTTTATATTCTTAAGATATTAAAATTAACCATTCAACACAGATAAAGCGGTAGGTTTTAACTGCAAAAAATTATATAAATTGACATACACATTAAAGTAGTCTTGAAATTGAAAGGAACATAACATGGATACATCAACATGAATTTATAGGAAAAGCATAAAATTTCTGAAAGTAAAATATGACAACCTCCCAATACAGAAATACACAAGTAAATAAAATGGATATTGACCTTGTATCTGTTACCTAGAGTTGTTACCATATACCCTGGTTTTACCTGGACCTGGACCGACGTTTTCGGCTGTCTGAACGTGATCTTCGCTTTCTACTTCTTGCATGTGATCGTTTTTGACTGCTTGACGGAGATCGCTTCGGACTTCCTGACCGAGATCGCTTCTGGCTGCTTGACCGAGATCGTTTCCTACTGCCAGACCGTGACTGTCTGCTACTAGATCTAGATTGTCCAGATTCTGATTGGGACCTAGATCTTGAACTAGATTTCTTGGACTTAACTGATCTGGATCTTGAGCGTGAAGCAGAGCTAGAGCTAGAGGAACTGGAACTTGATGAACGATATGTAGAATTCTTATGAGAAGAAGAGCTAGAATCAATTTTTTTCTTGTCCTCATCATCACTGTCCAATTGATATTTAGATATGTCTCCTTGATCTTCTTCCTCCTGATAAGTGTAACAATTTTTCAGATTGACAAGAGGATTAGTTCATTTTAGGTAAATTTTCTCCAATAAATTTAATTCATTTCTTAATAAAGCTGAAGGATATCAATCTAAAATACGGCAATAATTAATGTTACTTTAGCTTTTGATTCTGAAATATTTTTTAAAAGAATAAAGACAATTTGATTTTTGTGCTAACTGAAGTAACTGAGAGATTAATTAATTTAATTTAGGTAGGTTTCTGATTTGGTTTTGGAAATAACCTACCCTTATATAAATAATATTGCAGCTTTTATTCTGAGACTATGAATAAACAGTGCTTATCAAAAGAGACAACATTAATGTTTAAAAATCTAACCTCATCAGAATCTAATTTGTATTTAGATATATCACCATCATCATCATCATCATCATCCTCTTCCCCCCGTGGCCCCTCCTGTTCACCAGCATTTGTTTTGCTTCCACTTCCATTGCTAATTTCATCTGTACTATTTCTGGAACGCCTGAATTTTTTCTTTTTCCTGCCAAACTGCAAAAGACAACATTACGAGTATTTTTAAAAACTTAGTGAATAGTTTTTTCATAAAGCGGTGACCTCAGGTAGAAGAATTTTGACAATCCCGAGTTAAAATAGAATGTCTGCCTCTCAGATATTACAAAGAAAAGGTTGACTCGACAAGTTTAAATTTTAAAAAAGTCTATGCTGTACCTCATCATACTCATCATCTGATTCCTCTCGTCTGTTATATTCAACAACCTCATCTCTTTCCATGTAGCCTCCACCAAAGCCAGTGCGCTGCTCCACCCTGCCATATTTGGGAGCATTACACATATTGCAGGTCATTCGTCTAGCCCAGTTCACATTGCCACAGCTATGTTAAATTAATAAATGTGGCGACCATTAGTGTTAGTAACAATAACATCAAAGATAAATTTTTTGTATCTTTTTTTTTCATGCAAATTCAATAAATTGATTCATTTGATCCTCTGGAGCAATTAAATAAAGTTTAAGATATTAACTCATTCCCGACTGCAGTGCTACTTCCAGGTACTCAATTTTTATACCTGGGAAAGGGAAGTAACTCCGTTTTGCAATTGACTTACATTTGTAAAATATTTTTTGAAGCTGCTAAACATTAATTAATATCAATGAGTTTAAGCTAAATGCATCCAAAAATGAATAAGGTTTAATAATATATAAAATTGGATGGCGAATAAATAAAATCCATTTTTGGCACCTCGGATGAGCAATTTCTTGTTATAGATGCATCATACTAAAGCACACATAGATTGAAAGTGAAAAAAAATAAGAACTTCCAGTTTTTAAATAAATAACGCAGAATCGTGCATCACCTGAAGTCTCGGGGGATGCGTTGCTGTTTTTTAAAATAAAATGAGAAAGGCGTGTCACTATGCTACAGGGAGCATTGGTCGGAACCCTTGAATGAAGCGTTTAGTCGCAACCGCCGAGTGTGAGTTAATATGGCTTTAACTTTAATGAGTTTAATCATTTGCAAATACAAATAAATTGTTCTTTCTTAATAGCATGAAAAGTATAATTATCAAACCTTTTACACTGCCAGTCTTCTGCACTAAAAAGCCCTTTGCTTTTTTCTGCCAACTGCTTGCCAATCTCAGTTCCACCTTTCTTGAAAACAGTGCCTTCTTTTCTGTCTGTAAAAATATTTACACAATTATTTTGACATCAATAGTTACAGCTTATATTGTTTAAAGAATTATTTACAAGCAGGGATGTCAAGCCATAATCAGATTTGAAAAAAGCCTCAGTTATAGATTTACAAAAACTATAATTGAGTTTGACTAATTTTTTTATAATTTTAAAGTGAAAATTGCAAAAATTAACAGACACAAACTCTAGTAAATCTATTTACCTCAATATGACCATATTCACTAATTATACTAATAGTTTTAATTCAAGTGCAAAAATAAATCCAACTAATACTGACAGCAATACAAATCACTAATTTTTTCTAATCAAAAGCATAAAGCCTAACCACCAACTAATTACTAGACAAAAATGATAAATTTTTTTAAAAATTAAGTGGCTTATTATTAATCAAATTAATAATATTAAGTTACTGCGCCATCTACCATATCCAATTAAAAATAATCAGTCTTTAATAAATTTTGAGTAATTAACAATCTTAATACTAATCGCTATATACTTTTTCCACATTTGTTGCATTCAGGTCGTCGGGCAAAGTTGACATTTCCACATCTGTAATGAAAAAATTCTTAATTATATATATATATATAATAAATAATATAGTAGGCCTAATGCCTAATTATTAATATATGTTGTTTTTTTCCAAAGAAGAAAAAAGTCTACACACTGAATTTATATCACATCACTTTCATGAATTTTATAGTTAAGATTGCCAAAATCTGTAATGCCTGTTTAATATTATAATTTATTATAATAACTAATTGAAGTCTAGATTATTAGATTAGTTGCTTAGCAAACAAACTTCTCAATTATTATTCATTAATTATTCTATAGCCAGTAATTATAATAGTAGCCAATGCCAATATAATATATAAGACATAAGATGTCAATGATTATTAATAATTAATATTAAAATTAAGGCAGGAAACTTTGGGTGGGCAATGACAGATGAAATGGATATACCTTATACCAGGTGTAGTTTTGTCAACTCACTGAATCCTGATCAAGATCAATGACCTGTACTGTAGACTGTAGTAGTCTTTGTGCTGTATCTGAGTTAGTCTTACTCTTACTACAATTATTAGACTTAGACGGTAGCATGAATAGCACCCTACTCGTTAGCACTGTACAGCCTCAGAAATCCACCTCATGGGAAATAGTCACTCATATTATTATTATGCCTTATACTTAATATACTTATAAGGCCCAATTGTCTAGTATTCCAAATTTGTGTGTGTACTGCATGCCCTGTTGGTGGGGGTTGGCTTCAACACTTCAACTTCATGACCACAAGTCACAAGGCCAAGGCGCAAGGGAGTACTATGACTAAGCCACAGAGAAGGTGGGTTAACAGCGGCATCAGAATATCAAATCAAATGCCAAACCACACCAAAATATTTAACTTTATCATCGTAAATTGCTGTGGGCGAGTGTGTGTAAGACTGTAACTGTAGGTGTAAGAGTGTCACTCACAGTTGTCATGAGTTGTGCAGTGTGAGCCTAGACTGGTTAGACCTCTAGAATTCAAAGACTGAAGAGTAATGTAAAAAACGTAATAGAATCTTACTTCGGATCTGGGCATATCCAGTCTCCTTCGTTTGGTTTAAAGCGCTCTTTGGATGACATCTGCTATTCGGACCCTTCACTTAAATGTCCGTAAATTAAGTTAATTGGTAGGCCTGCTTTGTAGGACAAGTCAATTTAGCTACAAGAATATAATATAGGCATATTCTCATCATTGGCCTGGACATATGTAAGAACCTAAGTTCTATATGTTATTTTAAGCTTCATTTACATGGACAGTGCTTTACATTTGCAGTTATAATTTTGTCCTATTAGATTTTCAATAAATATAAAAAATAAAATTGTGTACGAATGACTTTCATGTTAGATATAAAATGTAATTTAAGTAAATGATAGTTTCAAATTGTTTCAACCATAGCTTTATTTTACAGGACAAACTGGCAAACTCAGTAAATTCACGGTGATGTCGCATTAGCAAGCGTTATTATTCTTCACTATGCTTAGATAAGGCATAATTATTGTTAATGCTGAATTTCGCCAGTTAAAATAATGGAAAATATATTTATATATTAAATCATTTTATATCGGGCGAATTGTAAACTTCCAATTAAAGTGATTGGCAATGGTTATCAAATGGGTTTAGGGGCCATCCATAAATGACGTCACGCAAATTTTACCGATTTTTGCCCCCCCTCCCCCATCGTCACAAAAAGTTAGACCCCCCCCTAAATTATAACGTCACAAATCTCTGCAATTCCCCCCCCCCCTTAAAAATTATCTGTGTCCACTAATGTCCTCTACAAACCCCATAAGAAATTCACTTCCCATGGATATCAAATTACTGGACCTGTGTCAGGAACATTTGATATAAAATTCCGCTTTTCATGTGACGTCACATTGCTTAAGCCCCCCACCCCCCTTGTCACACATCGTCACAAAAATGTGACTCCCCCCTCCCCCAAACAAACATTTCACTAGAACAGTGGTTCTTAACCAGGGGTAAAAGTACCTCCCTTGCCCTGAGGTGTGGAAGACTGGAAAAGTGTATTCAGTAGCGTAGCTAGGGGGCTGCGGACCGCACAGGGGTGACACCATATCAGGGGGTGACATCAAATTGAAAAATTACGTATTTACAGAGCACACACTGCTCGGTCTAACCGAAATCCACAAAATGATTACAGATGACACGTATATTTTCCACTCATGTAACCATTCAAAATGCGTTTTTGTTAAAATTTCAAAGGTGATGCGTCAGCAATTAGGTTGCCTTATTATTAGGTCAGAAACTCATCATCTTGACCATTTTTAACGCCTAATGAAGTGTTCGGTTCCTTTTGTATGTGACAGGAACCTATAATTATCTAAATTCTGAGAATTAAAACTATCCTCTAATAACATTATAATAAAAATGAGTGATTCTAAATACATGTCACAGTTCTTAAATTCATTTACCTCCTGACCTTCAATACTGTGGATTAAGTTAAACAAGAAGAATTACATCGTGTAAGTCGAGGGGGTGGTGGTTGACACACGAGCTTACTGGACCGGGTAACACCAACCCTAGCTACGCCACTGGTTGTAATTGCTGCCATTGCTAGCTGTTGCTGCTTTTTTTTTTAAAAATAGTTTGTATGCATTTTGATTAGCAGCATTAAATGTCTTTCTTGTGAATTTTGTTGGCGCATTGCTCTTATTTATAATTTTCCCCCATCCTTATAAAGTCAATGAAAGAAATAAAACTACGATAACTAAATTGTTTAATTATTTTTAATGTTATTACAATATAATTTATACGTGTTGGATGGGGGGGGGGGTGCTTCAAACGGATTGGGCCTGCAAGGCTGCAAAAAATGTTAAGAATCCCTGCCCCCTTCGGCCAACTATTTTTTTCTTTCCACCCCACTTCCCTTGATTATATGACTCCCATCTCCACATTTTCACATAAATTCGCTCAACTGTCAATGTCACTACGCCCATTTTCTCATCCACGGTGTTGGCCTGCAACTTGATCAGTGTCCATGTCTCGGACCTCGCATACCTGCACTGATTCTCTCAGTGATCATAGTTTAAATATAATAGTTATAGTTGTTTTATAATAGAATAATGTAAAAAATTTCTATAATTTAGGTTTATTATGTGCAGATTTTTAATATAAAATTCCGCTTTTCATGTGACGTCACATTGCTTAAGCCCCCCACCCCCCTTGTCACACATCGTCACAAAAATGTGACTCCCCCCTCCCCCCCCCCCTAGACGCGTTACGTTATTTATGGATGGCCCCTTAACGGAACAAACTGGCGGAGTTGTTTAGTCTTATACTTATTAAGAATAAGAGCTAAAAAAATCAAATAATAGACATACTGACATACTGTCACATACCCTTAGGATTAGATCTAAATGGGACGGTCAAGCCTGCTTATTTGTAAATTTTTACCATCTTCAATGACAATTGCAACCAATGCAAAAAAGAAAATTGCGCTCGCAGCTGACGAGGGATTAAACTTTAAAAGTGAGCTTTGATAATTTGACATAATCATGTTTTTTTTCTAAATTTCACCACAAATAATTTATTATTAATTTGGAAAAATTGAGACAAAATACAGTGGCGTAGCGAAGGTGGGCAAGGGGGGCGTCATGCCCCGGGCGCTACTCACAAAAGGGCGCCAAATGGTATATTTTACATATAATATTGTATGGTTTTCGAATAGGGGGGGCGCTAAAAATGTATTGTGACCCGGGCGCGAGTTAAGATCGCTACGCCACTGACAAAATATACCGGGGAGCAACATGAACAAGCTTTGCCTTGAGTAGCCTGCATTTGCATATAATTAATTATAATTGCAATGATCAATGCGTCTTTATCAAATGTGAAAACTTGAAGTGACAGCATCGTTTATAATATTACGTTATTAGATTATGTATAACATTAAATCTTTTAAACAATCAAAGTAATAGGCTTATTTAATTCTCGGAGAGCAAGGTTTTTGAGAGCCTTGGCATGAGATCGCAAGTTTACTTTCATTATTTTAGAATATTTTTTCATGGAGTAAAGTTATATTTTTGCACCGCCGGCGTCTCTACCTTTTGTAAACTTCGCTCAATTTGTTTGGAACGAAGTTCAACGAACTGTCTCGGATGAGAAATCTTTCGTAGTCAATAAGTATATTGCGGAGTTTGACATTCATCAGTGACTTTGATAAGATGTTAAGCTGAAAAGCATCTCCTGTAAAAATACCAAAAAATAAATAGATACGGAAAATGGATGAAACACCAGAGGGTACGGAAACTTTCGAAAATTTGAGGAGACGTCATCATGTGGCAACACTAACAGACTCATCAACTGTTGATTCAACAGACTTTAACAATGAAAGTCTGCTCTCTGCAATTTTTGCGAATGGCCTTTCAGAAGAACGTAACTTTTTGGATTTGGCACAACGTGAAGACAATGGAGGTCCAACAACAGCAAATGTCGGATTCCCCCCTCTTCGTCCAACCCTGTTAACTTCAATTAGACGTAACCACCCTTTTGTACCAAGATCAAGAGCTTCCATTGCATATGTTATTGTTGGAATCTTTTATTTGTTGATAACTTTATTAGTTCACTACAGAATGAATTCTTACCCTGATCCTAAAAATGATGAAAACTCAAAAGCTTATGAGTTTAGAGAACATAATGCTCGAGGCCACCTGGATGTAATTGCTGGGCTTGGTCCTCGTGTTTCGGGTAGTTTGGCAAATGAGAAAGCAGAAAAATATATAATGGATACTGTTCAGATTATTAGAGCAAAGAAAACAAACAATATGATTTTTGATGTAAATGTTCAAACTGCAAGCGGTGGCTTCACCTTGGATTTTATAAATACAGGTGTAGGACAATTCACTAGTGTATATCAAGATTTGAAAAACATTGTAGTACGACTATCTCCTGCAGATGGAACAGATGCTGATAGCAGTGTTCTTGTTAATTGTCATTATGACTCCGTTGTGGATAGTCCAGGTAATTTTCATTAACTGAACAACTACCAAAGTGCAGGGTTTGCTTTTTAAAATTAGTTGCTTATTATTCAATAGTTGAAAGTAAAGCAGTGTTTCAGAACTTGTTTTTCCCTGTGTCCCACCTCAGCACCTTAATTTAATGCCCCCCCCCCCCCCCCCGTTTGTTTTTTTAAAGGTGAAAGATTTAAACAAAAGTTCTTCCTTGATGCTGCTTTCTGGAAGATGGAATTTCAAAATCAAATCCTATACAACTATATAGGCCTCTTTGAGATTTTGTATGATAAAACTAAAACAATTAATAAAATATTTTTTGATTGCAATAAATGACAAAAAATAAGTGACCTGTATAATATTGTCTTCTACCCTTCCCCATTTAAAAATAAAATGTAATTACATTTCTCATCTCAGACAGAGACTAAATGTTCCTGATAATCTTAAATTGGCCTTCTTTGGCTTTGGGGTGTATCATATTATATGCCCCACACTGGAAATAGTGACTTTACAGGACTCTCTTCTCTAATGATGCCTGACATGATTTTACAGGTCTATATAATTTTGTAAAAGTATTTTTCTTTAATCTGGTGAGTTGAAAGCCCACCACAGAAACCACACAAACAAGCATGAATGCCACTCATATGTTGTAGATTTTCTTATTTTGGGTTAGTAAATTGATACTGAAAAACAAACATGACAAGAATACTGCCAAAATTGTGATAATGGCAATATTATGTGTGCTAGTGGCTGAGCTGTCTAAACTGATTCAATTCCAATCTAGTGGACTGGAGTTCAGAAAATGCCTAGACAAGCAAAAACATTACTAAGTGAAGGCAAGCTCTGACATAGGTAGTGTAATGACATAGAATGCACAGTGAAACACACAGACACACTGCAGGTAATGTACTGCATCCTGGTCTTTGTCCACTTGTCGTGACTATGTCTTGAATGAAGCTGATGAATTGAGAAAATCTCCCTCACTTTAAACAAAATACAGCTCAGTCAAAAATTGTCTTGGTCATGGTCACATGCGAAGGATAAACAACAATGATAATGGCAGCTTTGTTTGATATATATGCATATGGTTTTAATAATTAGTTTGCAAATGGTAGACCTATTTCTGTTTCTGAGACATGCTTTTTAAAAGGCTGATGATTATATTCTGAAAGATCATTATTTTATCTAAAAATAGAAACCCTATTTCTAAATCTCCAGGTGCTGGAGATGATGCTGCCAGCTGCTGTGTCATGTTGGAAATCATGAGATCCTTATCACAGCAGCCAGACTTAGACTTGATGCACAATATCATTTTCTTATTTAACAGTGCTGAGGAGAACATACTGCAGGTAAAGTGCACGTATGTTACTCTTAGAAATTGTATCAATTTAACAAGAATAAGATCATTTGTCAGTTTTTTGTAATTGACATAAAATCGGAATTAGGTCATTCCAACATAGCATCATCTAATCCCATTTCAAGGGTTGTCCATTAATAACGTCAACAATTTTTACGCAATTTTGGCCCCCCTACCTACCCCTGCCCCCTATTTAATTATGTCGACATATTCCCCCCCCCTCCCCCCCCAACCCAAATAAAAATGAATTATAATATAAAAAAATTTATTAATACGTTTTAATTTGTGCTGATGTATTTTGAATAACACAAAATTGTTGGAAAAACATTTTATTACATCTTTAGCCTTTTAATCAACAAGTTAAAAAGTTTTTACACTTACATTTTTTAAATTTTATATTGCAGAATCAATTAATTGGTTATTTAAGACTAAATATCATTGTTTGTGGCCATTGTGGAAGTGTAAACATGATTATTGTCAGTATAGCTGACAATTATAGTATCGTTTTTAGCTGCTATCATCTTCCCGTGGAATAACCAGGTGTTGCTCTATCGTAACAATGGACATCAGGTACATCATTTGAGTAGGGCAGTGT